>OY292314.1:5382197-5975228 GCA_958496155.1 Sisyra nigra
ACGACTTTTATAATTGTTATTTCGTTTATATGTTTGTTTATTTTTTTTTTTATAATAAAAACAATTTAAAAATGATTAATTTTTTTTCTGAAAATTTCGTTATGATTCATAAGTAATTCGAGTAGGTTTCACATTGAAAAGTGAAAATGATGTTACGTAAAATATATTTCAAAAAAGGTAAAGTAAATAAAATTAATGTTTAAGTATAGGCTTATTGTTACTAAAAAAGTAAATTGCGTGTGAGAATCGAAATGAGAAAAGAAAGAAGCGAAATGACCCAATAAGAATGGCAGAGTTAAACGTGTGGGTTTTTCATTTCATTATTCACTTTCTTTGAGTCTCAAATTTGGGATTTTGAATACTTACAGCAAATATCTAAGATATATATAGAATGTGATGTTATTTTAATTTTGATTCATTAAGTTTGTGGGTGAGCGAACTATAAATCGTTTGTTTTCTGTGTCTGTACTTTTTTCTCATTTTTGTTCAAATTGGCAAACCACTTTCACGTACACCTACACCCATTTATAAACAGTGATTCAACTCGTATAATTAAAGATAAAGAACAGAAAAAAAATCTTTAAGTCTCTTAGTCTTAAGACATTCACAAAAAGTCAAACCGAAGGGTTGTATATAGGAAATATCTTTGAAAAACCAGTACATGAGAAAAACACCAAAATTATAAACATTTTGAACTTTAATAAAATCAATTTAGATTTATTAACTTTCCAATGATGAAAATTTAAGTTAAATTATAGTTGTTTATACAGAATACGATTAACATTGTATAAATCTCTAAAGGTTTGTACAATATTCTTAGTTATAGTTTAGGCACTAAACCTGGTTATAATTGTGAAAAAAAAATCTTAAATTTTAAATAAAATGAACCCTCTTAAAGATAGATAGATAGAGTTATTTTGTATGATAAATTTTTGCTTAGTAGGCGATACACTAAACTTGAATGAACAAATGATTGCCTATACAAGTACACACTACAAGCACAGTCAGTGAAATTAGTAATGAAGTATATCATTATGACTTTTTTTAGCTGTTTTAAAACAAATAACACTATGTATTGGAAACAAATTATTGATAATAAGATAATAAACAATTTTAAAGCTTAAAATCAGGGATTATCGAGAAATGGGAGCATTAAAGCAGCGACCAATTTATAAAATATCGTTAGAGAAAATCAAATCTCTAGCTTTCTAATATAAGATAGGTGTATTATGAAAAAAAAAATGTATTTTTACTCGATTTTAACCAATTCAATAAACAATCAGGAGCTTAGACAGCTTTAGTCTCAAACGCATAGTTTACCACTCGACAAACTAATAGCAATTTGGCGTTAACGATCGTTCCTCTTTGGTTTAAAGAAACATAAAATAAATAAAAATTATAACCAAATAAAAAATGGACTTAATATAATAAATAAAAAATCTTAATCAAAAAATGCACTGAAAAGTAAAAAAATAATTGCGTATCCTTGCAGTGTTTACAACTTACTAATTAATTATTAGGATGAAATAATCTACAACTATTGTTATTTTTGGAGTTGGTGTCAGCCAAAGAAATACGACTATATCTTACTAATATTATAAATGTGAAAGTTTTTAAAATGGATGTTTGTTGCTCTTTCACTCAAAAAGTACTGAATGGATCTGGAGGAAATTGGCATAGATATAGATTATAATCCAGTTTAACATATAATATACCTTATATCCAGAAAAAATGTACGGTTCCCGTGGGATAGATATTTTTTTGTTTTTTACGGAGCAAAAGATTAACTTCCTTTTTTGTAATGTGGTAGTTTAAGGGTCAGAAAATGATATAGATTACTTCTCATACCGGAATAATAAACGGTTCCCATGGGATAACAAAACAAGTATTTATGGTCGGTTTTATCATGTCGGTTTGGAACGGTTTCAAATGGCATTTGGTATGAAAGATTTTCAAGTCCTAAAGGAAGGAATACAGGTACTTTTTTACTTAAAATCGTATAGAAGCTTATGTGAGACAGCTAACATCTCTTTTTTTATATTAAACGATGTTAATTGAAGTAATTTCCAGTGTTTCTTAAGTTAAATGAGCTAATTAGTCTTTAAAAAGTTTGCAAGCCGGCAAAAATTAAGTGGGGATGAGCTCTAGGTTAAATATCTATTTAAACTGTTTAATTTACTTACTTGAGTTAATTTTTTTATCTGGAACGATAGAAAATAAATTTATTTAACACTTGAAACGCTTTTAATTAAGAGTCAATTAATTAAACCATTAAAACGAGAATGATTTAATTAGAAGAAATTGCAACAAACACTTTACAACACAACACACAGCTTCAGTGAGGCACTCGCTTTGGCGCTGCAAGCAACATTTGATAGTATATGCAACCCAAATGTCCTTCATGTAAATAGAAAAAAAAAACTTTTAATTGTAAAGAATTGCATACAATTGTTATTATATGGACGATATGGACACTATTCTCTTTTTCTAAAAAAAATTTTGTCATTGTTTTAATCGTCTTAATACACAATTGAAGACAACATTATCGAGAAATAATATTGTCAATTGTTGGCGAAGATTGGTAGTATACGCAGTACTAGGCAGTACAGTGTAGTACTGTTTTACGTTTATGGTAGTAATTTATTACCTTGAAAAGTCTGTTAAAATTGTTATACCCTATTTTATTACGAAACAGTTTTTTTTTAAGTCTAAATTATAGTTAAACTTTTTTATAAATATAATAAAAATCTAATTTGAATATAAATTTAACAATACAAAATTTCAGGTGTCAAATATTCAGATAGGCAAATGTTTAAATTTTGTTATAAATTATTAAAATTTAAATTTAAAAAACTAGCATTAATAACTTTTTTTTATTTTTGTTATATTTGTGCTTTTTTATTTTATAATTTACTGTAAATTTAATTTAATTTATAACAAAAATAAAATTAAAAATAACAAAAGTTGACATAATACTAAATTTTGTAAATAAAAAAATAAATTAAATTAAATTTTTAAATTATAACATTATTCGAGTTCTTATCCATAGTTAAAAAACAGTTAAAAGTTCTTTTTTTAATGTAGATTTTATTCTTAATTTGATGGTTTTTAAATTTTTGTACTATGCATTTCGCTACTTTCGTAGTTTCTTCTGGTACTAAAATAAACAAGCATTACAATTCAATTTTTTAATGGATATTTTATTCTTTTTTTGATTGGCTGTTTATTTTATTTTTTTTTTATTGACCTTTGAATTGTAATGCTTATTTATTTTGGTACTAGAAGAAGCCACGAAAGTAGCGAAATACATAGTAATTTATTTAACACTTGAAACAGTTTTAATTTAGAGTCAATTAATTAAACCATTAAAACGAGAATGGTTTAATTAGAAGAAATTGCAACAAACACTTTGCAACAAAACACACAGCTTCAGTAACGCACTCGCTTTGGCGCTGCAAGCTACATTTAGTAGTATATGCAACCCAAATGTCCTTCATGTAAATAGAAACAAAAACTTTTAATTGTAAAAAATTGCATACAATTGTCATTATATGGACGATATGGACACTATTCTCTTTTTCTAAAAAAAATATTTGTATTGTTTTAATCGTCTTAATGCACAACTTAAGATAACATTGTCGAGAAATATTATTTTCAATTGTTGGCGAAGATTGGTAGTATTCGCAGTACTAGGCAGTACAGTGTAGTACTGTTTTACGTTAATGGTAGTGGAGATAATTGCGAATGCCTTTGAACTAAGCCTTCATTGACAACCGATAAGTGTAATTTTTAAATGAAAATTGTTTAATTTTCTTCTTATTTCAACCAAAATACAATTATTAAACTTGTTCTTACTTCAAAATTTGCTCTTTCATTCATAAAATCATTTTTTAAAATGGAAATTGGTAAATTGAAAATTGGTTCCAAAACGTAGCATTTTACCTACTGTAATGAAAATGTTGTTTATTTCAGATGTAGAATGTGTAACATCTTCGTCTAAGCGCCACAAAAAACATAAACACAAGAAGCATAAACGGAGAAAAACCCCGGATCGGAGTGAAGCTCCCGCTGGTAGTAGTGTGAATGTGGATGATAAAGTCAAATCTAAACTAACCAATAGTTCATCTGTGATTGATAAGAGCAAAAGCAATGTTACAAAAACGGTGGACAAAGCAATACCGTCAACGTCTGTCCCATTACCCACAGCATCATCATCATCGACCTCATCCATGCTGATAAAACCAAACGTGGTAAAAAAGAAGAAAGGACGTGGTCGCGACAGTGGCACGTCCAGTGAAGAAGAGCGATGGCTCGACGCGATCGAATCAGGTAAACTGGAAGACGTCGACGACGAGCTGAAAAAGATCAAACCCAAAGACCCGAAACTGATGACGGCACGACAACGGGCCATGTATGAACGCGGCACCGACAAAGAAATATCTCCAGCCAGTGAAATGCTCATGTCACTGCCGACCGGCTACAAGGAAAAGGTGATGACGGCCGAGGCCATTCAAAAAGCAGCGATCAAGTCGCAAAAACGAAAACAACTAGCCGACGAGAAACGGGAAAAGGATAAAAAACGCACGATGGATCGTCTCCTGAAGAAGCAAGAAACCAAGCTAACAAAATCGGTTAAGTTACGAACGAAACGTACCATTCCTCTTATCTCGTACAAACAAAACATTTCCCTGACAACATTGTCGTACCCCGAAAACATGGACTATCCACTACAAGCGAAATCAGAACCAGCTGCACCTCCACGAATCAAATGCAGTATTCAAGGGTGTAATAACTTAAAAAAATATTCATGTTCTAAAACAAATGTACCTCTATGCAGTCTCGAATGCTATCAAAAGAATGCCACTATTTTCACGTAAAAATAATAATATGATTTTTATTGCTTTACAAAACTTGCAAGAAAATCTTTTCATACGTTCATTAAGAGTTTGCTATATTTTTAAATAGTTCAGTAAATCCATCAGAAAATAAGGGATTTCTATACAAAAGATCGGATAGTTTTGATTTTGTCATATTTTACGTAAGATTTAAGCTACAAAGCTCGTTTTAAATACAAATTGTAAAAAATATTTATTATTAATTTTTAGGTTTTAATAGTTTAATATTTTAAGCAATTATCAGGTGAAAAGACCAGTTTTTGTTTTTAATTTTTTTTTTTTTTACACTAGGTTTCGTCGGTGTTATTTCGACTTCAGCAGGTATCTAACAAAACAGACAATTTATAAAAACTAATTAAAAAGTTTTTCAATAATAACACATAAATAAACACAATAAAAATTTGATTACCTTGAAATGTCTGTTAAAATTGTAATACCCTATTTTATTACGAAACAATTTTGTCCACAATATGTCAAAAGTATAGTTAAACGTTTTTATACCTAAATATAATGAAAATATAATTTGAATATAAATTTAACAATACAAAATTTCAGGTAAGACCACCTATTGGCGCTGTGGTTAGAGCAATTGCTCTCTCCGCTTCATGCGTCAAGTGGTTTTGGGTTCGATCCCCGTTGAATCGTAGACTTAAGATTCTAGACCTAAGATATAATAGACCAACATAAATTATCTGTGTTTAGACAGTCGTCATATGACCTTAGATGTAAAAGCGACTCAAACCAAAAAAAAAAAAATTTCAGGTGTCAAATATTCAGATAGGCAAATGTTTAAATTTTGTTATAAATTATTAAAATTAAAATTTAAAAAACTAGTATTAATAACTTGCTTTTACTTTTGTTATATTTATACTTTTTTATTTTATAATTTATTGTAATTTTAATTTTATTTATAACAAAAATAAAATTTAAAATAACAAAAGTTGAGATTATACTAAGTTTTATAAGTAAAAAAAATTAATTAATTAAATTTGAAATGATAATTTTAATAATTTATAACAAAAATTTAAACATTTGCCTATCTGAACATTTGACACCTGAAATTTTGTATTGTTAAAATATTCAAAGTACAGTATAAATCGTTTATAACGACACCGGATATAATGAACAATCGGTTGTAACGTACAAAACCTTCGGGTCCCGTGATATGTCTTAGCTAAGACGATACATATCGGTTATAGTGAATATCGCTTATAACGAACGAAACCTGACGGTCCCCTTAAGTTCGTTATAAACAATTTCTGCTGTATATTTATAAAAAAGTTTAACTATAATTTAGACATAAAAAACGATATTGTAATAAATAAGGGTATAACAATTTTAATAGACGTTTGAAGGTTTTAATTTTTCATAGTATTTATTTATGTATTAGGGGCCATCCAAAAATTACGTTACACTTTAATGAGGAGGGAGGGGGTCGACGAAGTGTGTCATTGTGTGACAAGAGGTTTGGGGGGTCCTAAATTTCGTGACGTTACATTTCAAAAATCTTTTTTAACCTAAGTGTTAAGTAAAACACGAACTTTGAACTATTAACGAAAAACTCAAAAAGATTTGCAACACTATCTAAACATAAGGTTCAAATTGTTTTGCCAGCCATTCGCTCTACTACACTGAGAAAAAAATTCTCTTCCGACAACTGAATTTCATTTACGCCCACAAAATGATTTGATAGCCCATTGCCAATCAAATATTTAGATTTAATTGTACGAAGAGAATTTTTTTTTCTCTATGTAGTGTTACGCGCCGACACTATTGCCCTTTGATAAATGCTGCACCGTGCCTAGCGGTGATATTGTTTTTATTTTATTTGTCAATTGACTTTCAACATGATTAAGTTTGATCTTTAATTAATATAATTTTTCTTTTTGTTAATTTCTTGAAATGTTTGATTTGATGTTAATTTTAATAAAAAAAATCGTTAAAATTGAAATAAAAAAATTTTGGAACTGCTGTTTTAATTCAATAATTATTTGTAGATGTAAAATTGGTGACGTCACACTAAAGAGGGGTGGGTCTCACAAATGTGACCAGCTGTGACAAGGACGGGGAGATGGGGTCAAAAACCATGAAATTCGTTTGACCTTATTTATGGCTCGTTCCTTATTATTAAAAAACTTTTAATTTATTTTTAATAAATTGTCTGTTCTGTTAGATACCTGATGAAGTCGGAATGACACCAACGAAACGTTGGGTAAAAAGAAAACATATTTTTAAAATAAAAAACTGGGCTTTTCACCTGATAATTGCTTAAATTAGCAAGTTTAACGTAATCTAAATTTTTCTGTAAAACTAACAATTAAGGAGGTATTGTGATGAGTTTACCAACAACGCCTACAACTGTTAGATACTCTAGTAAAACCAGCCCCCTACAACTCCGTATTACGGAAAACGACTCTATGTTGTCTCTACTTCCAGATAGCGCTAGTAGTACAGTTGCGCATGTGAGACTTATGACAACTGTCGTGCAACTAAACTACCAGCGCCACCCAACGGTACTAAAACACGCGACACACATCCTAACTTTTTTATAGTTTTTTTTCGCATTTAAGTGACAGGGGACTGAATAAAACTAATCAAAACTATTCGACCTTTTGTATACCAAAATTGTAACTAAAATTAAACAATGTGTAAATTATTATGTAAAACGTTATTTTTAAGTCGATACAACAAAAAAGTGAAATGTTTATATCACCGATATTTAAATTATATTCTCCTTTATGTGCTAAATAAATTACTTTTTTAACAAATACGAGTCTATTTATTTTATTATTATGTTTGCATGTTGTTTCTTGTTCTCATTGCTTGAATAATTAAAAAAAAAAAAACTATGGCATATATAGGAAAATATTGAAAATGTTGGCATATATACAATATTATTATATATTTGTTGGCCGAAAATTATTTGCTTAAGCGTAATCGTTCCAACAATGATCGTTCCTCTTCTTCATCGCTGGTGTACGAGGACATGCCAGTGACGGCTCCGCGACTAGACGTAGCTTGCATCAATTCCTGATCGGGTCCGTTGCGATTCTCATACAGTAAAATGTTGAGCGTTTCTTCGTAAATTCTCGCCTCGGGAAACTCGACTTTGGTGTGTTTCTTGTCGGTGGCATAAACAATTGACGTGCAACACACCTCGGCCACTTTCTTCCCGTGACCATAAAAACTCCAACAGCATATTTCACTCGAGCCAATTACGTCCTTGATCAGCAACACTCGGCCACTGAATCGTAACGACAACTTGTCGAACAGTTCAATATTTTTTAAAAGATTGTCATCGGAAATGGTCGTATACGAATATTTGTTATTGTGTCTATTTATGAGCAACTTGACAACCGGCTGAAAATTTTAAACATTTACTGGATGTTTTTAAATGATTTAAGTGCTTACTTTGGTCGTTGAGCCAATAAGAAGTTGTTCCTCTTTTTGGGAGGTGATGAGCGGTATTCGACAAATTGATTCGGCTTCACGTTCTTTTTTAGCCAGAGCTTGTTCGCAGGATTCAGCCAGCTCAGTAATACAATAGTATTTGGCTTCGGCGAGAAGCTCTGCAATGCCTCGACAACTCTCTGGTAATGGCACAGTGCCATCACGTAGGAAGTTCAGCACTGTACCGAAATGCTTTCCATTGCGGTCGATTAAAATCCATCCTAAATCAAAAAAATCAGCGAAATTAAGAGATACAAACGATTGAACACCAAATTTGAATACCTTCAGAGTCTGTTAAAACCTCCATTCGACCACTGAACATGGCTCGTAGCATTGTGTCATTTTTCGTCAGGGTCCCGATCGTGGTGAAGTGCAAACAACCACCCACATTAAGTTTGACATATTGCGACGGATTCCCTTGGATCACCGTTTTGTGATCACCAGACATTGCAATCACACAATTTTCCAAAGCAGCTTTTCTGTGCTCTTGGCTCGTACATAACCAAATATTGAACGAGTCAAATACACATCAAATCGCTGTCAAATGTTTAATAATTTTTTTTACTAATAACAGCCCATGCTACATATCTAATTGATAAAATTTTAAATTTTCAAGTAATATTAAGGAAAACGTCGCTGTAATTGCGTTTCTTTTTTCTTAAATTATTTCTAAGGTAATTTTCACGAAAATATTTGGGTGGCGCAATGCAATCACAAAATTACCATAGACTTATACTTCCTGTGAAATTTACTTTTTTTTTTTAAATAAATCATAAACAAATATTTTTAAAGTTTAAAACTTATCAAAATCAATTTTAAAAAATGTTATTCGCCTATATAGTTGATAATTCTTTTAAATAAATCACAATTGATCTCAATTAAATAACAGGATTATTTTTGACCATAGAGTTCTATTGCGATAACACCACTGTTAAAATAATTGCAATTTTTAATTGTTGAATTTTTTAAAAGAACTTGAATAATTAAATTATTTTTAAAAATTTTCTCCTCGATTTTCGATAAATCAATTGATGCAGATTCAAAATTTTGATCATGTTTTGAATGCTGTGAATATTTTTTGTATTTTTCATAAGGTTTCCATGGTTTCCATTAATACGATTTAAAAATGGCAGATTTGTTGGGAAAATCTGGAATTTATTTTGACGAGTTAAATAAAATTCGCGTCATTGATCCAAAAATATGCGATCAATCCAATCGTTTAAAGGATGAGTGCAAACATTTTATCGAAAGTACGTATATTTGAAATGTTTCTATCGTATTCACGACTTGATCTGATCAATACAGAGCTAAATATCTAAAAAATGCTCTTTTAGAAATCGATAATTTCCAACATTTAACTGATGAATTTATTACAATGATTGATGGTATTGCATCCGAAGTCGAAAGGGAAAAGCTGAAAGTTATTGGACGTCGTAATATGGTTCAGACGATGACTAAACAAAATGAACTGGAAAAAACGCAGTTGCAAGTAATTATAGGGCAGATTAATAGAACAGTGACTAAAGTTTCTGGAAATGCCACTAATTGGAAACGATGCAATTTTAAAATTCCCTTACATTTGTTACTGTATAAAAATCCAGAGATAGTAGTAGAAAACATAATGTCTGTTTACTATTCTGGGGGGGTATTCTGGTGTAGAAATTTGAAAAAACCGATTTTTCTTTTCTTTGATATTTTCAAAGCTCAAACCTTTAAGAATATGCCCTTAAGAGGATTTTTCAAAATTTTAATTATTTTTGGACCAGAAATCGTCGATTAAAATAAATAAATAAAACAAAAATTTAAATTACGCGCGCCTAGTTAAAAAAAAAAACGAGCAGTTTAGCGGCCAACTTCATCATGTTAATTTTGTATCACCCTGATGCGCGCGCATCTAAAAAATTCACTCATAATTTTTTCATAACGCACATAAAGAAGTATAACTTCAAAAATTTAAGTATTTACTACCATTGTATGGCCGGTGCACGTAACTTTACCCGAAACTTAAAATGCGCTTTTCTCGAAACTACTTTTTTCGAGACGTTTGCCCTGATATCTCAAGTTCTATCGAGCCAATTAACTTGAAACTTGGTGTGAGCCTTCTTAATACATTGCTCTATCGCAATAACTAAAACTATAATAAAATTTCAATGCTTACTATTTTTAAAAAAATCGAAAAAGTCCAAGAAATGGAAAAAAAACTTTTTCAGGCAGTCGCCATTTTGTGAAAATTTTTGAAGTTATACTTCTTTAGGCGCATTATGAAAAAATGATGAGAGTGAAATTTTTAGATGGGCGGCCATCTTGAGACAAAAATTAACAGAATGAAGTTGGCCGCAAAACCACTCGATTTCTTTTTACTTGGCGCGCGTAATTTGAATTTTTGTTTTATTTATTTATTTTAATATTTAAATTATAAATAATTATATATACCAAAGACACATACCATTAATAAATAAGTTATTACTTTTCTCGAATTTTGCAGTAGCTGTTATACTATTTGGAGTTTAGTGATGAAAATAACGTCTGCATTCCGTGCATATTCTCAGTTATCACGAAATCTGGGATTCTGAAATGATTCAACCATCTTAGAATAATAATTTATTAACACAAGATATGAATAAGATTAATACATTTACTTTGAAAAGTAGTTACTTACTTTATTTCGCAATTTCTATGAAGCTTCGTTTTCATGACATGCATGAATTGTTAACCAAAAAAATGATCTTGACAAATTTTATAAACGTCTTGCAGCTTTCTTTGGATATTATTTATTGAAATAAATTAAAATATTATTCTTTTATTTCTAATAATTATTTCTTTAAATATATATATTATTATTAAATATTAATTTACAATTTTTTAAAATTGATTATTTGAATGCAATTAATAAAAACTAATTTTTAATGATGCCAAAGAAGTATAACTTCTCACGCGCGTACATAAGTACACGCAACGACTTTTTTTTTTACTTTTCCGTAGTTCTAGACATTGCAAAATTACTTTAGATTAATATTTTTTTTTATTTCAAATTGCTAGGAGAGTTGGAATCGTGGGTAAACGTGCCAATTTTTTGAGACTCCCCACTTCATCAGCTGCTAATTTTTTGATTTTTTTTTTCTGTATTCTTGTATGTTAATAAATAACTTAAGAAAAAATAGATGGTAAAAATATTGATTTTTTTACGGTACTTAAAAAATTACCTGAAAATCATGCCTCTACACCAGAATACTCACTTAACAGCGATTTACTGGACTATTAATTGTACCTATTTATTTTTAAGTTTGCTTGAAAAATTATTTTCTCATACAGAACATATTCAAAATTTTAAGGGTCGAGTTTTAACAAAACTTTTTCTTATACAATTTTCCTTTTTATTCAAGGCACTCATCGTTGAAAAATCAATGGACCTGGAACGTTTACGAACTGAACACCATTCCTTACAAAAAACCATCTCTGAACAACAAGATGTTTTAGATCGTCTCACATATTACGCTTAATAAGGATAATAAAAAAAAAATGACTAAAATGGAACCAAAGAATATGTTTATTGTGATTGTACCATTTTTTTTAATCAAAAAGAAAAAATACGTTTATATAATATGTAACCTTTTGCAATACAAATCTACAGTTTCATATTATAATGATGTACATTGTTGAATATATATTTGTTGTAGTTAAAGTTATTTAGGAATGTTTTCTAATTTTTAAAAGAAAAAAAATCAATTGAAAATGTTTAAACCTTTTTGTTTTGTTGGGAAGATAACTTAACGTTTCATACATCTTAAGACAATATTTTTAAAAAAAGAAAGAATTAAAATATCAAATGCAGAGCTTAATAAATTAACTTAGTACTTGTAAATTATTTGGAAAAGATTAAAAGTTTAGCGGACAACTGTCTATGACTACACGAAAAATTATAATAACATACATAAGCAAATGAGAAAAAAAAGTTTTAGTACTAAAACTTCAAGTATTAAAGAAAGAAAGCCTTAATATGCTCATGCAATTTTGGCTTAACTAAAAATATAATTCGCCACAAATTGTCATGGCAGCGGCTCCATTTCTATACAATTCTTTCATATTATATAATCAATTCACTCAAGGAAATGATAATGAAATTAATGCCATTTTAACCGCTAAATTTACATTATAAAAAAAACTTAATTTAAGATACAAAAATCACTGTACATTTACATACTAAATAACTAAAGTCATTTCAGCCCTAAACGTTAAATGTTCTTACTTAGAGTATCCTTTTTGAAATAAAATGTTAAAAGAGTGAAATACATATATGAAAAAGGATAACTTTATAGGAGTGTTACGTCATAAGAATTATCTATAGGTTTGTTCGCGAATCTGATACTGAACCGATAACGAATCAATCCACGTGGATTTAGGAAAATCGACAAACGCATAAAGGGTATGATTAAAGGGTGCGGTCTCATGCATCGCTCGGTTTCCAGCGATTTTTCATCACGTGGTACACTTTTGACCAATGTGCTGCCAGCATTTTGAAATTTGTAAATTCATGGCTGCCAACTGAGCGATTCTAAGCTTTAGAAATTGACGCTAACGGCGCTTAGATAGCATTTCTCTTGCCACTCCGGTTGACTCCGGCCACTCCAAACAGCTGATCTAAGCTCCATTGATAATATTAATTTTTTATTCTTAATAATTGACGTGACACTTTTAACATCTCTTAATTTTTAAGAAATAAAAGATTAATATTCAATGGAATATCAATGGAAGTTAGATCAGCTGTTTACTTTCTATGGCGTCTATGGAGTGGCAAGAAAAATGCTACCTCAGCGCCGTCAGTGTCAAATCGTTGAAGCTTAGAATCGCTCAGTTGGCAGCCATAAATTTACAAATTTCAAAACTTCTGGCAGCACATTGGTCAAAATTGTACCACGTGACGAAAAATCGCTGGAAATCGAGCGATGCATGAGACCGCACCCTAAGGGTTGATTTCCCGTGAACAAATTAGAAAAATGTTCGGAAGTAAGACAAGGCTTAACGAGAACCCACGAAAATTGTTAATTAAATTTAACGTTAAAAATCAGCCATATTTTATAAAACTGCGCATGCGTAAAAGAATCGAACTTAAAAAAAAACTCGAGAATCGTTAGAACCAATTCTGAATCAGTTACGATTGATAAATTGTGATAATTAAATTCAATTAACAGTTTTCGTGGGTCCTCGTTAATCCTCGTCTTACGTCCGAACATTTTCAAATTCGTTCACGGGAAAATAGCCGTTAATCAGTTCATAAGCGTTTGGAGATTATTATAAATCCACTGGGATTGATTCGTTATCGGTTTAGTATCAGACCCGCGAACAAACCGTATATATCAAGGCCCCTCGTAACCAAAAAATTTTTGTGATAGTTGGTTTTATGCATCAGACGTGGTGGATGGTGGCGATGTGGTTGTGGTTTCTTCGGTTTTCACACGCTTTGACGCAGTTTCTTCCTTGCTGGGAGACGGTGCTTCCCGTTTTGCTCCACCAACCAGTCCTGTTTTGAACTGAACGATAATGGCCGTCATATTATCACATCCCGTACCATCACCCATCGTAGTGGGAGCGAGACAATGATCGAACATTTCTTCGCATATTTGCGAAATTTTCTCACGGCCTTCCTTCAAACGTGAGCCGACAAACTCGGCGACTTCTTCGTTATTCATGAAATTCCAGATGCCATCGCACGCCAAGACCATAAACTCATCGAGGGCTGGATCGATTTTTGTTACGGTAACATCAGGCAGAGCGGTGATCATTTGTTCCTGGGCCGGGAGATCTTTGTTTTGTTTGTAGGCGTGATCTCCGATCGCTCTCGACAAGTTCAAGCCACCATTGACCCGACCGTCGAGTGTGACTTTACCTCCGGCTTTTACAATCCGTTCGGTTTCTTGTTCGTTTTCTGGTTTATGATCGAAACTCATTTCGATCACTTGTCCATTGCGACAAACTATGCATCGAGAATCGCCAGCGTTGGCCACGTAGAGATTATTGTTATGCAAGAGGGCTACAACGGCTGTACAGCCACTATCCGAGCCTGGTTCTTCAGGCATATTTTGATAATCGTCATCATCGTCCTCGCCGAAACTTTCCTCTTCTTCATCTTCCTCGCTTGATTCTTCCTCCTCCGAACCATCTTCATCCTCATCATCATCATCATCATCGCTATCAACAGCCTCTTCATTTTCTCTAAACGACTCGTCCTGATCCTCTGAATCTTCACTGTCGCTATTTGAATCATAAGCCACCGGCGATCGTTTCCGTAAATTTGAATAACTTTTTATCTCTTCCGCGGGAATTGGAGTTTTGTTCAAAGCCTTCCCTTTACCCTTCGATTTTGGTGTGGTAATTACTTCCCCATTCTCTTTAATCGTTTCCTTATCAACACTTCCATTTTGGATCGGTTTCTCGTCCTTTTCATCCCCATTCTTAGTTATTTCTTCCTTTTCTTTGATATCATTATTTATTTCTTTGACATCATTTTCTTTGGGCTTTTTATCAGAATCATTGGATTTGTCCTGTTGATTTTTTTCTTCAATGGTAACTTCAGTCTTGGCGTTTGTAAGATCTTCGTTGGAGTTGGAACTGGCACCAGCTTTCGATGAGCCCGCACCATCGATTTTAGCATTATTTTTGGCTTTGAGACAGGGTGAAATTGGTATTTTAGAACTACCCGTGCGTAAACGGGATAGTAAATTGGGCGCATTGCCCGCAATATTTGAATTATATTTTTCTAAGACCTGTTCTAGAGGCATTGAGGCTTCTTCGTATAAATCATCAACATTTTCGTCGTCCGAGCATTCGCCACCATCACCGCCCTCAACTGTTGTATTTTCCCCGTCCTTGGGCGATGCGATTTCTTTGAGCTCAGCGATGACTTCAGGCGTAGCGATGGTCGCATCGAACTCGATAAATGCATCGATCAACGCCTGTTTCATATCACCTTTTTTATACGCTTCCGTGTTTTTGATGAAATCTGGCAGCTTTTTGGAGCAATAAAATGCAACTTCGTGCCCGCCATGGCCGTCGTACACAGCGAACAGCGATGTATTTACGTCGTACTCGATGATACAATTGTGGGCGTCCTTAAAATAATTTTTTTTCATAAGTACAACACAAGGAAATTGTAAGAAAAAAATAAACAATTAAATCATAGCATGGTTGATTATTACAATATGAATAAAGCATGAAGAGTTGAAAGCATTTTTTTTTTACCTCTTGACTAATCCTCCAACCTTGCATTGAACTAGCTCCACATGCGACATGATCGCCTTCGTCATCATTGGAGAACTTTTCCGTGATCGGTTTCCCTAAATATGCTCCCATTTTTGTTAATGAAAATAAATTAAAGAAAAATTTAACAACTATTAAACAGAAGCGGGAAACGTTACCGGCGTATGAACATCAATCACGTCCATATTCTACTTATTTCCCTCTAGTGACATTTACTCGTATTGTTGGTAACACGAAATCTAACTAAACCGACAAATGCTCATCTCTCTCATTACAACCTACCCATCGTAAGCTATTTCACTCATCCAATTACTTTTTCTAAACATAAAAATCCCTAGAATTCTCTACATAAAAGCGGTAAAAAGTACAATAAAATAAATTCATGTTTCAATGAGATCAAATTAAGATTTATTATAAAACGTTTAAAACATAAATATATAATGGAATTTTAATTATTTTGTTGAGTAGGACTAAAGATTGGGTCCCAGTAACCTAAAACAAATGATTGTCATGATTATTATCACATAAATATTTTCGTATGACTATGAACGACCGGAAAAAAATTAGCGAAAAAATTTTTTTATTAAACTATATGCCAACTATATGCTCCTTTAGAATCTGCATTTGCTCCAGGTGTAGAGTTAAGCGTTAATTAGTTATTTAGTTTTTTAAAAAACTAAAAAAAATTAATAAAAATCGCTATAAAATCCAAAATAATAATTTTTTTCTTAAAATTTTTCGTTCAAAAAATTACTCCTCAAATGCTTTTTCCGGATCCACAATTGCTCCATGTTTATTATTAACCGTTAATTAGTTATTCAATTTTTTTAAAAATTAGGCAACCTCAACAATTGCTATTAAAATCTAGGTTACTAACTTTTTAGTTAATAATTTTTTCTTAAAATTTTTCTTACAAAAAATGACTCCTCGAATGCTTTTGGTGTATACATACAATTGCTCCAGGTGTTAAGTTAACCGTTAATTATTATTTCCATTTTTTAAAAATTGAATTTCTATTTACTTAATAATTTTGTTCCTAGAGCAATTGTGTATTTAAAAAGAGCATTTAAGCAGCAATTTTTTTGAAAAAGAAAACTTTGAAAAAAATATTAGTTTGGATATTAAAGCCAATTTATTTGTTGAGTTTTTAATTTTTTAAAAATGTAATAACTAATTTTACATCTGGAGCTAATGCGCATTCTGAAAGAGTATTTATGGAGCAATTTTTTGTAGGGAAGAATTTTAATAAAAAGATAGTAACTGGGATTTTAATTGTTGGGGTTATGTTTAATTTTTTTTAAAATTGAATAACTAATTAACGGTTAATCATTCACCTGCAACAATTGTAGATCCGGAAAAAACATTTAAGGAGCAATTTTTTGAACAAAAAATTTTTGAGAAAAAACAATTGATTTGGATTTTATAGCGATTTTAATTGTTTAGTTATTCAATTTTTTAAATCTAAAAAAATCAATTAAAATCACTATAAAATCCAAAATAATTCTTTTTTCTTAAAATTTTTTAGTTCAAAAAATTAATCCTCGAATGCTCTTTCCGGATTCGTGTAAAATTAACCATTGTTAATTAGTTATTCAATTTTTTTAAAATTTAATAACTAAACAATTAAAATCGCTATAGAATCCAAATTAATAGTTTTCTCTTAAAATTTTTTCGTTCAAAAAATTGCTCCACAACTGTTCTTTCAAATGCGAGCAAATGCAGATTCTGAAGGAGCGTTTGAGGAGCAATTTTTTGGCTTATATAAAAATTTGGTTTGATAAAAATAATAAAAGTTCTACGCTAACTTTTTCCGGTCTATGTACGAGTCTTTAAAAATTACCTGCTGGTGTAAAAGTAGCTGGATCAAAATCGTATCGATGTCGTGAACATTTGTTCATCCTCTCTTTTGCATTTTCTTTATTCGTTTCACATGCGGCAAAATAAGCTTTACATTCAAAACAATCCCATCCTTCCATTTTCATTCTATCAGCCTTTTTTCTTACAGCATCACGAGCGTATGGAAATTCAGGTTTTTTTGGTTGAGCCGCCGCTAACAAGCTTAATTTAAAAAAAAGAATTTTAAATTATAAATATCTATAAGCTCTTCTTTAAAAGATCCAATAAAATATTCTATGAGTAATCAGTGGATGAGTATATTCAATATTGGAGATCCTCATTTATAGAATAGGGCCCCATAGACGAGCATTCTTTCCCGACGTTTTTTCCGCTTAGTGCAATCGTTTATTAAAAAATTGGCGGGATTCACATTCCTCTCGTCCCCATTAACGGCAAATCTTTCCTGCGATCATTCTTTTCAAGTAATCATGCCGTTCCATCACGTCGGGATTCATGATCTTCTCGTGGCCACTAACGAGAAATAGCAATCCGTTAGGATTGTTCACTGTATTTACATTCGACGGGAAAGAGTGTTCGTGTATGAGCTCTTTCCTCTCGGTTCGGAAAGATTATAATCATGTGAAAGGAAAGTGCGTCCTCTCACCTAATCCTGCAGTTTTATAGATAGAACGTAGGGTATAAGCCGTTACTGGTATGACTGTAGCTATGTACAAGGGAAGAAGAAAAAGAAAATGGATTAAGAGGTGGCTTCGTGATCGAGAAATATTTAGTGACATGAAATTGCTAAGAGAATTATCGGTTAATGCCCGCGTCAGGGTCGTACTTTTTATATATTTGTACTAGAGCCTGGTGTCCTTTATATTTTAAATTTTTTTTTTCTTGTTTTCTAATTGCCATAGTCCTGGATGGGCTTTATATATTTCAATGAATTCTTTAATTACGTGTTTTGGCACATTTCTAACGTCACTTTTATCTTCAGCTATTGTAACTCCATATTAAAAAATAGCACTTGAAAAATCGGAATTAAAAAACTTTTAAAAACTACTTGTTATAGATTAAGGGGGTATTCTAGACTAGCACTGGCTCTTTAAGATGAATAGTCGCTCGAAGAAAACTAGTGAAATGATATCAAAGTTTTCTTTATCACTACTCTAGATTTATTGCTTATTCAGAAACTTTAAGGTCATAGGTTTAAGGGGGTATCCTAGTCTAGGATTTTGAAAAAATCGAAAATTTTTTTTTGTCATAATCCGATAGTTTATATATTCAAAAATATCTCCCTAAAAGGATTTTTCAAAATTCAAATTACTTCCGAAGTTATAGCCGTTTTAGTGTCGTGGCAACTAGACCTAGGTTGAGACTTAACGTAAAACTTTAAACGCGTTTTTTACGAAACTACTTTTTCCGATGCGATAACCACAATATCTAAAGTTCTAATCAGCCGATTAACTTTAAATTTTGCATGAATATTCTTTAAATATCTCTCTATCGCATGAACCAACAAACAATGAAAATTTTAAATTAGTTATATTTTTAAAAAATTCGACAAAGTTAAAAAATGAGTGAACAAATCGACCTTTATTTTTGAGTAGCCGCCATTTTATGAAAAAATTTTTTTTTCAGTTTTGGAGGTTCATGCGATAGCGACATTTGTACTTATCAAGAATTCATCATTGTTTTATTTTTCAAATGACCACAAGGGTAGAAATCATGGCGCCGAGGACACGACTTTTTTTTCCCTTTACTTCAAAGACGCATAACTCAATGAAAAAAACAAATTTTTTTTGAAATTAATTTAGTGTGTTCTCTAAATATAAATAAACAATTGATAAAAAAATGGATATTAAATATATCAAATGCTTATTTTTTATCAAGTGCCAAAAAACGCTCGAAATTCAGGCCTCTAGACTAGAATACCCCATTAAAATCGAAAAAACGACACGCTTTCCACTTGAACGGGTAAGAGCTGAGAGGAAAGGGGAGGCCCCACTAATGGCGTAAATTTTGAAACGCAATCCTTCCAAGGCTAATTTTCGGAGAATCCGTACGGCACGCTTTCCTCTCGTGCTCCACACACGAACGTTCTTTCCGGACGGAATCAACATTCCTGCCGGAAAGAATGCTCGTCTATGGGGCCCTATTGATTCCTCTTAACAAATACCATATCATACTTGTACATTTAAATATAAAAAAAAATTACTTCTGATATAATTCTTTTTCAGCTTCTTTCATTTCTTTGGAATTAACTGTAGTCATTTTTGAGGCAACTTGAAGACATTTATTGTCCGCTTTCTCATTTTTGGGTTCTAAAATATTTGTACATTTGGGGCTCTCAGTAGTCTTGGTTACATTTGTTGGTACTCTAAAAATAATATGCAATAATAAAACTAATAAATCAACATTATATAAAAACTGAATATTACGAAATGTCTTTTTTAATAAATGTTGATGGCATAAAGTACATAGTATCATCTAAATCTTCCTTCGTCTCCAACGAATGCATTTTGGTGCTTAAGAGATCTTTACTTTCAGGTGGTTTGGGTTCTTCAACTTCACAATTTACGTACTTTAAAATCGGACCTCTGAAATTTATATTTAAATTATATATAAATTATATTAATTATACTTATATTAAAGTAATTTTTAGAATTTTCAAATACGTACTTCTTGTTTATAAATGATGGAATCGCTGTGGCCTTAGTGCAACGTTTCTTTCGCTTGGGTGAATTAATTAATAACTTCTTTCGCACTTGAGCTAGTTTTAATGATAAATTACTTTTTTTATTTTCTAAAACTGGACTCATAGTTATCACAGAACTGTTTACGATACTATTATCGGTACTGGACGCTGCACCAAGAGGCGAGCAATCGACAATAGCCTTATCCTCGCTATTAATAATCTCTAAACGTTTTCGTTTCATATTATTCTCGGCATATTTCAATTTAAATTCTATGAAAGTGAAGAAAATGTGTTGTCTATTAGTAGATAGCGTAGATAGTATAAATTTGTAGATATTTTTTACCTTCAAATTGAACTCGGGTTATTTCAAATAGCATAGACAACGCTAATAGATCATCGTCTATTAGATGAGATGTTACTTTTTCGTTGTACAGCGACTCCCACAGCTCCTTTCTGGATGTTCCCATTTTTTAATGAGTTATTTTTGATATTTGAGTCCTAAAATTATTTTTATCAATATTAACATGAAACTTTTATCACTGTTAAATGTCAATACAAGTTAACGATTTTATCATAACCTCAATTTTCAATATAATTATTTCTTAAAGAAAGTACATATCTAAGGGCATTTTTTTATTAAGAATTAAATTTGCACATAACTAAGCTTTACTTGTATTAAATTTTCGTATTATAAAATATATGAAAACAAATATGATGAAATGTTTTTGTATAACACGAATTTCGTCTTAAAGGAAAAAAAAAATTTAGAATCTCGATACTATATATTTAGTTGCAATAACGTTTTTCTTACGTCTTAACCGAATTTCGTTTTAAACGTATTCGTAATAAACGTCTTTCGTTTCATTTCTCGGTATATATTAGGAAATAATTTATCGTATTTTCATTTCAATTCATTAACGATATTTTTCTTATCGTTTTTGGTTGTGGATGGAATAGGAAAAGGTAAAATCCAGCGATTAGCACGTAACTTACTTTTCCACCTACTATTTGGCTAAATCTTAAAATTGTACCCAGTGAGCACATAAAGACATGCTGATGGATCTCATGTTGGGTATATTAAATAAATATATATATAAGCATGGTTTCAAGAAAATGGGCCCAAATAAAACATTTTTAGGACCATTTTTACAATAAGAGGAAAGCTCCATATGACTCCAATCCTGGGAGATACTGAATTGAAACTGTCAGAGAAAGCCAAATATTTTGGTGTAATTTTCTACAAGAAACTGATGTACAGCCCTCATATTATAAAGAGAATCTTTCAAAAGATGGAAGAAGATGGATTTGGAAAAAGCTGGAGATAAAACCTAAAAATGATCTATTGGTCATACCTGAGGTCTACCTTTGGCTAACTCGAAGACATAGAGGATGAAAAGACCAATTGGTCAAAAATGGTGACTCAGTACACCTCGTGGGACTAAAATCTTCTGTGGTGTAACAAACACCATTTTCGAGGCTAAAGCCAACGACTTCTACTGGAGGAATGTTCCAGAATACAAATATCTGCTGCGAAGCGTCACAGTACTTTCATTTATGAAACTCGCTGTTGATTAAAAGAAATATAAGCACTATATAATACAGTGGTACCTCGACATACGAGTGCCCCAACATACGAGTTTTTTTGGCGAGCGAGTGATTTTTTGCTTTGAGTTACGAGCAAAATTCGAGATACAAATTCGGTTTAGCAGATCAAAGGTCTCAAACACTTGCAACAGGTTGTGCATCTGATCTTTTTAATAGGGATAAAAGATAAAATTCGAGATACGAGTAATTCAAACTCGTATGTTGACATACTACTGTTTAACTATACATAACATATAAACAGAACTATATGCATATACAACCTATATATGAATTATATATACGAATTCCCAACCTTCACCCCAGAACCGTCCTTATTCGAATTTTCCCAGGAAAAAGTTTCAAATAAAAGTTGTATGCACCAATAAGTCTAAGAACTATAGAAAGTTTAAAGATGATCGTTGGAGCCGTTTTCGAAAGAGATTGAAAAAGCTCAAAAACTCCTAGAATAAAGTGGAGCTTTCGGTTGACCGATTTCAACCAAAAGCTTCGCGGCACAACTAGGTGTAATATGGAGGTCAAATTCCAAGTTTGGTGAAATTCTGATAAAGCTTTCGATACGATATGACTGTCACACAGACAGACATGTTTCTAAAAACCACTTGTTTGGACTCAGGGGACCTCGAAACATGTATTTCCGGTGAAAGCTCGAATTTAAAAATTCGACCCGATTACAATACTTCCTTTACTATCTAGTAGTAAAAGAAAGTCAAAATGCATCGAGTACTCCAAAGAAAGAACTCATGGTACAACATATTAGACAAGAGGACGACATCAGTGGCGTGCGGTCTATACATGCTGTAGATGCGCCGCATGCTTTGGGATTGAGACAATTTAAAAAATTAAATATTTTTTATGATTTATTCATATTTTAATTAACGTAAATGCATGTACTATAAAATGATTCTAAAAATACTAAATATTTTTATCATTTAAACATTTTTTAATTTACGAAATTATGAAACTTATCGCTCATAAAATTGGCATAGAATACCACATCAAATGAACGGCAAAAGCCGAATTAATGCGCAACGACCGTTGTATGCGATTGCTTGGCTAGAATTGGTCGCGCATGCGCACTAGTACGGTCGAGTACTATCTCTCTCGGCGTTTCACATTGACGGTTGACGTTTATAGATGCGTTTGACGTTTTGAATCTACACATTGTTACTGATAAGTACTGTTCGTGACTTGTTTTGATTTATTTACCTAGAGGTGATACAAATGTTCTATTCTTTAGTATAAGAACTATTTTCATGATTTTAAATACATTATATGATGCGGTTATTGATGATTTTTGTAAGGAGCGTTGAACAAGGCTGATTTTTAAAAATAAATACTTAAGATAATACCATGTTTACCAAATAAAAAAAAAAATAAAATTTTTTGGTTTTTATTACCCCCCCCCCCCTTCTGACCGCATGCCCTGTTTCAAAAGTTACCGCACGCCACTGTACAACATATATTGAGATAACAAGCAAAAGCTGGTTTTTTAGAAACTTGATGATCCTACTGGTTGCAGTGATAGATGAGAAGAAAAATCAAAAACAAAAGAAAAACCCGTAACTATTTCCTTTGAATTAAAATCTTATTTATAAAAATTGGTAGACTTGAAAATGTCCCTCTTTCTCTAGCTAGTAACTCGCTGTTACAATTCCACATAGTCTGTGGGTCAAATGAACGTAACAAGTATGCTTAATTTGTTATGTAACTGTGACTCCCATGTTACGTAACATACATTTTTTGTTTTAAGGTGGGCGATACATGTAACCACCATAATTTTTTGAGGACTTTTTAAACTGGGAAGGAATGACTGAATCATTTTGAAACTTTGTATATATTGAAGTACAGAAAAAAAAATTTTATTTTCTTTTTTTCAAAATGGCCGCCGTAAAAATGAATCTGCCGAGACCTTCTCGGAAAAAGATATCAATTTGCGGGCATTCTCCCTTCTCGTACGGTGATCTGAACTTAAAAAAATTAGTTTGTACGTATTCATAAATCATATACATATCTTCTAGTCAAACCAAAAAAAAAAAAAAAAAATAAAAAAAGTAAAAAAATCGTGAATTTGCACACCTCAAAAAAAAAGTTCGATTTTTTACCCTTTTTTTCAATGTTTTTTTGTTAAAAAGGGTTCATTTTTGATTTTTTTTTTTTTTTTTGGAATGTTTGAGGTTAAACTAGAAACTATTACTATAAAGTAGACGTGTACAAAATTTCATTGGAATCGGTTGAGAACTTTTTGAGTGATCCTGCCCGCCAATTTCAAAAAAGTCGTTTCGAAAAAAACGCGTTTAAAGTTTTGACACACAGAAACTATATGATTACAGTGGCTTACGCGCCGAGTTGAGGCGAAGCACTTAATTGAGTTTTTAATATATAAATAATGATAATTTTGTTTTGAAAATTTACAGACATATTTTTGAGATGATAATCTAACGATTTATGAAAGAAAAAAAAATCGTTTTTTTTTACATGTGTCGCCCCCCTTAAAGCTTGTCACGTTGGCGTACTCACTGGGTGTTCTATTTGTTTCAAACAGCAATTGATATGTTTCAAAATAATAAGAAATTTATCACTTTATTGTATATAACTTAAATAATATAATAACAATTTATTTCGCACTAGCTATACAAGTAACCGTGTATTATTTTATTTATTTTGGATAATCCTTAGTTACCAAAGAAAAATAATAATAAATAAGTGGCTAATGAAACAAACTATTTTCAAATAAAAAGGAAGAAGAGTTAAATAAGAATAACTGAATTTGAAATATTTGTTTTATATTAATTATAATAATCATCATTATCAACATAATATTAATAATAATAAGCCACATTTTCAACTAACTCCTAGATCAAATCAATAGGACAATTGGGAAATGATACAAGTCCATTATACCGAGGTGACTTTTATATATCGGAGCATATATTGATCTCATTGTAATTACTGCATGTATAAAGGACAACAGTTTCTCAATAATCCTGTCGGTCCACTAAGAGATAGTTAAAGTTATTTAGTAAAAATTCTTCATCAGAGAAATGCTCCAATTTTTAGTATGTTTATATATTTTTTTTAATGTATGTATATATAAATAATAACTTTTTCAATAAAAACCTATTGTCAATTACATTATACAAATCCTGTTATCTCTCTTGCGACGTTAAAAGAAAAGAAGGAGATGACGCCACAAAATCCCAATGGAATCTCAAACAGATAACACCAAAATAGAAAACTATGTGCAATTATTTTTTTTTTAATATATGTATGTATATATCTATAATGATGATATTTTTCATCTATCGATAATTATGTACAAAATAATACAAACATTCTTGTTTAGTCTATTGTTTTGTTTTGTTTTTTTTTTTTTAAATGCCCCGTAGTTATATTCATTCATAACATATAATTCCACGTAGAGCATTTATTATAATATTTATATTTCTTTTTAATGTTCACTTACTTATTAAAAATACATTGCTGTAAAATTAAAGGCGATCTTGTTAAAGTTGTTTTTAATAAGAAAACAAATACTCCTTTGGATGTGGGGTGGAGGGGTTCCTTCATCATCTAGGAGCAGGACGCCACTCACCCAACTATTTCAGTGGAATCGTCTTTAATATACGGCTTCATATCTCTGCCTAAGCTGCACGGTTTCCCCGGTGGTAAATTCTGCAGAGATTCTTGTTGTTCGCGCAGTCGACGTCTTCGTTTCTTACTCCACAACTCGTGACAATCTTGATGCATAGGCAATTCCGGAGCGGACATTCTATGAATGTAATATATTAAATTTGTATGCAAATAGTTTAGTTAGTTAGAAACTTTATTAAAAAAATGATAACTAAAACATACTGGTCCGGTTGAACGTTTTTCAACCATGCTGATTTCAACGCGTCTTCGGCGGTAATTCGCTTTTCAGGATCCAATTCCAACATTTTATCTAACAAATCGAGAGCTGACGAAGGCATGCAAATAAATTCCTCGCGTAAACGACGTCGATGCATCTTTTTGGGTTTTAACGTATGCCACAGTGGCAGTTTTATAACGGAAGGCCACACGGCCGGTGTTGGAGTGCCACATAAACGAGAAATCACCTCCAGTTGCATCATTTCGTCGTTTGCCTAAATGAATAAAAGTATTGATAAAAATAAAAATTATAACCAAATAAAAAACCAACTTAAAAAAAAATAAAAAAAATCTTTAAAGAAATGCACTACTAAAAACTGATTGTCTGTAAAGTTGGTTTACGGACAATAGTTTTACGTGATAACATCATAAAGAAACATTGATAAAAATTTCATACTTTTATGAATTGAATTATTATCACTGAATGGTTATTATTATGTAAAATACAAAGAAGTTTATTGAAAATTAAAAATTTTTTCAAAATTAAATCAGACTGTAAATTTTAAAGGAAATCAATTTTAAATCTTATTAAGTAAATTGTAGAAAAAAAAAACACAAAACACGTTGTCTAGGGTTCAACAATTGACTCTTTATCGCTTGTATCGCGTTCTCGCTTGCACGCACAGGCTCAAATGGAACGTGGCATTTTTTCAGACTGGCTGCCGTAGTTCATCAATTTATAAGGCGTTATCTCGTCTATAACTTACCAATTATTAGGATGATATAATGTACAACTATTGCTATTTTTGGAGTTGGTGTCAGTCAAGGAAATACAACTACAGTAGAAATCGTTTATAACAAACTTCAGGGAACCGTCAAATTTCGTTAGTTATAAGCGATATTCACTATAACCGATATGGATTATCCTATGTATTTTATCTAACACATATCACGGAACCCAAAGGTTTTGTACGTTACAACCGGTTGTTCATTATATCCGATGTCGTTATAAACGATTTAAACGGTATATTGGTACTTAGCAATAAACGAGAATACAATATACTAGTTTTGTGACAATATTTAGCGACCTTTAAACTACAACATACCAATAACCAACTAAACCTTTTTACAAATGAACATTAATATTTATTTCCTTGGCTGACACCAACTCCAAAAATGACAATAGTTGTACATTATATCATCCTAATAATTATGAAGTTGTAGACACTGCAAGGATACGCAATTATTTTTTTACTTTTTAGTGCATTTTTTGTTTAAGTTTTTTTATTTATTTTGAAGTCTGCTTTTCATTTTGTTATAATTTTTATTTATTTTTCGATTTTTAGTGATCTGAAGTTTGATAACTGATTTTATTTATTTAAATATGGGAAAATCTATTAAACGCACTGCTCATATAAGGCAGTGCCGTTAAATGTTAAAAGTTACTACTTCATCCACTTTTGCTCTTAGGAGTTGAAATTTTTTGCTTTTAAATGTAATGAAAGAACTAAGTGGAATACTCTTTCCAATAGAAAAAAAAATCACCAAAATTCGATGATTCAGTTAAACGTCACTATTTTATCCCCTATTTTCATCCTTAAGGGGTGGATTTTTTTCTTCGAATTGAAATATGAACAATTTAAAGGTACGATGTACGTAATAGAAAAAAAAATTATCGGAATCGGGTTAGCCAAGAAAAATTTATTATTTCATCTCTTAATTTTTTACCTCTTATGAGTGGAGTTTTTCATAAAAAATGGGTGTGAGATTAATTAAAAATTATGTTCTACCAATAAAAAAAAAGTATTATCAAAATCGAGCTATCCAACAAGAAGTTAATATTTCATCCCTTAGTTTTCAACCCCTAAGAAGTGAACGATGTTCTTTAAATTAAAATGGGACCACACGGGAAGCACCAGCTTTCAAATAAAAAAAAATTATCAAAGCAGTTCATCCAGTCAAAAATTCTGAGGTAAAAAACATTAAAAAAAATACAATCGAATTGAGAACCTCCTCCATTTTTTGAAGTCGGTTAAAAAGTAAATCATATAGCAAAAAAAAAACGTGTATAGCCAAGGGCTGGCCCAAAAAAAAAATTCTTAAAAAAAATCGAGATATACAATAAGAAGTTAATATTTCATCCCTTAGTTTTCAACCCCTAAGAAGTGAACGATGTTCTTTAAATTAAAATGGGACCACACGGAAAGCACCAGCTTTCAAATAAAAAAAGAATTATTAAAATCGAGCTCTCCAATAAAAAGTTAATATTTCATCCCTTAGTTTTAAACCTCTTAGAAGTGAACGATTTCCTTCAAATTAAAATGGGACCACACGAAAAGCACCAGCTTTCAATTAAAAAGAATACAGTCGAATTGAGAACCTCCCCTTTTTTTAAAGTCGGTTAATAAAAACTATATTTTATTAACACTTTCGCTTACCTGAAATAAAGGTTTCTTCAAAAACAATTCGCCCAAGATACAGCCACAACTCCAAACGTCTATAGCTGGTCCGTAACGTTCTTCGCCCAACAATAATTCCGGAGGACGATACCATAATGTGATTACTTTGTTTGTATAAGGCCTCTGTCTATCTTCGGCATTGTAAAGACGAGCTAAACCAAAATCGGCTAGTTTCACTTCGCCTCTAAAACAAGACCGTCGACATTTTTTCATCACAAATCATCCCTAAATGAACTTTAAAAATATAATAACTAAAAGTCTCATTTACTAAAACAATTATCTCCATTTTTTGAGCTCTAAAATTTTTTTTTATGATTTCTCTAAACCGTTTGTTTGTTCAATGGAATTAATCGATTTGGCAAATGAAGCATTCAATTAAGAATTTATTACCTATTGTTCATTAATATGTTACTACACTTAATATCACGATGAAGGAAATTTTTCTTGTGACAATAATTCAATCCATCGAGTAACTGTTTCATAATGCTAGCATTGTTCATTTCATTGAAAGTAACTAAGCCAGATTCGAGCAGCCCCATTAAATCATGATCCATATACTCGAACACGAGATAAAACGAGCCTTTGTCCTTCCGAAAATCCAAAGCGTCTTGTTTATCCGTCACGATTTCGCGCAGATTGACAATGTTTTTGTGATTGAGCTGTCGCAAAATTTTAATCTCTCGCACGGCCGTAATGGGAAAGCCTTCCTTTTCGTTCTCCAAACGCACTTTTTTCAATGCCACCAATTGGCCGGCACGTTTGTCTTTCGCTTTGTACACTTGACCGTAGGTGCCTTCGCCGATTTGTGTGATCATTTCGAACACGTCCACACAGCGTTCGCCCCAATCTTTGCCACCCGTCGCCGACATCGGTGCATGTAAATTGCGCGAACCGCGTCGTTTCAGGATTTTTGGCCGTTTTAATTTTGGTTTTGGCGTTATTCGCATCGGAATTTCATTGTACTTTCTAAATGGACCGGGCGGTGTATTCGTCGTGTCCTCTTCACCGCTCAATTCCTCCGTGCCAGGTACAACTGAATCAAACAAATAATGTAATTATCGGTAGACCAGTGCTAAAGCCTTTAAAAATGGTAAAAAGTGAAAAAAAAATTATAGTAGGATGAAACCCATTGGAAAAGAAAAAGAAAATCACAAAAATGAAAGTAAAAATAAATTACGGTCGATCTGGTGGGGTAAGGGTAGAAACGGTTTATCTCGATTTCCGACAAAACTACAAGTCCTATGGAAAAAAGTTAAATGGCAAAGTTATAGGTTATAAGAAGATTTACAACTTTTGTGCTAACACTTTTTTCACATAGCCTCAAAATTTATGTGAAAAATTCCAATAACCAAGTTTTTGAATTTTTATCTGTTACAAAAAAATTTTTCATGAAATTTAGTAAAAAACTACCTCTTAATGTCCCAAATACATTGTAATTTTTTTGATTCAAAATATTTATTTTTTCACCTTATTTTGACTTAATATTGAAAAAACACCCTAATTTTCAATCGAAGTTGGTGGGCTTTTTGTTCGTTGAAATCTTTACTTTCTGATGGGGCAAAAAAAAAATACATTACAATGTTAAATGTTCCCAGAAAATGCCATAATAAAAGTGTAAATTTTAATAAATTGCTCAAAGTTATATTTGTACATATTTTTAAAAAGTGAATGTTTTGACGTGAGAAGTTTTGATTGAAAACTAGGGTGCCTTTTCGATATTAAGTCATTAAAAGATGATAAAATTAATATTTTAAATAAATAAAAAATACAGTGTGTTTGGGGCATTAAAAGGTAAGTTTTCGCCAAATATCGTGTAAAAAATAAAAATTAAAAACAAAAATTTGGTATTTTGAATTTTTTACATAAATTTTGAGGTTATGTGAAAAAAGTGTTAGTACAAAAGTTGTAGATCTACTTATTATCTACAACTTTGCCATTTAAATTTTTTCTATAGGACTTGTAGTTTTGTCGGAAATCAAGATTAACCGTTTCTACCCTTAACTACCCCTATTTCTGCGAACATTTAAAATTGTAATGTATATTTTTTGCACCATCAGAAAGTAGAGATTTCAACAAACAAAAAGCCCACCAACTTTTTTAAAAAAGTGGATATTTTGCCGTGAGAATTTCCTGTTGAAAATTAAGGTGCTTTTTCAATATTAAGTCAAAATAAGGTGAAAAAAAAATATTTTAAATCAAAAAAATTACAATGTATTTGGGACATTAAGAGGTACGTTTTTACCAAATGTCATGAAATTTTTTATTTTTGTAAAAGATAAAAATAAAATACCAAAAACTTTGTTATTGGAATTTTTCTCATAAAGTTTAAGGTTATGTAAAAAAAAGTGTTAGCACAAAACTTGTAGATCTACTTATGATCTACAACTTTGCCATTTAACTTTTTTCCATAGGACTTGTAGTCTTGTCGGAAATCGAGATAAACCATTTCTACTCTCCCCCCTTAGATCGACCGTAATTTATTTTTACTTTTATTTTTGTTGTATTCTCTTTTCTTTCCAATGGGTTTCATCCTACTATAATTTTTTTTTTGGTACAAAAATTATCTACCCTGGTCTTCGGTTACTAATAAAAAAAAGAAAAAAATAATTACCAGGAGGCATTGGCAAGTTCATGATTCCTGATTTTTTTGGCTGCGGCGGCGTTTTCATCTTGATTGTGGAAGGACTTGGTGATCGACTAGGCGGTGATTCAATCACTTCTAAATCAGTCGCTTTAATGCCAGGTGGCAACGGTAGTTTTGTAAGGCTTTTTGGTTTTTGTTTAATTGAAAATGGAACAATTTCGCCCAACTTGGCTGGACTTATTTTTTGTTGTGGCGAGGAGGAGGATATGCCCGTGGGAACAGAAACAGGATTTGGCATTGGAACACCGCCAATTGTTTGGCTCGACATTAAATAGTGCATTGCCGATGCGGGATTTGTTGCAGTACTCATCATATTGTTCATGGCAGATGGAGCTATCACCGTCGTGCTATTAAAATCTGTATTAAGAAACGATGACGTCGACGACATTGGTGGTAGAGGAGGCATTAGTAATGTGGGTGATTCAGTCGTGGGATTTATGACATTACTACTACAATTCATTTTCATATCGAATTTACTATCGGTAGTATCGTCGCCGGGAATTGGAATGTCCATCACATTGAGAGAATTACTACCACTATCCATAATGCCGTTCTCTTTGTCAGACATAATTCGTTCGGTCTTTACAGAATCGCCAACACCACCATCTGTAGCTTTCTCATCTTTAAGCAAAATTTTCTCTAAGGCAAGCGCTCGCTTATGATGACCCTTGACCAGTTCGGCAAACAAACTCGTATCGCTCATTTTCTCCTTCAATTTTAAATTTCGTGACGTCGGACTCTTTGTCGCTGTTCTATCCGGACTACGAATATTTCTGGAAGATCTAAAACATGAAAATACATTTGAAAACATCTCCAATTAGGGGCCATCCATAAATTACGTCACATGTTAAGGGGGAGGGAAGGGGTTGACGCAGTGTGACATTGTCTGATAAGGGGGGCCTTAAATTTCGTGACGTCACATTTCAAAACTTATTTTAATCTAGGCGTTGAGTAAAACGCGAATTTTGAACTATTAACGAAAAACTCAAAAACATTTGTAACACTATCTGTCGAAACATAAGGTTCAAATTGTTTTGTTGGCCACTCGCTCTAATACACTAAGAAAACAATTTTCTAAGTGTACTATACTATATTATACTACCCTCCAAGGCTTCGAGCACCAATTCGAGTAAGAGCTAAGGAGTACTTGAAAGAGCTCCAGGTTGACCCACCAACTCATCTAGCTACGACAAAACTACCTGAAGCTCCTCCATGGGAATATTGGAACCCAAAAATAAATCTCTCTCTGTCCAAATACTCATTGGAAAATACCAGCCCTCAAATTTTCCAAAAACTCTATCTAGACGGTTCAGTGATTAATGGAAAATCAGGTTTCGCAATATCTTCCTCCAGTTACATCTTCAAAGAAAGAATGTCAGATAGATCCTCCATATTCACCTGTGAGGCGAAAGCGATCCTGAGATGTCTAGAAATAGTAGACCCGGTGGAGGAGCAAGTAGCCGTCTTCTCTGACTCGCAATCTTGTATAAAGGCCATAATGAGTAAGAAAAATAAGTACTCGAAAATAGCCCAGATACAAAATAAACTTAGAAAACTACACGCTAGGGCCATAGAAATAATATGGATCCCTGGACATATGGACATCGCTGGCAATGTCGTAGCGGACTTAGCAGCAAAAGAGGCCACCAATGAAGAGCTTGAACAAGAGCAGACACTAACTGTCGAGGATGCACTTAAACAATGTAGGGAAGGATTGTGGGGGCTGTTGGACGGCTTTTGGCGGTCGCAGCCACAGAAGCTGGCTAGAGTCAGAGAGTCCACCTCAGAAGATCTGGATCTGGATGCTGGAGTGCCAGGACACCGAGAGCCTGAGACGGAAGTGGGCGGTGCCACAAAGTCTAAAATTATGTCTAAATACAGAGCCAGGGGTGACAGCAAGCCTGAATTTTCTCAAGGAGGCCAACCTTCTCACCGAATTATGCCAATGCGCAAAAGTGTCTCGAAAGTGCGTGAATGTAAATCATAAGTGTCGTAATCGAAGTGAAAGAGTGTGATTAGGACAGGAGAAGTGTATCAAGTGACAAAAACCTTATAACTAGAACAGTCGCTGATGACCCTTGATGTTACAAGCGACTTTCTTGAAAAAATTTCTTCTGAAAACTGAATTTCATTTACGCCAACAAAATGATTTGATAGCCCATTCCCAATCAAATATTTAATATTTAGATTTAAATGTCCGAAGAAAATTTGTTTTTCTCAGTGTAGTGTTACGCGCCGACACTATTGCCCTTTGATAAATGGCGCTAAATGTTGCACCGTGCCTAGCGGTGATATTGTTTTTATTTCATTTCGATTTTCAAGATTATTAAGTTTGATCATTAATTAATATAATACGTTTGATTTGATGTTAATTTTATTTAAAAAATCATTTAAATTGAAATAAAACAAATTTTGGAACTGCTGTTTTAATTCAATAATTATTTGTAGATGTAAAATTGGTGACGTCACACTAAAGAGGGGTGGGTCTCACAAATGTGACCAGCTGTGAAAAGGCCAGGGGGAGGGAGGCAAAAAGCATGAAATTTGTGTGATCTTATTTATGGCTCGTCCCTTATTATTGAAAAAATTTTTAATTTAATTTAAATAAATTGTCTGTTCTGTTAGATACCTGATGAAGTCGGAATGACACCAACGAAACGTTGGGTAAAAAGAAAAAATATTTTTAAAATAAAAAAACTGGGCTTTTCACCTGATAATTGCTTAAATTAGCAAGTTTAACGTAATCTAAATTTTTCTGTAAAACTAACAATTAAGGAGGTATTGTGATGAGTTTACCAACAACGCCTACAACTGTTAGATACTCTAGTAAAACCAGCCCCCTACAACTCCGTATTACGGAAAACGACTCTATGTTGTCACTACTTGCAGATAGCGCTAGTAGTACATTGCCCTTTGATAAATGGCGCTAAATGCTGCACCGTGCCTAGCGATATTGTTTTTATTTCATTTCGATTTTTAAGATTATTAAGTTTGATTATTAATTAATATAATTAGTCATTTTTTTTAATGTTTGACTTGATACTAACTTTATTTAAATATCTGGTGCGAGGCGTCACAGTACTTTCTTTTACTTTCAATTATGAAACTCGCTGTTGGTATAAAATATTTGAAATATAAGCACTTTATAACATATAAACAACTATATGCATAGAACCTATATGTGTATACAAATTTCCAACCTTCACCCCAGAACCGTCCTTATTCGAATATTCCCAGGAAAAAGTTTCAAATAAAAGTTGTAGCCATTTTTGAAAAAAACTTGAAAAAGCTCAAAAACGCCAAAAGTAGAGTGAAGCTTTCGGTTAACCGATTTCAACCAAAAGCTTCGCGGCACAACTAGACATAATATAAAGGCAAATTTCCAAGTTTGGTGAAATTCGGATAAAGCTTTCGATACGATATGGCTGTCACACATAGCCACACACACACACAGACATGTTTCTAAAAACCACTTTTTTAGACTCAGGGGACCTCAAAACATATTTCCGGTGAAAGCTCGAATTCGAAAATTCGACCCGATTACAATACTTCCTTTACTATCTATGTAGTAGTAAAAGAAAGTAAAATATCATTTAAATTGAAATAAAACAAATTTTGGAACTGTTGTTTTTTATTCAATAATTATTTGTAGATGTAAAATTGTAAAATACGTGACGTCACACTAAGGAGGACGGGGGTCTCACAAATGTGACCAGCTGTGACAAGGACGGGGGAGGGGGTCAAAAAAATCATGAAATTTGTGACGTAATTTACGGATGACTTCCAAAAACTATAGAAATTGTTTAAAAAATGCCAATTTTTTCTAGATTAAATCTTAATGCTTACCGTGGTGGAGTTCGAGGACTTGCTTGACGTACGGGCCGAGGACTTCGAGAACGATATTTTCGATGCGAACGCATATTGGCTGAATGACTACTACTACTATAGTGGGTCGACCGCGACCAGGATGGCGATCGTGAAAGACGTCGTCGACTTCGCACCGGACTTCGACTACGTGAACGTGACACATGACGCGGCATTCGATCACGAATCGGTGGCTCTCGATCGCGTTCACGTCGATGCCGCTTATGGTACGATTCCTTTTCGATTTTCCGCTTTTTACGTGGCGGCGTTTTGCTCCGACTCGACGATTTCACGTAGACAACATCGGGACTAGGATTTCTAAGTGGTGACTTGTCGGGTGATCGAGGACCGGATCGGTTCCACGATCGGCGCGTCGGCGTGTCGTCATCGACCACGGGAGATTGATTGTGAATGATTTGTACTGCAGGACTATGTGACGGTTTTCGAGGTGGATATGCATTGTACATTTCATTTTCGTTTGATTTTTCGGGTGGGTGTTTAGGAGGAAGGGTTGGTGTGTGAGGTGAGTCATTGTACGGCCGTTGTGTCGTGATAGGAGGCGTTCGTGCTCTAGGTGATACTGGACGATCGATTGGCGGTGACACCGGTCTAGGTTCTAAACTCGCCGGAGACACCGGCGATCCTAGAGCACTTTTATTATCAGCGACCAGAGCCGGAGATAGAGATTGAAATCGCATAGAACTCGATTCCCAATCATTTCGGGTGGGTTGAGGACTTCGTGATTGGGCCTCTGGTGACACCTCGACAACACTATCAACACTCGAACTTCTAGACCGATGCTTATTTTTACGTTTCTTTTTCTTCGCTGCTTTCTTTTCTTTTTTGTGTTTCTTTTCTTTCTTCCTACGACGCCTTTCCGATTCCTCGAAAGTATCAATGTCGCTCACGACCGGTGATAACTGGAGCTGGTGTAATTTGGAATCGTGTCGTTTTAAGTGGCGCGATTCGTCCGATGATATCGAGTGTTTCTTTTCGCGACGTTTTAGCGATAGACTTGGTGACGGAGTGCGAACCAGCACTGGATCAACGGCATCGAGACGATGAGACCCCGGTACACTGCGACGACTTGGTGAATGATGCGAAATTGTAAACGAGTCCCGCGTGGACAGTTTGTACGCTGACGATCGATCGTTTATTTCAATCACTCGACTAGTTGTGTGCGAAGTCCTAATTCGATGAACGCGATCAGATCGTAGCAGTGAATGTCCAAGTTCACCATCACTCACTGATATACTTTCCTCACTTTGTATTTCACCAGCTTCCGGAGCGGATAAATCTTCTGAACTCACATCGGAATATTCAACTAGTGGTTTGACGACGGAAGAGGCGACCGACACAATGGGATTTTCACTGCTATTTTCGCGAGATCGTTTCTTCTTATGACTTTTCTTCACTTTCTTTTTTTCGCTGTGGCGTTTATGTTTATGGTCCCGATCCATATTATTTCACTAAAATATATTGTTAAATCAACTTCATCATCATTCCTACACCAACACCGCACTATAATCACCGATCTGTAACGATATCATTAAATATATCACATACATAACCTAAATATTTCCAATGTTCTTTTCATCACATCACCGCATCAATTTTCTCGTGAGACATTTCCAATCTAACTACATTTGATTTGACAATAGAAATTAGAGAAAATATCCCTTAAATTTTTTGTAAATGAAAATTAAAATAAACACACACACATACATACATAACTACGATTGGTTCGTCTACGCCATTTTTAAGGCTTGGTGAATTTTCATTTCAAACAAAATTTCTATCCACATAATTAAAAATAAACACAATATAAAAAAAATGTTACTTACCAATAAACAACATAACGAAATTTTTAAGAAATACACACATTATAAATAACATCCCTTATTCCATATTTCAATGTATTGTAATCTGCCAAAATTGACGGCACTTATTCAATATTTTATATTTTCATTCAAGTTGTTTTATATTACGTTTTAATGATTTATTGATAATTTTGTGCTAGTAATGGGCTTGAAAATCTTATAATTCATATTTTTCTAATCATTTGCAATGATGGTTTGGGGAACATTATTGATAATTAAGATTTCAAATAGACGGGACTTGTGTCTTCTGCTATGATCGCGTTTACATTCGCCATTATTTCATGTCAATGTAGTTGCAACGTAATCGGAAATTATTTTGATACCACTTGAGTCAAATACGATATTCTATTACAGATCGTGTCCTATGGAATATTTCGCTTACTTGAAATTAATAAATATATATGAAAGCGGAAAAAAACGTTATCAATCAATATGATAAATATTTTATTAATGAAAAAGTAAATATACCATAAAATTAAGATATAAAAATTATGATGGACCATAATATGACGTAAAGGTTAATTGATGTTATACAACAAGTTTAGCTTAGTTGTAACATATTTTGCCTATCTTTCAGCTATTCGAAATTTAGATATGGGAAATATATTTTAATGAGATAAAACAATATTTTATTTGATTAATTCCAGGAAACGTATCCTGTGTATAGCCAAGGGCTGGTCTGAAAAAAAAAACTTAAAAAAAAAGGAAACGTGAATACTTCTATTAAAATTTGATAAAAAGTTTAACTTTATACAACTTCAAGATGAAGAGATACATTTTACAAGAAGTGGGAGGCTGGAAGCCCTGGAAGCTGTAAAAATATTCATCTATGATTCTCTCAACTTCTTCTTGGGGATACGTGGCACTTCCCAAATTTCTTTAAGTTTGGGAACAGATGCAAGTCTGCGAGTCCGAATATTTTAATTAATTTATTATTTATGATTTTCCACAGCAATTTAACGCTATATTTCTCTCTGCGTTACCATCAATGTTAATACAATATACAGTAGTAATGAGAGCCAACTGGGACTTGTAATATTTAACATAATAAATTAATAGTTTTCGTTTGAGATAATAAATTTTTGTATACGACAAGGCAAACTATAAAATCACCTAACTGCGAGCTGTACAACCATTTCTGCAAATATTTTAGGATTATTTCTGTTAAAGGCAATGACGTTCTTTTCTTAATTGTTATCACAGTGTTCTCTGAAATAAAACTTTCAAAATTCATGTTTCTATCTTCAGTCGTTTAAGATCAAGCGGGGCTTCTATTTAATCATTATATTGTTTTTAGTATAGAGATATTAGGCCCATTAGGCCAATGGATAAAAAGTAATTAGCCCAGGGCATAAGACAAAAAAGATCAAATTTCGGAAAAATTAAGGGAAAGCTGAATTATTGCATGAAGCATCCTTTCGTGGTTTTAAATAACATATCAAAAATCTCCAAAGATACATGCGCTGCTAAAAATTTATAACTGAATTAAAGGTTACGATAAACGAGTTTTTGCAAAAATCTCGTTAATGCGGTAACTTTTACCGAAAAATACTATTTATCAAATTTGAAGTTTAGAAAAAAATCTACAAAAAATATACTCTTACTTTTTTTTGTAAGACTAACGGTTTTTGAGAGAATTCGATTCAAAAAGTTGTAAAGTCCAGTATGCACTTCTAAATGGTATCTGTCGAATGTTATATTTGTAATTATAAACGTTAAATGTGACTTTAAATATTGGAAAATTTATTTTCGTGAACGTTTCAAAGCAAAATAAAAGGAAAAATAAATAACGGCTGATCTGAGGTGGGAAAGAAGAAAAGGAGGGGAGGTTAAGGGTAGTAACGGCTTATCTCGATTTTCGACAAAACTAAAAGTCCTATGGAAAAAAGTTAAATGGCAAAGTTGTAGACACTTTCCTCACATAACCTCAAAATTTACGTGAAAAATTTCAATAACCAAGTTTTTTATTTTTATCATTTACAAAAAAAATTTTTCTTTCATGAAATTTGGTAAAAACGTACTTTTTAATGTCCCAAACACACTGTAATTTTTTTTATTTAAAATATTAATTTTTTCACCTTAAGACCTGAATGGCCTTATATTCACCTTAATGACTTAATATCGAAAAGGCATCCTAATTTTCAATTCAAAAATTTTCCCGTCAAAATATCTGATTTTTTTAAAAAAATCGGTGTGCTTTTTGTTCGTTGTAACCTCTATAAAGTGAAAAAAATCATATTTTTGAATAAAAAAAAAAATTGTGTATTTAGGACATTAAAAAGTAAGTTTTTACCAAATTTCGTGTAAAAAAAACTTTTTTTTGTAAAAGATAAAAATTAAAATCCAAAAACTTGGTAATTTGATTTTTTCACATAAATTTTGAGGTTATGGGAAAAAAGTGTTAGCAACAAAGTTGTAGATCTACTTATTATCTACAACTTTGCCACTTAATTTTTTTTCATAGGAGTTGTAGTTTTGTCGAAAATCGAAATAAACCGTTTCTACCCTTAATACACCCTCCTCCTTTTTCCCCTTTCCCACCTCAAATCGACCGTTATTTATTTTTCCTTTCATTTTTCTTATATTCTCTTCCTTTTCCAATGGGTTTCATCCTACTATAATTTTTTTCAATTAATTGAAATGTAATTTTTACCATTTTCAAAGGCTAACAGCACTGGTCTATATTTGCAGGATTTAATTTGAAAAATTACTGAAAAAAAATTGAGGAAAAAAATATAACGCACCATTTTTCAATATTTATTTAATTCTTATAAACGGATTATAGGAATTTATTATAAAAATTTTAATCTACTCGTAACTTAGTACATGTAAAATAAATGATCGGTTCTGATAATATAAACATTATTTTCTATCCAAAAATAAAATGCAATTTCTTGTTTTATAGAAATAATAATATATAATAGTAAATGCATCACAATAGTCGTAATAATAATAATAATAATAATAATATAACAGAAAACATAATTATGCAATGCAAACGAATGTTTTTTTTTAAACTAAGTTAAAAAATATTTACATAGAGAATAAAAGGAATATAATATTTTAAAGTCAATAAAATTTCGTCTAAAACAATGAAACAAAAAGTGAGCGATTAAAATTCGAGTTCTTCCATTGTTCGTGATAATCGATTGCTATCGATTCTTCGTCGTTGACTGCGTCTTACGGCATCAGCGCGTCGATAAGGCTCACTTTTCAGTCCCAATAGAATGTCCTCCAGAGCTCCATTGTACACTTCGTCTTGCTGTAGAAGTTTCTTTTCTTTTACAAGTTTTGTTTTACTTTTAAGCTCATTGATAACGGCATCCTGAAGGGGGGGAATTAACGATAATCAAATCAAATAATAAACCAATTTCCATTTTGTGTTTCTTCATGCAAACACCCAATCAAGCGTCCAAATACAAAATACAACCCATTGCACCAATTTGATTAGACATTAGCGATTTAATAAATTAAATGATTTATTTAAAAACATATAATACAAAGACATTATCATAAACAATTGTAATAATTAAAAAAAAAACATAGGTATATAAACAGGGAAAGTAAAGCATTTTCTTAGACAAAAACATTTAAGTATAACCACCGATAGTATATCAATTTTCTTGTTCTACTTTTTCAAGATATTTTTCAATACCTAAGTAGCGTTCAAAGATTTTCTCAATTTTTTTTCAACTTAAGTCGTAAAATTCTTGCTAAAAAGTATAGCGCTTGTGCGAAAAAATACGAAACTAAAAATTAGGGAAAATGTATCAATTCAAAATTTGTACTAAGTTTTACTGTTCGATATTATGTTGTATACTCGTTTCAGTTGTATCGTATATGAACCTCTTTAGATACTACTAAAGAGGAATAGATACAAAATTTAAATTTTGAAGAAAATCAGGAGCGAAAAAATAATCAAGTTACTAAAAACTTGTTGTGTTCAGTGAGAAAATTTGATTGCGGTATTAACGGTTTGGCACATACCTGCTGCTTTTTTTGGTTAATTTTGTTTAATTTAATCACTTCCTCGTTTGAGTTGTTCAGCGCTGTTAAGGCGGCTTGTTCGAGACGTCGTCTTTGTTCGTTTTCTTGATCTGCAACCTGTCAATAAATAGTAATACATCAGACTAGGTAATTTTATCAATGACTAATACAGGGTGTCCCCGCCTAACCGGCCATTAAAAGTTTCCGAAGAACCTGAAATAATAGAAATCTAAAAATTGGGATTAACGCCTAACTGAATTGGAGTTACCTTCCTAAAATATTTTTTGTTTTCTCACACTTCCGGTTATACCAGAAAACGACAGTAAAATCATTATTTCAAATGGCATAGCCTATCTTTTTTTTAACATATCTCGATTGAATTAATAATTCTGAGCATCTTTCATAATAACAAGACCTCATCTAACCATTAAGGTTTTCGAGAAAAAAGACTTTTAATGGAAATTTTGCAGCAAACGGACGTCTTGTTAAAGGTCCGTAGCTCCCACATTAAATTGTGTAGGAAGCTCGACATAAGGATGTTAGAAAGCTCAAAGATGCTGTTAAACTCAAGATTATCAAAAACAATCAATTTTTGTTACTAAGTATCGCAAAGAACATCGTAAAGCAAAATATCAATTTTTTTAAATGGCACCACCTAATTTTATTTACCTTGTTTGGTTCTTCTTAAGACTCCCCACGTTTTTATGATTCATATCCCTATAGCCCAGTGTAACAATTTTCGAGCTTTCGTTGAAAGTATGAAAATTCAACGTTACATCCGTAATTTACAACTGAGCTGTATGCCCAACAGTAGTTGGCCATGTTTTCGGGTAGGTTTTATTAGGGCATGCCATTTGAAATAATGATTTTCGTGTCGACTTCTTGTATAACCGTAAGTGTGAGATAAAAAAAAATATTTAAAGAAGGTAGCTCCAATCCAGTTAGGCTATAATTCCAATTTTCAGATTTCTATTATTTCAGGTTCTTCGGAAACTTCCAATGACCGGTCAGGCGGGGACACCCTGTATATTGCGGTTTCATTTCTATTCTCATTAGGAGCCATCCATAAATTGCGTCACACGTTAAGGGAGAGAGAGGGGGTTACGAAGTGTGACATTGTGTCACAAGGGAGTGGAAGAGGTCATAAATTTCGTGACGTCACATTTCAAAATATATTTCTATCTAGTGTTAATCTGAGTGTTACGTAAAACACAAACTTTGAACTATTAACGAAAAACTCAAAAACATTTGAAACACTATCTGTAGAAACATAAAGTTCAAATTGTTGTAAAAACACTTGCAAAGGGAGTACAGGCTAACTTTAAGAACTGTCTTGGCTATTTAGAGTCGATAGGGAATTAGTTACTAATTTGTTGCTTGATAAAAAACAAACCATTGGACCGTGAAATTAAAAAAAAAAACAACGTTTTATAAGCAGTATTTTTGTTTTTGTTTTTTTTTTTTATTTCACGGTCCAATGGTTCGTTTTTTATCGAGCAACTAATTAGTAACTAATTCCCTATCGACTCTAGATAGCCAAGACAGTTCTTAAAGTTAGCCTGCACTCCCTATTCAAGTGTTTTTATCCTTTAGAAACGCGTTATACAGAATTTTTTTTTTTAATTTCGCCAATAATATATAATTTAATTTTTAATATAATTTGGTTTTTTATCGAGCAACTTATTAGCAACTAATTAGTTTACACATTTTTAAGCTTGTACAGGTCGGATAGCCTACTGGTACTCGTTTAAAAGCCATTCGGTACCATTAATTGGCGTAAAATATAGGCTAAAACCGTTTAACTTATTTTTTTTTCTTCAGTTTATCAGAACCTTACATGTTTTATTTTTTTCAAGTAATTTATTAGCAACTAATAAGCAAAAATTATTTTACGCATTTGTCTCAAAATTTTATTGCACTTTAGTGCATGTTTTCTAAGACAATGCTAGGCTTAACGGTCAAGCTAGCATTCTTACAAAAATGTTGTAAAAAGCACGAGCAACAAAATTTAAATTACGGCAACTAATTAGCACAAAAGTAGCACTAAATCATTAGCAAAGTGACATTTGATTGGGCTGGGTTGCCAAGACTAGCTTAACGGACGTATTATTATTATACATTGCTGTATAAATTATTGCCTATCCATCAACATTGTATTTTAAATGCTTCGAACGTCCCCATAAAGCTTAACCAGAATCAATTTATATGACAAAAATATAATTTTTATATTCCAAATTTATGTGTTGGTATAATAAATATGAAAAAAAAATTTACTTTTGAATGCTAATTACCTTAAATGCCTTTGCAAAGCGTACTAATAGAGAAAAGAACGTGTTGGCGTTGACAGTTCGCGGCGATTCGCCAAAGTATTCGACACATTCTCGGAATGTTTCTTGCGCAGCTTTTGCATCGGCTTTGAGCCGCTTCAGCTTCTCCTCAGAATTTCCCAAAAAGTCCCTTAAAACAAGACTATGTGGTCCCTTCCCTTTCACCTCGGCTTCCTTTCGTACCGCATCCATTCCCTTTTCTAATTCAGTTACATCTGTAGCAATATTTTCCAACGATACTAAAAACAAAGAAAATAATTAAAAACTAGATAACGGTTATTTAAACAAATGCCTCATACCAGCGGCAGCTTTTTCAATGTACAAAAGCTCTGATTCAAAGTTCATCAATTCGGGAAACTTTGATCTGATTGTCGCTACAATATAATGTAATAAACATATTCGTTTATCAGTCGATTTGGTGTCGAGTAGGGTATCTAAGGATTGCAACTTGAAACCATAGGCCGGACCACGTTTACTGCTATTGAGATAATTTCCAAATGCCAAAACCACCTCTAACAGTGACTTGAATTTCTTTGAACTTTTCACAGAACTAGCCGCGGAAATCACAGCATGAATTTGCTACAAAATAGACGCATTATAAAAAACTATTACTAAAGGCATAGTTCGTTTTAATACCGGAGTAATTAAATGTAGGTTATCGAAAAAGTTCCCAATGTAATTCATAATTGATAGTTTGGCAGAGATGCGTTCAACTTTGGTCAGTTGCATGAGAAATTTGTCTTCTTCGGTCAGGAGGTTGACGTTTTTCTTTTCCGACACATATTCGCGATAGGCCTTGGCTTCTTGGTCAGTTGGAATCATGCGTTGAAGCAACTCGACACTTTCCAACGGCAATGCTTTCAAGTCCAATGCATTCAGTGCGGTTATCACTTTTTCAACGGGCATTCCCAATTTCCTATGTGAAATTGCTGAAGGAGAGAAAAAAAATATTTGACTGATGATTGACCTGAAGATCTTAAATTACGAGGTGTACAAACCAATGTTTCGAAGTCGTGTGTGCTCCAGAAGAGTAACATTTTCTGATTTTTTAAACCGTTTACTGGGAAAACTACTCAAACCCTCAACTTCATCAGAGCCATTTATCATCGGTCCGACAGTGCCGATTTTAAACCGTTCCTCGAAATCGGTGAAATCGATTTGATTGTGCAACCGATCGTCGTCCAGCTCATTGAACACGGTACCGCGCACCTGATTTGGTTTCAATGCGATCCAATTGAGAGTGGGTAGTTTATATTTAGTTTGAACCTTACGCTTGATGGTCATCGCTCCATCGGGAGCTTGCATCATACCAGCGGGGGGTGGTGGGGTCGGAACAAAAACAGGACATTTGGGAGGACTGTGTGATGTTAGTAATGACGGACATGGCGGAGGAGGTGGAGGTGGCATTGCGCTAGCAACCGGAAGTGATGGCATTTTTGGTGGAGGGGGCGGCGGAAGCACAGACGTCTGTATACTATCATCGCCACTACTATTCGAATTTAATAATTCCGATAAACTTGCAACTAAAAAAAAAATTTAACTTAGAAACAGATGATCAAGGTTTGTTCTCGGGTCTCATTCTGAACCGATTACGAATCAGTTCAAACGAATTTAGGATAATCGCCCAGCGCATACACGCTTATCAACTGATTAAGGGTTATTTTTCCGTGAACGAGTTGAAAAATGTTCGTAAGTAAAACGAGGATTAACGAGAACCCACGAAAATTGTTAATTGAATTTAACGTTGATAGACGTTGATCGTTGATCCCTCGTTTACACGAGTCAACTTTAGTTGATCGATCAAAAGTTGAATGTTAAACCTAGTGTGATGACGCGTTCAAACTTTTGTTGATCAAAAGACTAAAATCGGGCAACGAAAGTTGACTCGTGTGAACGCAGCATGGAAGCGAAACTGGATTTTGAACTAGCCACGATTTATCAAACTACGTATGAGTTAGAGCAGGGGTCGGCAAACTTTGGTTGTTAAAGAGCCAAATATTTTACGGGGGGTTTAGTGCGGGCCGCACTTGGGCAATGGCGGATCTAATGGTAAGCATTTCTTCTGACTAGAAACATCCCACCAAATAATCCCATATTGTACAATCCCCGCCATTTTTGCTTTGGAATTCCGCAATTTAACGTCCTCCACGCAAATTAAGACTGGCGTACATAGAGAAATATACCATGGGGCGGACACTTTTATGACACGTGCGGTTCTCCTGAATTTTAGTATGGTCGGTTGAACAGAGATGGCGGGGCAATGTCCAAAATGCATCTTTGCATTACGGACTTGCTGTGATAATATAAATAGCGCGACCCTAGCGCCTCTATAAACGAGCGACCTTTACTTGACTCCAAGCGCCCCAAGCTAACCTTACTTAACATGTTTTCTTCTAATCACCGTTTTGTGTCAATTTGTGTAATAAATTAGTTTTTAATGGATAACTAATGGCTGAAAAACTATGGGTTGCAATGAAAATAACATCCAAAGAAAGCCGCAAGACGTTTTAAATTTGTCGGGATCATTTTTCTGGTAAACAATTCATGGATAACTCGGGTAAACGAAATGGATGACAGACAAACTTCATTGAAGCTAAGTTAAATTACTTTGTTTAACTTAATTATTACTCTAAGATGGTTGAATAATTTCTAATCTCAGATTTCGTGGCAACCAAGAATACGCATGGAATGCAGACGTCAACTACTGCAATATTCGAGAAAAGTAATAGTTTATTTAATAATTATATTTTGTGGTGGTAATTGTTAATTTTTTTGTGAGAATTTCTTATGTAATGCATATATATTTTTTTAAAGGTCACATCAACTACTAAGGTCATTAGCGACTGTCAAATCCGAAAACAAAAAAAAAAAAATCTTGGGTTTTCATTGGGATTTGAACCCAGGACCACTGGCGTGTAGGGCAACTATCTAGTCAACCACGCCACTAAGTGACGTTATTTTTTTTTCCTAAATACAAAATTTTAAAAATAATTACCGAGTTTATTATTTTTATTTTAAATATAATAATTAATAAATAAAACAAATATTTAAAACTACGCGCGCCTAGTTAAAAGAAACAACACTAGCGCCTCTATGAACAAGCGACCATACTAATACCCCAGAAGCTACCGCAGTTTAACACTGAGTGTCCCTCCCATGAAATATACTCGCAAATTCGAATTGCCGAATATCTTGCGGGCCGCACCAAAACCACTTGCATGCGGCCCGCTGGTTGCCGACCCATGAGTAAGAGAATCGAATTTTTCGTCCTTAAAAAACCCCGAATATCGCTAGAACCAATTCTGAATCAGTTATGATTGATAAATCTTGGCTAGTTCAAAGTCCAGTTTCGCTGTCAACGTTAAATTCAATTAGCAATTTTCGTGGGTTCTCGTTAAAACTCGTCTTACTTTCGAACATATTTAAAGCCGTTCACGAAAAAATAGCCCTTAATCAGTTCATAAGCGTGTATACGCTTAGCGGTTATCCTAAATCCACTTGAACTGATTCGGAATCGGTTCAGAATGAGATCCGCGAACAAAGCTAATATATAAAATGACATACTTGTGGCACCTTTTGGTAACGATTTAGTGAGCGTTTCAAGTTCTAAGATCTTCGATTCGAGCATTGATTGTCGATTTTTCGATTCTTGTTCGTGCTGTTTGACGACACGACGCAATGTGGTGACCTCTTCGTCGACTTGTCGTCGCGATTCAAACAATTCATCGCGTTCGGCACGAACTTGCGCCAATTCGGTTTCTAACGTTGCTAATTTAGCTAAAGCTTCGCGTTCAATTTCCGCCAACCTATCATGTGCCTAAAAAAAATTATCAATTACTAAAAGTTAAAAGTTGCAAAAGTAAACGACATACATGGCCTAATTCATCTTCAAGTTCGGCTACTTTTTCTAGAGCGGCCGTTTTCGTTTCGCTATCTTCCATTAACGCAGCCACATCGAAAACGTTGTCTAAATACGCCGAAATTTGCACTTGCAACTCTTCACTCTCGGTGTGTCGTAACCGTTCCAAATAACCATCGAGGCCGAGCGACGTAAACTCGTACTGAAGATGAACGCGAAAATTCATATCCTCCACCGAGTGCACAACGATATTAACAAATTGCATGCATGCCACCTGGAAATTACAAATCAGTCACATTGTTGCAATCAAAAGTGAAATTTATGCACTTGCCATAAATTCAATGTGGAAATTTTCATAGTTCATGAAATATTCCATCAGTGTTTGAAAGCGATGTTCCTCCTGGAACGTTTCCTTAAAATTATTGAAAGCTGATAGAATGATTTCATGGCCCCCTTTGACTAGACAGATTGCCGCTAATAGTTCCAGCACCAGAGCCTTCGTTCGAAGGCTTTTGTGAATTAAACTTAACGCTATTGAATTGATTGCTTCACGATGTTGCATTATCATATTAAAACCATACTGAAAACAATTAGAATTTTAGATATTGATCGAAACATTTCATCAGATTGTACTTTATTGTTCATAATTGCTCGCAAACACATAATGCACACGTGAATATCGTCTTTTGATTCGCCCATATTCAACTTAGCCACGTGGCGTGATCGCCGTTTAATGCCAGGACTGTCGGTGATGTCGATTGGCGGTCGTAAATAGCCATTGTTGTGGCTGGCGGAATGATTTGACGACGGCGATGTTGCATGATGTGACAAATTGCCGCCGTCCTCGTCGGAGCCGTTCCGCGACTCAGCAATTCGTTGCTCATGTCGCATCATCAACAAACGAAAATTTAAATAATCGACTAAGACATCCAGACCCAAGTTTTTCTCGTCCAAAAACTCTCTCACCCATCTAAAGCATTGTAACAAAGGTAATTTAGGAAAAGGTAAAAATTTGAAAGTAGACACATTTGCCATAATATGAAATTTAAATAATAATATATATTAAACAATTTAAAGACGTACTCAATATGGTTTGTACGCAAGGAAATTTCCAAATCACGTAACACTTGAGTGGATGTTGACTCTCCAACTAATTTTCTTTTCTGAAAAATTACAAAAGAAAATTACATCAATACATTTTTACGCAATGTTATATTCAAAAGTTAAAAAAATTATTGTGTGCTTTTACAAAACCACGATGCAAGTGAAACTTTTTTTTCGGATTTTAGGCACTTAAGTAACTGAAAATTTTCGGAAAATTATTCGATTTAGGGTATGAAAATAGAATAGAAAGAAAGGGATGTGACACGAATTCGCTGTCTGACTTGACGCGCGCCGTTTCAACTAATTTTGAATTTCAATTACTGATGGTAATACTCAAATGTTATTTTCATTATTGAATTTGTTGATTATTGTTAAATCGATCATCTGCCTGTTGTTATCTATTATAACATCACCGTCGTATATTTTCGCAATATTCTCACTAGCTGTATCTTTGTCTATCATGATCAAGTAAACAATAACATTTATATCAATACACTGATCAAAATACAAATACCAATACAAATATGATTGACAATTAATGACAACTTATAATATACTAAAACGTTGTCATGGGGAGGAAAATAGCTCACTACATTCAGTAATAGCTCGCGCAACAGGTCTGGTAAAACAACATGGTATATAGCTAACAATATGTATACGAGCTTTGCCGAACACTTGCCGATTCCCTGCCGAGAATGTGTTATATTTAGCGACATGCTAAAGACAGGCCCAAAAATTTGAAACAATGTATAAAAAGTTTCACGTTAAAAATGAAATAAGTGAATTTGTAAATTCAGTAGAAATCGTTTATAACGAACTTCAGGGGACCGTCAAATTTCGTTCGTTATAAGCGATTTTCACTATAACCGATATGTATCGCTTAAAGTGAACACTTCGTTATAACTGAACATAACGTCCAATGCATACATATACCTTGAAACATATACAAGTAATTGTGTAATATGTATGTATTAGGTAAATGTATGTATGTATTTATCAAGGGAAAATAATTTAAAAATTATTTTGGATGGAAAACTTTTGTTGACTTTATGGCAGTTGTTCAACTGCTAGTTTATTTTTTTTTAGTTTTTAAAATTCCCAATATAGGGGAACGAGATGTTCCTATTTCACTTGAAAGATCACTCATAAAATCTCCCGATTCAACTCGCGAAATTATTCCAAATTTTTCCTCAATGGAAAATGACTCACGAGGCATTGTTTCGTTTTCAAAAACTCAACGCAGACTTAAATGTATTATGGCTTATGCCATATTTTATGGAAATTTAAAAATTTTCATTATTGTTTTTTGAACGTTTCTAATTTTAATTATTATAAATTTGTACGTAATAAACGGTTGTATAGTATTAACGGTTTCCTATGTATTTTACCTAAGATATATCACGGGACCCAAAAGTTTTGTACGTTACAACCGATTGTTCATTATATCCGGTGTCGTTATAAACGATTTATACTGTATTTGTAAAGTAAATACCTCAAGATACAAACCAAAGCACAGTACGATCTTAGTTTCATCAAATCAATCATTTTTAGCGTTTTAAATATTGATTTTATACCCGAAGGATTTGGCTGAGGACAGTTAAATCAATAGGACAATTAAAAATTGCCCTTATTCAAAGAGTTGTGAAGCCCAGAAAAATATAAATGATAATGAAGTGTAAGAGTTGCACTGCACGATCATAATGTGGACATTAACGTGGATAACGAAACGATGCCTTTATTTCAAAAGCATATTGAATTTAGTCAAAAAATGTGTGAAACACCGTGTGGTCACATCTTTCTATGTTGAGAAATAAAAAAAAATCTAAAACTTTTACTCTGTTATAATGAATAAAACATAAATATTTTTCATCTAAATGTCGACAAAATAACAACGTGACCGTACGGTGTGTCACACGTTTGTCTCCATTTTATGAGCTTAATTTCAGCATTGATCGTTTCGGCTTTGATTTCTCTACAAGGAATTGTTAGTTTAAACAAAAATGTGTGATTATTTTTTTTTAATTTGCCATGATGTAAATGTTTAAATTTATCGATATCCATAGGTGTGACCACACGGTGTGTCACATTTTTTTTTTAATTTAAATTGCTCACTTTTTTTAATTAAATTAAAATTCATAATGAGCACAGAAAGTGAAGTCTTAAATCATGATACAGAGCTTTTAAGATAAGCTCAATCTTTGATTTACATATGCAACCAATGTTACTTATAAGTAAGTCACAGTTTTCACGAAAATTATATTAATTGATGACGAACTATTCCCAGTATTTTTTATTATTTATTTGCAGTCTGTATACACATTCATACTAATGGAAGTCCAAGTTAAAAGCAACCAACAGCCACTGGAACTTTAAGAAATTGGAAGGTGATCTCTTGGTCATTGTCGCTTCAAACGACGTGGAGGATTTTTTGAGTTGTTGGACAGAGAAAAGAATTTGAACTTCTGGGGAAATAATTTGTCAATGAATTCTATCGGAAATAATTTAGGATATATAATGGACGTTAAGAACTCTATGAATTACTTCAAGTTCATTTGTGACATAATAAGGAGCGTTTAGGATTCTTCGAAGAACTTACGGCTGAAATGTAGGAGACGGTGTGATCCCGGACGAGTCCCCAAAATTATATAGGAGACGGTGTGATTTCGGTTGAACCCCAAAAATTATGCAGGAGACGATTAACTACAATCCGGTTGAGTCCCCAAAATTATGTAGGATGATGTTAATATTACAATTTATATATACAATTTGTTTATATATTATATGTTTATATATTATATGTACAATTCTAGTTTCGTTTCAACGTAATTTACTCAAGGATTCCGATTATTTTCGTTTTCGTTTACATTCTCCAAAATCAACAACAATAATATCTGAACATCATTATTTTACCAGCCTTCGCAATCTTATTATAACTTAAAATTAACAATAACTACAAAATTAAGATACCCATGCCCAATAACAAGTTTATCAAGATATCCATGCCCACTAACAATTTTATCCCGATACTTCAGAAATGATTGGATGCGTTTGATATTAGAGGATTTAGTGGAGCTCCACAATTCAATTCCTTACGTTAAAATAGGTCTAATAAGGGATTTATATAAAGTCAATTAAGTTGGTACGTCTATGGAAGATTGTAGTTCTAAAAGTTTTCCTAAGCATCATCTGTTAAGAGGTTCGTTCACGGATGTGATAATGAATCGGTAACGAATCAGTTCAAGACCGATTTAGGATCATCGCCAAGCGCATACAAGTTTATGAGCCGAGTTACGGTCCGAAATTCGCGGTTCACTCGAAATGCGTTCGTTACCGATTCATAATTGGTTCTAGCGATTTTTGTTAGGATGAAAAATTCGATTCTCTTACTCATGCGCAGTTTGCTAAATTGTGGCTAATTCATAATCCAGTTTCGCTGTCATGTTGCGTTCACACGAGTCAATTTTAGTGGCCCGTTTTTAGTTGATCAAAAAAATTTGAATGAAAAACCTCGTGTGAAAACCGTATTAAACTTTTTAGTGGATCAAAAAAAGTTTGAACAAGTCATCACACTAGGTTTTTCATTCCACTTTTGATCGATTAATTAAAATCGGTTAACTAAAGTTGCATCGTGTGAATGAAGCATCAATGTTTAATTCATATAACAATTTTCGTGGGTTCTCGTTAATCCTCGTCTTACTTCCGAACATTTTCAAACTCGTTCACGGGAAAATAACCCTTAATCAGTTCATAAGCGTGTATGCGTTTGGCGATTATCCTATCTAATCACTTAGATTGATTCTTTACCAGTTCCGGATCAGTACCATCAGTGTCGTTTCAGTCTTGTGTATGAGTTTCACGTAAGTTAACTATCCAGGTAAAGACCCTAGATAGCGACCCTCCATGGAGGTCGATAGTGGTTCTTTGATGCAAATTATCGGTGGGTATTGTGGTCTATTTAGAGTAATTATTACATTGACGCATTTACTTTTGTTTATTTTTACTTTCTATTTCTGGCACCAGTCGGATATAAGGTTGAGGTGTTGCTGTATTTTATTAGTGGCTTCAAACAGATCTGGGTCGGAGGTAAAGATCGTAGTATCATCTGCGTAGGTAGTTATCATTGAGCGAGGCTGAATTGGAATGTCAGATTATATTTGGTATAAAGGATGGGGCTTAGTATGCTTCCATGAGGAACTCCGACTAGGATAGAATTAAGGGGAGAAAATTCAGATCCGCATCTCACTTTGAAAGATCAATCGGAACGATATAATTCGAGAATAAGAAAATATTGGAATGGTAGGAACTTCTTGAGCTTATATAAAAATCCTGGATACCCTGTCAAATTTCCAGTATTAAGTGCTAAATCTTACCCGATGACTTCGAGAAGCTTTTGGATCCAAATATGTTCGTAGTTTGTTCAAATAGTACGACGGTGGGCTTTTGGCATGAACCATTTCCTGAAAGAAAAAAAATCATATTGTAATATTTGTATCTCATTACAAAATTAAGACCAATTTACAGAATATTTGTACGTGAAACAATTCAGAAAAAAATCACTACAAATTGAAGTTAAGTGATAAACATCGAGGTCATTAATCATTTTCTTGTCCTTCGCCACAGTTTATGGTCAAGCAATAAAATTTATCGAAATCAACACCCACCAAAGATTTGTTTTTCAATTTTACCAAAAACTTTTTACCTCATTAAAATTCATAAGAATTTTCTGTGAACACAAATCGAATGTTTTGTTTAAAGATGACATTCCTGTACAATGACTTCATTTCATTGAAGAAGATCATTTTTTAACACGTGAAGGATTTTGTGTTCGACACATTTACAAATCATGAATACACCGAATTCATTGCATTAAAACTGAAACAATAAAAACTAGCTCAAGGTAACCTTTTTTTTTCTTACTGATAAATTTGTAATAAATTGTGAAAAAATGCAATTTCATGCATGTCTTGTTTCAATATTTTCGATAAGCGCAAACCTGTGATAAATTCTTCAACACAAGCCATTTGATTTACTTTTTAACCGACTTCAAAAAAAGGAGGTTTTCAATTCGACTATATTTTTTTAAAATGTGTGTTACCTCAGAATTTTCGCCTGGGTGAACTGATTTTGATGATTCTTTTTTATTTGAAAGCTGGTGCTTCTCGTGTGGTTCCATTTTAATTTAAAGGAAATCGTTCAGTTATAAGGGGTTTAAAACTAAGGGATAAAATATTAACTTCTTGTTGGATAGCTCGATTTTGATAGTTCATTTTTTTTATTGGTAGAACATAATTTTAAATTAATCTCATATCCATTTTTATAAAAAAAAAACACTCCAAAGGGGTTTAAAATTAGGGATGAAATAATACTTTTTTCCTGGCTAACCCCCGATTCTGTTAATTTTTTTTCTTTTACGTACATTGTATCTTTAAATTGTTTACATTTAAAGAAAAAAATCCACCCCAAGGATGAAAATAGGGGATGAAATAGTGACGTTTAATTGATTCATCGGATTTTGATGATTTTTTTTTATTTTGGAAAGAGTATTTCACCTAGTTCTATCATTACATTTAAAAACAACAATTTTCAACCCTTAAGAGCCAAAAAGGATGGTGTAGTAACTTTACCCATATTCAAAGAAATAAAATCAGTTATTAAACTTCAGATCACTAAAAATCGAGAAATAAATAAAAATTATAACTAAATGAAAAACAGACTTCAAAATAAATAAAAAAACTTAAATATAAAATGCACTAAAAAGTAAAAAAATAATTGCGTATCCTTACAGTGTCTATAACTTACAAATTATTAGGATTATATAATGTAACAACTTTTGTTATTTTTGGAGTTGGTGCCAGACAAGACTATATTGGTATTTAGCAATGAACGAGAATACCTTATGAAATTTATTTTTCAAATTAATTTTTATACAATACTAGCTGATACCCGCTCGCTTCGCTGAGTGTATCTTAATTTAACTGATTGATTAAAAGATTCCCTACGTTCATAGCGAAATATAAAAATTAATCTATTTTGACAGAAAAAAAATGATAGATACTTTCAGACTTTAGATCCAAAAAAAGTTTATCGCAATTCGTAAAACTACTTTTCAAGAAAGAGATGTTAGCTATCCCACATCAGCTTCTATACGATTTTTAGTAAAAAAGTTACTGTATTCCTTCCTTTAGGACTTGAAAATCTTTCATACCAAATGTCATTTAAAACCATACAGCTATTTTAGGAGACATCCATTAATCCGTTTTTTGCGATTTTTGAATTCCCATCCCCTCCCCTCTGGTAAGATAACATGAGATTTGGCATATATCATTCCCCCAGCCTGCAATCTAATGTGATATTTTTAAAAACAAAAAAATACGTGATATTTGCTAGACCTTCCCTTTCCCCAAAGTAAGATTAGATGAGATTCGGCTCGACCCCATCGGCCCCTGAACGCCTCACGTAGTTAATGGATGTTCCCTTAAAAGCATAGATTAGTAGCTATCCTATAGGATCTTTTGCAAAACTTCATTAAAATTCGTTCCGTTAAGTAATTCTTAAATTTTGAAATTTTAGTTTATTATTTTAATACGTTTATTTCTTATTAATATCTTCGACAATGAACAATGAAAAAATTCAAATATTTTAAACAATTTCATTATTTATTTTATCGGGTGTTAAATTGAATTTCATATTTATTTTCCACTAAAAATTGTCAATTTTTTAATTTCAACTTTGTAGATATTTCTTTCGTTATATGTAAAATTGATCAGGCCTTCTTGAGGAAAATGCGTTAAAATTCTATTTCACGAACTTTACCGAAACTTTTTAAATGTACGGTTCCTGTAGGATATAATTGTTTTGCCATCCCATGCCCATAGCCTTAAAAGTAAGCAATATCATTCTCCCCCAAACTACCACATTGCAAAAATCATATCAATCTTTAACTCTGTGATAACCAAAAACATATCTATCTCACGGGAAAGTACATCTCTCCTGAGTAAAAAGTAGATCAAATCTTCTTAGGAAAAATGAGTTAAGACCCTATTTCGTGGATTTTAATGAAACTGCTTTTAAATACACGGCTCTTATAGAATACATACTTGTTTTGCTATCCCATGGGAACCGTTTATTATTCCGTTTTGAGAAGTAATCTTTATCATTTTCTGGCCTCTAAACTACCACATTACAAAAAAGGAAGTTAATATTTTGCTCCGTAAAAAACAAAAAAATATCTATCCAACGGGAACCGTACATTTTTGCTGGATATAAAGTATACTATATGTTAAACTGGATTATAATCTATATCTATGCTAAATTTCATCCAGACCCATTCAGTACTTTTTGAGTGAAAGAGCAACAAACATCCATTCTTACAAACTTTCACGTTTATAATATAGATAAGTAAGATAAGTCAGAAGTAAGATAGTGTATGTAGTACTGTGACAATAACTAGTGACCTTTAAACTATACAATTATTGGTATTTTATAGTTTAAAGGTTTTATTAAACCTTTTTCCAAATGAACATTAATTTTTATTTCCTTGACTGATACCAACTCCAAAAATAACAATAGTTGTACATTTTCTCATCCTAATAATTTCTAAGTGTTAGACACTGCAAGGATACGCAATTTTTTTTTTTTACTTTTTAGTGCATTTTTTGTTTAAGATTTTTCATTTATTGTGAAGTCGGTTTTTCATTTTGTTGTAATTTTTATTTATGTAGAGTGAAGATCTTTAGAAATAATTTTGTTTGTATATTAGTTTGTTATATTGTCCTTAGGGATATAAACAAAAAAAAAAGGAGAAAACAGGAAGATCAGTCATCAACATCTTGCCCTATTAGGGTTTGAAACAATTAACAATCATTGAACAGGAACAAGAAAGATAGACAAACTTCACAAGCATTCCATTGTTACAACACGTGTGTTTATAAAAATTGTTTAAGTTCCCAACTCCCAAAAAAAAAAAAAAACATGTGCGTGCATAATAATTTGAATGTTCAACTCGAAAAATATTCGTTCGAGTACTTAAATGCAGTTTTAAAAACTGGGCCTTGTTTTGATTCTGAAATTTTGAGAATCATTTTTTTTTCATATCACTCAATTTGCGATGACTCAGCATTCAATTTGGCCACGGCCCCCATGGCCGAAGCAATTGAGGCACTTTGCCTGTCCAATACATAAATAATTTTTTTTTTTAGTTTAATTAAATTGGTATAGTACCGGAACAGGTTTTTTTCGACCAGAACAATCTCCCACTTTTTGCTCTTAATTTTATGGTTGCCAGTAAATTTTTCTATGATTCATTCGAACAGTTTTAGAATCACTTTTTAAGCACGTCTCGTCAGCGATTCCCATAGTTTTTCCGATAGATGTAACTTGAAAATCGTTGCAGGGTTGTATTGACTTGAAAGTCCCCCAGTTTATTTTTAGTCTTTGAAATAGTACATAATATGGTACAGAGAGGTTAATGCACTTGCGATACTGATCGAACGAGATAAAAATCTTATTCAATGATTTTTCTAAATGAAAATTCGGACTTGTTAAAGTTAAAATTTGCCTTGGAAGATATTTTTTTTTTCGAAAAGAGAAACTCTTTGTTCAAGAGAACTGAAATCACACACAGACAAGAAGAGATGAGTCAGACAGTAAAGTTCCCCTCTTCACGTCTTACTTGGCGTCTATTAATCTTAATAAAATTACCATTTATTTATTTAAAAATGATTAGGCGTATGTCTCAAGAGGTCTGCAAGTTTCTTCGTCGTAAGTAAATTTGATCAGTCGACTATTGTCAATTTGCAATATTCGTTGTTGTCTCATTTGCACAACAATCGCGTGTCTAATAACATTTAAAGAGCTCAAAACTGAGTGTGTATATATGAATTAAGTAGGTATTGAATGAGTCATAGTGCTCAAGTACAACTAATTAAATACTTGGAATTTAATGCATTACGCAATCGATAAAATAAGCTAATATATACAAATCATGAACTGGAAAAACGAGTGGATGCTGTATGATATTTGCGGTTTGAAAAATCCCCATCAATTAGAATGTTGATTCTTATTAGATACCTACTATTGGTACCACTGACTCTCTTTCGCTTGTTCGACTGAGAAAATTTAATTAATGTTACGTATGCTTATAACGGTATAAAACGTAAAATTACATCATCGTCAATGAATGGATGATTTTCTTTTTTTGGAGAAAGTTGCATTACTCTCGTTAGAGTAACAATTGTACAGGCCTTGAATTGCTTGTTTTGATTCATCACTTACAGAATACAAAAAAAAAATAGATAAAAACTAATTGCAGTATGCAGTTTGTATTCTCGTGATATGACACCGCCGCTTTATACATTCTATGTATTTAATATTATCATACACTTGGGTGCAAATGGGGAAATTAAATAACCGCATTTCCTCACTTGTAGTTTCTATTTTAAACGAGCGTGAATAAATTGTTGCAAAATAACGAAGAAGATAAAAGTAAGTGTATACATTTTGAAAGTGAATCAAATGCATAGTTTCTGTCTTACAAGAGCTAATACATATGCTTTAATATACCAAGTACAAAATTTAAATGAAAAAACTTAAGGCCAAATTAGTACATTGTTCATTAGTGATTCAATTAATTATGATGAATATTGGAAAAATTCCTTTTATGGTCGAACAAAGCGGAATTCCGCGTATTATGTCAAACATTTTTATGAGTTTTTCTTCGTTGGGAGATTTTTTTTCCTTTTATGTAGGAATTACTTAGTATCTAGATTACAATATTCAAACTATTATCTATACCAATAATAAGATTGAAGATTTTACTACTTGAATACCTATAAAATAAAAATGTTCCATCTCTCCTGCGCGAGAGAACGAATAACGGAATCATTTTTCCCAGCTAAGATTTTTATCTAATCTAAAAATTTAAGGTGTTTTGTTGAATACTCTTTATTGCCTACATTTTCATATATTTAATACAAAAATATAAATGCCTTTTACATTATAATTTTCCCCCAAAAAACAGGGTAATAACAGGGTTTGTCCCGGGTAAACTTGAAAACAGCTGAGCCGATTTCAATGGAATTTTCACAAAAAGTTATTAAATATTGTAACTTACATTATAGGCTACTTTTTATTTAGAATAGTTTTCCCTGTCTGTTTGTTTGTTCTCGGCAAACTTGAAAACGGCTGGTCCGATTTGGACGAGATTTTCACTACAAGTAGTCAATATTACAACAAGTAATTTAAAATACTTTTTATTCCGAAAAAATGTTGATTTTCCGAGCAAAAAAATAAAAACTATAAAAACTGCGCAACGAAAAACATACATCGGCGGGCAGTTGTGATACAATGTTCATATACTCACTCATCGTAGAGACGACATGATTTTAAACTATGTAATTTGTTATTCTTATAAATTAATGTTCGCAAATTAGAAAATTATAACCATGATAGAAGTATAGCGATAGGTTAAACTCCTAGAAACCATAACTCCATTGTGAATTTACAGGTAGTTAATACATTATAAATAGTTCGGCTGAGTAAACGTTCGAACTGTCGAGGGAGGAGAAGGAAATCCTCTGCAGTAAATATGATTTCATTCATAAAAAGAAATATTTTAGTTCAAAAATGAGATCCGTAAGAATAAATTACAAAAACAGACAGTTCAACTTAAGTGATCCCGATTAGGAGTTTGACTAAGAGAGGTGAAGCCGTTAGGCAGAGCTCCCAGAACAAAAAGAAATCCAACCCAACTTATTTTTCAAGAGAAAATAGGTAAACTTCCTAAAGGATATCTACTAATCCATTCTACTAAAATTAATAAATGGTTTCATATGACATTTGGTGTGAAAGGTTCTCAAGGCTTAAAATGTTCTTAATATTTTACAATATTCAAAAAAACGTAAAGATCCTACCTATAAGATAGCTTATATCTCTTCCTGGAAAAGTAGTTTAAAAGATTTTTATGAACTTTCTATGAAATAAAGGTCTAGAAATATCTAATTATCTTTTTTTTTTTGTAAAAATAGCTTAATTTCTTATTTTGGGTAAAATTTTCTATTATTCAATCAGATTAATTTAGATACGCTCTGCGAAGCGGGCGGGTATCAGCTAGTACAAAATAAAATTGATGTTCCTCTGACCATAGTCGCGGGGGAACAACTGTTGAACAATTATTTATTTTTAATATCTTGAGCGAGGGCTTTCCTATTGCCTTTGAAGCTCGTTTAGATCTTTCCACGTATCTTTCTGTCAATCTTTTAATGTGCCACATGACACCTTAAACACCCAGATCACGTTGAATAATGTCATATATCTGCCAACTCCCAGAAATGATCGAAAGATTTTACTTTGGCACCTTCTAACCATTTCCAAGTTCTTAGGCCTTGCCACACTCCACAGTTGGGTCCCATTGGTCTGAGCAATGCTTTTTAGAGCAACATCATTGGACAACAGGTTCAACGGAGACCTTTTGTCTGTCATTCGGGCAATCCTGCGGTGGAGTACTGTGGTTTGAGCAACCTTCTTGGTTATTTAGATCTTCGAGTTTAGGCGACGATCTAGGTGAAACCCCAAGTACCTCATAGTGACGTCATTTGAGACACTGTTGATTTTAATGAGTCCACAACTTGGTCTTATCCCCGTTATACGCCATCTGTTTGTCCGCTCTTTAATTTTGTCTATATAAGCCTGCATCTCCCGTGTGGTAATGTGTGGGTATAGACCCGCACATAGGATCGCTGAGACTGCAGCATCTCGGAAAGATGGATATGACGCCTAGCGAGATAGCAACGGCAGCCCCTAGGTAGGTGCTGGCTTTCTTTAAAAAACACTGAGGGTCATATCACAATAAGGTCACATCCTTGGTCGCAGTAATAACAAGAAGGAATATTCTAGGACCCGTAAAAAAAAACCGCCGTCTCGTAAGATTCGCCGTGTAAATAAGTACAGCGTAGATCCAAGGACATTGCCTTGTGGCACTCCTGCTGTAACTTTATATTTGGAGCTGGATACATCCTGATGCCTGAGACACATCTACAAACATACCCGTGCAGTTTTGCAAGCCCCTACCGTGCTTAGAAACCAAATTGTTGACTCAGTAGGTTTGTTCCAATCGTCCTTCTGATGATGTTCAAACATTCACAAACAGACAAAGAGCAAGACAACATTGACCAAGAGACAAGAGTAAGGGAAGAACAAAAAGTGACAAGTTCGCTCGAGTTACGAACCGGTTAACCAGCGCTTAAATATCGCCAAATCAGTGTCGATATAAGCGATTATCACGAAAATGTACGTATGATACGTACATAGACATTCGGCCTAATGCAACCGAGCGGTTGTAAGCTGAAACATTTCTTCACTCACTCTTGTCTGTTGGTCAATGTAGCTTGCTCTTTGTCTGTCTGTCAGTGTTTGAGCATCACCATAGCTAGTCGTATGGAACAAACCTGGTATTGTATTAATTGCTTCCAGTAATGGACCAATCAGGTTCAACACAAGCTTCTCCGGGATTTTGGAAAGAACAGGCAACAAACTAATCGTTCTATAGAATGCAATATTTGTGATATCTGGCTTTGGGATCATAACCACTTTGGCCTCCTTCCAAACAAGTGGAAAGTATTCCCGCCTCAGGATGACATTAAAGATGAAGAGAATCGCACTTAGGCCTTTTATTGGCAGTTATTTTACCATTCCGCTGGTATCAAGCGTTTTGATCCCCGGACAAAATATCCTTAAGACAAAATATCCCCGACAAAATATCCTTATGACAAAATATCCCCCACAAAATATCCTCATGACAAGGTGTGATCATCGCGTTGTTTTTTTAACCAAATTGGATGTTGTTGGGTACTGTTATCTGAGGATATTTTGTCATGGGGATTTTTTGTCTAGGGATCAAAACGCATGGAACCATTGGGCTGGTACCCAAATCACATCCTGTAGCCTTACCAGTTTCTAGCTCTTTACCCTTTTGATTTTGTTGAGAGATTAAAATATGAAATTATGAGCCTTGTATTATTCTATATAATCTTATATTTTGTAAATATTATTAAAATCTTTTTCAAAATACTGATCGTTATATCGAGTCTTAGAATAGAATTTAGGCGAATACCAAGCCATATGTCTTCAATACTATCTACATATAGATCTCCTTATGGGAAGAATTAGACTTATTTTCACGTAAAGACAATATTTTGATGAGTATCTAATTTTAGAGTGACGACACTTAGTCGAGTGAGAAAAAAAGAATAACTCAAAGAATATTCTCCTTGTAATAATAAAAAATCTTTTTATGTCACTCACTACTTGAAAATGATACAAATACATAAATTACAGTAATTACACGTATTTAAGTTCAAAATGTCTCTTTTGGCGAGAGATTAAAACGTCGATGACTAATTGACCTCTTTGAAATGCTCAAACTGACACAGAATCGATTACGTCATTATTTTTGTCAACTTGATAGAATAAATATTTATTGAGCACTTACTTGGTCACAAATGATATCCCACTTCTTTTCGTCATCGTAATTTTTCAAAAGTTTAGCCTTGTCGGGCGGTAGATCCATCGAAGCCTGAAAATAAAAAAAATGAAACATTCAATTAGTCGAAATAAAAATTTGAATTTTGAAATAATATAGCGTTATTATTGTGACAAAATTTCGTTCGAGTTTCATGAAGAATAGACATTTAGAACTATTATATAAATTGGAATTGAAAGAAAGACCTTCGCAGTCAAGGTTTTCGTGAATTAATTTTATAAAAAAGTCGTTGAGATTTCTCACTTTTTATTTACTCAATTGAAGAACTGGAGTTTAGTTCTACATACTGTTTGTACGATGTAATGAGATTTGAGAAACTTGAACTTTCAAGACCTTAAAATGAAATTTGCATCTTTCATCAATACGAAAGGTTGTTTAAATATCGATAATTTTTACGGTTAGAAATCATTTTCAGAATATATCCGTAAAGACACATCTACAAATCAAATCAAAATTGGATATATTATTAGATACATTTTTCGCTTTCAGTAGCAGATATATTTAAAAACTATAAGGGGTTATATATCCTAGGATATATCTCCAGAATATAAGTTAATATTATGGTCGCATATTTACATAAGTCAATAAATGAGATACCTGTTCTAAAATATATGTACTAAGTCAAATAACAGACTAAAACGCATAATTAATCCAATTATTATTCTAATTAAATAATAACTTTAATTTAATATGTTAAATAATATTTTTTTAAATTAGTTGGAGTCATCATCACCCGTTTTTACAATGTGCTAGTCTAATTTTTTTTTATTAATTCAAATGTTTGATTGTTAAATTTAAAATTCATTATTAAAAGATAGTCGGTGATTTTACACTAGTTGTGGAGTATTAATATCAGCGGATTGTTGTGGGTTTTCCCCCTCCACTTTCTTATTTAACCATCAGTTCAGTGTAAATACCACAATAACAACTACAAATGTTTAAATTAAACTGAAATTGGTTAAATCGGGTTAAATTTAAAATAAATTGGTTTACTTGTCAACAAAGTGCACTGCATAACAACAAGATTTACACCCAATGCGGTGGAAAACTAAAAATATCTATAGAAATTTGAAGATTTTACAGCTAAAGTGAATTGGGTTGGTATTGTTTTAGAACTGATATGTCAAATAGGCTACCTATCTTTTAGCATTGCGTGGCAACCCGCTGATTAAAATAATGAATTTGATTACTTTGTGTCTTCAGTTATCACTTATCAGGTGTGAAGTTAATACTAAAATCACGAGAAAATAATCCTCCAATTTTATATTATTCCTAATAATATTTCTCTTAAAACTGTCCAACGATTACAAGCCATGGATGATGGGCCAAAGTTTAAAATTTCATTTGCGACCACGTGGTAAACCAAACCTCAATTATAATATCTAACAATATTTGAGTCGTTCAGTGCACACATCGATTAACTCCACTTTTTCAACTTTTACAAATTTTTATGTCCAAACACTTGGTTGACTCCTAACTTTATACATCCGAAATAAATTTTTCTAATAATAAGTAATAACAGCTCTAAATGACAATTTGCTTTTTAGCTTTTCCATACGAGACAATGCATTTCAGAAGTCTGTTTTATCAATTTACTCAACTTTTTGCATTACGAAGTTAATCGATGTGTGCTCTGAACGGCTCATTTAAAGCTAGTTCTCCAATCCTGGCTAAGATTTAAATAGATTAAAAATTATCCGAGGACTTATAGAATCCAAAATAAGTCAATACCAAATAATTATTTAGTATTGACTAAGTTCTCGGATAATTCTCCATTTATAATTTCTAACATAGCACCAAGTTTCGAGTTGTTAATTAAAACAAAGTTCGATGTCTTAGTTCACAGATGTGCCAAGTTCAAAATCTGATAAAACTTTGACTTAACTTTTGCTCAGAAGGGAACCTACAAACTTTTGGTCCAAATCTTGTTTGAAGTGCCAATGAAAACTCTTCGAATTAATCGTGGTCACTTAATAAAATCAAATTTTAATACTAGTTTTGTAACTTCAAAGTTTAAACTTGAATCTTGTCTAATTTTTTATTCTGCACTTAACGCATTTAAGAGATTTTGGTAAAGTATAAAAAAATGGGAATATGTATACAGAAATAATAACAGGAACGATGAAACCATACATGTGTTGGCGAAAAAGGAGGTCGATAGGAAAAGCTGAACTAAAGACCGTCTTCTACGGTACATCAAAGGAATACTGGTTGAAATTACCCGAGTCGAAATTTCAGACCTCCTTTGACCATAAAATGGTACTTTTACCCTCTTTTGGACCTCCAAAGAGTAAAACGAGCCTCATATGGACCTAAACGAATCCATCGTCTTCATTTTAACCTACATGAAATTTTTATTATATTTTGTGAACATTTCGTCTCGTCTTTAAAAAAGGTTTATGATCATAAAACATAAAATATGGTTGTAAATTACCTTTTTTTTACAATACCTATTGCAAATATTATTTACTAATAACCCAAAGTTTTGATCTCTCTCTTTCCTATACTTAGATGCTTAATATAATATTGTGTATTCTGGTATCCATTACTGGTTTGTCCCTTAATCCCGTTCACTCTGGTTCATTTTTACTCAGCTTTAGTCTCTTGTTTCGAGTGCTACACGAGTTATTATACAACAATTGAATAAACTTATTTCACTATTTGATTATTTTTCAATATTGTCTTTATCAAAAGATCTAAAAGTGTAAATGTAAAAAATTTAAAAATGAAAAAACCGAGTTTCAAAGAAAAAGTGTGAAGAAATTTGCTTTAATTTATTATCTTGAAAGTAATCAAAGAGATGATATACAATTAAATAAAAATTCTAAAGAAATCCACATGGTTGGGTATATTGTGGATTATAATAAAAGGAAATCCTGGAAAAAAATGATGGCAATGGCGACAATAAAGGAGCTGGTAAACAAGGACAAGGAAGCTAAGAACTAAGAACTGATATTTGTAATATTCTTATTACTTTTAAATTTATCGCTAATATTAATGAAACTTGTATATTTAATGAATAAAAAAAAAACAAAATATTAAAATAAAAATCTTATTTTGTTTGAAAAAAACCCTACCAATAAAACAATAAAAGAGAGTGACAAAGAAAGAGTGGAGAAAAGAGAGAGAGAGACGTCCATTTGAAGTTTTTTCTGTCAACCTCTTTTGGGCCTAAACATGGTATTCTGTCCGATAAATGCCACTTGTAGGTTCAAAAGAGGTCTTAAATTCAAATGCAAATGGTCATGTTTCAATCTACTTGAACCCAGATTTTGAGGTCTAAAATTTCGACTCAGGTACATACAGTCAATTCAAGATTCAAAAGGATTCGGTATGTAAAATTTCATTTGTGACCTACTCATTAAAATCTCGTAATTTTTAGACAGAAGAAGACGACGATTTTCAAGAAGGACTAGACAAATTTTCAAAATTCGTGGAACAATTGGAGAGCATAAACATTAAAATTCCGAATGATGCTGATAAAAAGTGAAGGACATGTCACCAAGTTTTCAATATGTGATGAGATATAAAGATTATTTACCTGATACAGACCCGCTGAAAGGTTAATACAACACACTTCATACTGGTCAATAATATAGCCAAGATCCAGGTCTAGATCAGGGGGGTTTCACTCAATGTAAAATTTACAGTTGAATTCGGTACCACGGCCGCAATTTCTAGTATAATTCTAGTGACTTTTTTTTATAGATTTCATCGATTTCATTCTACTAATTCAACAATTTACAGCAACTCTATGGTTGTTGGTTTTAATCTTCGATAAATAAAAAAAGTAAAAAATATATATAATTTATCATTCATCTCATTGATCTCTTTGGTTTATTTCTGAAATTTAAAATAAATACAGGAAATACTAAATACATTTATAAAATTTATTTATTGATAACAAAAATTTTCTACAGATACAGAAATGTGTCATACGGAAATAAGTTATTAAATAAGTGCTTAAGAATACTTCAAAACATAATATCTTAAAGTTAAACATCCGAAAATATAAAAGTTAACAATATATTGCACAAGTATGCACAGTATTATTAAATTATTTGATTGCTATCTAGTTCAAAGCAGCTTCAGTTTCTTCTGAATTCCGCGTAGGTATATTAATTTCTCTCTCCACGTCGCTTTTAAGATGAAATTGTTTATTTTTCAGCAAGTTTAGTATTCTAATAATTTCTTCTCTCTTTTTGGATGTTTCAATACCATTCAAGACCAACCAGTTGTGTATCAAAGTATCATCCAAAAACTAAGCGTCTCTGTTTAAAATCCTATGAATCATCGCTCTTCGTTAGCCTGTTCCAGCAGCCTTTCCATTCTTTAACATTGTTGATTTCATTATTATTTTGTTCACTTTATTTCCAGTACTTTATTTCAAACCGCATTAAGTATTTATGTTTTTTGTTTGTTGAGCCGCTATGTTTCATACCGTTCCATGTTAACCATTTCTATCTTTCAATGGTTTTGATGATTCATCTATACGTTTAAAAATCAGCGTCTACTTGTACATTTTATCTATTGCTATTTGATCATCTTCTTTGGTTTAAAACATTTGCCAAAAGTTATGTAAAATAAAGAAATTACATCAATTTCAATACAGAGAGAAAACAAGAGTAAAAATAATTAAACATTGGTGAAAAGAGAAATAGTTCGAACTTATTGAATGAATTACATGACTCGTATTACCTACATACATATAGTAGGTACTCATATCATACATACGGTACATATATTTTATATAATATGACGTACATATGGATGATTCTCAGATAATTATGATTTTTTATGTCCTGTACTTTGTTTATCATTCTGTATTATTTTTTCCCCTGAACAATTATTAGGTAATTTAATAATTTTAATTATACTCTAGAATAGGGATGGGCACCAACTATCGATATATCAAAATATCGATATTTTTTTAGAAAATAATCGATAAATATCGGCGATATTTTCAATTTCGAAATATCGATAATCGATTTTTATTTCCGAATATCAAATTCGATATTTTTTTAAGAGCTTTATTATATTTTATAATAATTATTATTTATTCCACTTATAATTGTAATATTTGTGTTCGTTTCATGTAAGTATAATTTAATGTAAACTAAAGCCCGCGAGTTTTGGTATAAGGGCTGCTTCTGTTTTCAAATTGATTCGTTCTGAACGTATGTATATGCGAAGTAGTTCGAATATTTTGACAATTTTTCAAATAATTGCGTTTTGAGATGAAAATATCGATATATCGATATTTTTTACTCTGCATGTATCGATATTGCTTGTAAATATCGATACGATATATATCTATATATTTTATACATTTGACCATCCCTACTCTAGAATCTGCATAAAGAATTAAGACATAAATGGTCACGGATTAAATATTACTTACGGAAATACACTCAAAATGTCAGTACCGTGGTATGTCTAGTTCTCATTTTGCAAGCTGAGTGTATAAATTTCTATTAAGATTTGTTTTGCAATTTAAAGCTAAAACTTATCTTTTATAACTCAAGCTTAAAGCATACTCCACAAAATTATATTGCAATATTACTTACATACTGATCGGCAAAAATAAATAATCATCATTGATTTATACCCGAGAATTTTCTTCAATTGATGATTATTTCTTTTTCGCAATCAATATGTAGGTATAGTTGCAATATAATTTTGTGTAGTATACATTAGAATTTAGATATAAAAGATAAGCGATAGCTTTAAATTGATAAACAAATCTTAATTGAAATTTATACATTCAGTTTGAAAAATGAGAATTAGACATACCACGGTACTGACATAAAAAATCACAATTAAATGAGAATTACTCATATACTGATAAAAAGTAATTTTTAAAAATATATCACGTTTATTACTTTTATATATCTTATGAATTTTATATGTCTCAAAACTTTTTGTAACTATAAAACGTATAAATACGTATGTAACTATATAAACTACATATATAACGAATGCACATTAATGAATAATAAGTATTTTAATAATATCATATTATTAAAAATGTAAAACTTTGAAATTTAAATTTTTTAATGCCTCTCTCTCTTATTTCTTAATTTTTGTTTCATAATAGCAATAGATTGTACGCTTCTTAGGGTTTGGGTGGATTGGATTGTGGATGGTAGTTCTGGTTGATTAGGTTAAGACGGTATAGGAATTGGATCTGTTGTGCGTAGATGATGATGGTAGTAGGAATGGTGAGACTGAATAAAGAAAAAAAAAACATTATTATGAAATTCTCGTTAAAAACAATATATATGTATATTAAGAGGATTAAGAGTGTTTCAAAAAATAAATAAATAATATTTTATTTTATTTTTGCATTTTTATAACATTGGAACAGTTCATGGTAACAACAATCTTAAAGAAAGGATTTTAAGAAAATTTTACGCTCTACTAAAAAAGTCCTCGGAACAAAGTTCTTCAGATCAACAGTTTCAGTGATATCAGGGTTCAAAATTAACAATAATTAAAACTTTTTATTATTTTCCAACAACAAAAAAAAAAATAATGTTGTAGAGCGTGAAAATTCCTTTAAATTCCTTCTTTCAGATTGCTGGTTCGATGAACTGTTCCAAAGTTATGAAAATGTGAAAAATAAAATCAAAATCGTGTTTTCGGAACTTATGGTTACAAATTGCAAAGAATATTAATTTTTTTGATAAATATTTCTTTAATGAAAATAGACAACAAAATTTCAATTAAATTCGCTGTTAAATGTTTTCGTTGTATATTAAGCAAATATTATGTGTTTATACTTACATAACGACAAAAAACTAACAACGAATTTTATTAAAATAAAATTGGATGAGGATTAAAAAAATAATAGTTTCATATTTGTTCCAAAACTGTATGATGATTAAAAATTGAAATTATATAAAAACGCCACTTTTTTTGAAGAACTTATGAACCTATTAAGTTTTTATTTTTTCTTTAAAAGCTATACTATCAGCTTCTAACAATTATTCAAAATTTAGATCAATCAAACCACGCGTTTCTGAGAAAAAAAATTTTTCTGTTTTCTACAAATTTTCCTTTTTTTCAAAAACCAATTGCGTTAGGGGTTTGGAACTTTCAGGATCTTATTATTTCATTAATACCTACAAATCCTCCAAGTTTCGTGTACATATCTTCCGGGGGCCATATTCACTATACTTATACCCCTAGAGCTTTTGCAATTTGTAACCAAGTTCCGCTAAGCATGTAAAATTAAAAGCAAAAAGTAAACTTTTATGCCATTATGACTTCGTATTGAAAACAACCAAAGCCATCGACTCTCCATCCTCTACTGGACGGTGCGACATTGAATAGCAGAAATGTAAAGAGTGGGCGTTAGATAAGAAGAAGAAGGAGACTTCGTATTGTTCCTCCGAAACTTATCTGGCTTCCTAAAAATTAAATTCAGGCATTAAAAAGTTATAAATATTTTTACTAAAATATTAACAACTATGAAATAAGCAAAATGTACTTCTAAAATATGATCCTTTTATCCATATTTTATTTAAAATAATACAATCAAATCCCGAAAAAAAATCGTTAACATGCTCAAATAAATCATTTAAAAAAAGATTCAGAAAATTATAAATTGAAATTATTTCAAGCAAATTTTTTGATAGTACTGTCTTGGACACCTAAAATAATTTAAGTTATAGAAAATGAAAATATTTAAGGAGAATTTCTTTGATAGTACTGTTCAAGGCACCTAAGAAAATTTAACATATAGAAATTGAAAACATGTGAAGCTACATTTTTGATACCGTTGACCAAAGGTATCTGAGATGTTGCCATAAAGAAATTAAAAATATTTAATGCGAATTTCTTTGATAGTACTGTCCAAAGGCACCTAAGATAATTTAACATATATAGAGATTGCAAATATAAATCGAAATTTTTGAAGTATTGTCCAAAGGCACCTAAGATGTTAACATAAAGAAATTGAAAATATTTAAAGCAAATGTCTTTGATAGTACTTTCCAAAGGCACCTAAAAAAATTTAACATATAGAAATTGAAAACATATGAAGCGACACTTTTGATACCGTTGACCAAAGGCATCTCAGATGTGACCATAAAGAAATTGAAAATAATACCACGGTTCAAAGACACCTAAGATATTTTAACATTTAGTACTTTAAAAATATTGAAGATACTTACTTGGTAAATTGAACGTTGAGAAAGCGTCGAAAATAATCGACCATCTGAAGAAATAGCACCCCTTTCAAAATGAAATTTACAAATTCCGAAATTCTCGTACGTTTCCTCACAAATGAAAAAAATTTGAATTGCATTCAACCATTCTTTTTGGGAAAATATATTGGTTCTTTTTCTCCGAGATGAAAGTCGGTTATGTGATTGTCGACATAAAGGCACACTGCACTTACTATTCTACATAAATAATAATCTTTACACTGAACCATTTAAGCTATAATAACGATAATAACATTGATAATAACAAATAAATGAAAAAGTAGATACGAGCGGTTGTCAAATCACGAAGGAAAATAATTAATGCGTTCGTGCGAAATGTGTTATTTTCGATAATGAAAAATTTAGAAAAATAAAAGTAACTATCACAACAAAAGTAAATGAAAAACGTTAGTAACCATAAAAATAACATGTAGTGTGTATTATAGATCACAATTGCTTTGCCAATTTTAAATTATTTTAATTAAAATTCTTCTTCTTATCCAATACCGACTCTTGAAATTTAACATTAATAATAATTTTGGTATACAATAATATTTTTTATTAACTAACTGATACCTGCCGGCCCACTACTTCATCCACGTAAATTATTTTATTAAGTAAATATTTTATGTTGAAATGTAATTTGATTATTGTAACGGTTGGAACCGTTGTAACTATAATAATGTATTTTGAATTTGTACTTAAATAATAACATAATATATTAAAGTTCTTGATTAAAATAAACTAGGTAATAATAAATTGTTAAAAGATAATTAAAAAGAAGCTACTAAAAATATTTTAAAAACTGTTATAAAATGATTTTAAAAATTATTATGTTTATTATAAATGACCGCTATCATTTTATTTATATTGATAGATAATTAATTTTAACGAAAGAGAAGATTTTCCTATAAAGTGAAGTCCTTTTTCCTATAAAGTGAACGCACTGATTTCTGAAAAATAGATAATATGTATAAGTAGTCGGTAAGATACCAACGTATTTATTTTGATACACAAAGTTTCCACATTTTCCAATAAAACATTTGTTATGAAGGATTACTATTTTATAAAATGATAGCGCATTTAGAAATGGGTGTTTTATTTTATCGTTAAATAACGAAACGAATAATAATAGCTGAATTTATACAAAATATTTAGGCATTTTAAATTTTCATAAACTACCTCGCTTAAATCGTCAACTATCATCGATTCACATCGTGCTATATCGTCTTAGTTGTTTTTATTTACACTAGAAGCGCCTTTGTCTTTAAAATATTTAAAAAGGGTTGTGAAGTATAATAAGTCTCAACTGATCTGAAGTAACATGCGATTAAAATTATTGTATTTCAGCAATTTAACCAACTAACATTTAGGGAAAAATTAAGGTTCTGTTGAAAATCGTCTTTCTCTCTTCATACTTCAAAATGTATATAGCACTATTTCGTCTACTGGTTCTAGTTAGAAAAGCCACCATTTCCTATGAAGTGAACGGTACCTGGTCTAGATATGGCAATAACATGTGAAATGAAAGAAAATGTTAAGAGTCCTCAAAAATAAGCTGCATATTTATATTATCCATATTTATGTTATTATGTGTATAATGTATAAAATAATTTTTAGGAACAATACCATTCAGGAAGTTTTCAGTTTTCGATTAGACAGCTGGCAGTTATTATATAGGCAGTAATTGAGTGTTTGTGATTAGTTTGGTGGTGAATTTTCTCAATTATAGGGGCTCACCACTGAATGACCCCTTGGCGAAGGGTTTGCCACGAACAAATTGTTGCATAAAAGGGCTCCTCGTGTTTGTGTGTGCACTAGGGCTGCTCCAATTACACACATTTCACGGTCGCTTGACTTGAGAATCGAGCAAAATATGCCAAAGCTTTGTACACATAAAGTCAGAAAGCGTGAAAACGCAACTACTTGAAGTATATTCATTATGCATTAGATGTACTGCGATTTAACTTTAATAAGTGCAATAACATAATGAAATTATATAATCTTTACCAATTGTATCTTAATGAAGGGATTAAACTTAAGAAAGAGAACTTAATCAAATAAGAGTGCCCTTTTTTGGGTAGTTCTAGCAAAGACGATTGAAAAATTGACCCGAACGTTTCGATGCCCTTTACACTTAATCTTATCGTACGATTCCAACATTGTTTTCTATTGTGATAACAAATACAACTCCCTATGCCATTTTATGTAAATAAGAACTCAAAGATCGCTTAACCGTTTTTGTTGTTCGATAAGTAAATTCAGATATTGTTAACATCTTGTTCGTATACAGACTATGTCTGATATGAAAGACTCATTCAGATCATTACACCTAGTTCTTTACACACACAAATGAATTTTGCTGGAAAACTTGAATCATTTCAAGGTAAATATTGATCGATAAAATCATATTATAAATATGACACGAAGCTATATGCACTTTTTTATTTATCAGTTAACAATGAATTTTTCCACTGAATTATATTCGTGGGTCGCTCAATGATAATAATTTAATTTCCGACTGATGATTGTTTGCGTGTTGTATAGCTGCAATTGGATTCGATCCACGATAAAAATGAATTTAATATGATTTAAATGCTGGTAATAAGAAGAACAGATTATGAATGTCGTCAAGAAGTTTTAATGCAAGTATGCAGTTGATAAGAGTCCGTTAAATAGGGAAGTTTAAATTACTAATAATATCATATTTGAAGGGGACAATCAATTTATTTCAATCTACATTTGTTTCGTTGATGCATTTTAGCGGAATATTATTGTTATATATAAGGTAAAATACCCAGTACTTGAACACTGGCAAAAATGGACCCAGTACTTGAACAGATTTTTAAACTTGTTCTAAAACAAAATCCGAATATTCATTATAAGTAATATGTGTATGTAATGATTATTTATTGGTTAAGTTATCGATTTTAGCGATATTTTTTCTTTATAAATTGAAGTAATAATATTTTTGTCACATTGAAAGTTGACACATAAAGAATAGCCGATAGTGGCTCCTTTTTTCATGAAAAAGGTACTCAACCGTAAACTGATCAATCAGTAAAAAAAACTGTTTATTATTATTGTAAGTAAAAAAATTAGTACCAACAAATGAAATAGTTCTTCCTAAACATCCTAGAATTTTTGTAAAGCTAAATAATATAATTTTTATATTTAATTTTTTTCGTCTAACTATACCTCCCAATGTTTAAAGCGGTACCCAAAACTTGAACAAGATATTTAAGTATTAGGTATATGCAATTCTAATAGAAGCTGTAGATGAACAGCGTGACAAGTGTTCTAGTGCAGTAATAATAAATTCCATTTAATTGTTTTCTTTTTAAAAAAAGTATAAAAATATACATATAGAGTGATTATATTATTAAAAACTGCAGTAATTCCAAAAAATTTTCAGTGCAAACTTATTTATTTGCCCGAAATAAAATATTATTGAATTCAAACCAATAAAAGTTGATATAAAAGGTAAGATAAACATTGTGACTAATATTTACTTGTTAATCAACAATATAATCCGATAAAATTAATAAAATTATAGTAAAGTTCTAGTTTAGACACCCCGAGATTTACATTGTTGGTGTACATTATTGACACCGCGAAGTTTTACAGAAAACCAAATATCTTAAATGTGTAAAACTTTGAGATGTCCCTATTATTATATATTTTTATATAAAACATAATATAATATAACATTTACATTAAATAAAATTGAAAATTCCAATGTAGTTAGAGGTACATAAAAAATGTAAGGTTATGTCTAAATCTTGGGGTGTCTATAACGGAATTTTATCCATAACCCAAATAACAGTTCATATTTTTATTTTTTTATGGGTAATATTAATTAATTTGTTGATAATAATCGTTTACAACAATGAAAAACTAATTTTTCGAATGTATTTCATACTTGTTCAAGTACTACTCCCGGGGCGTTCAACTACTGCGGCAAGTTAAAATAGATTGTTCAACTACTGGTGCATTTGATGTATATTTTCAAAACCTTGTAAAAATATGATAATTTCATAATTTATTACTTTCTGTTTGGTTTTATCTTAAAAAAATATCTATATTTTCATAAACAACCTTTCTTTAATCAATTTATTCGTATTTTGTTTGTTTAAATTAGGGATAAATAGGTTTTGTTTTGAAACCCGTTCAACTACTGGGTACTTTACCTTATAGTGTTGCAAAAAAAAATGTGTAATGAAGTTTGGTGAAAATTTACCAAATAAATATATAAAATGTAAAAAATATAAATGTAAAAATAAATTAAGGTCGATCTGTAGTAGGAAAGTGGTAAAGGGGGAGGGGTTTAAGAGTAGAACCGGCTTATCTCGATTTCCGACAAAACTACAAGTCCTATGGAAAAAAGCTAAAAAGCAAAGTTGTAGATAAGAAGATCTACAACTTTACTACTAACACTTTTTTCACATAACCTCAAAATTTATGTGAAAAATTCCAATAATCAAGTTTTTGGTTATTTATTTTTCATTTACAAAAAAATTTTTTTTCATAAAATTTGGTAAAAACCTTCCTTTTATTGTCCCAAACACACTGTAATTTTTTTTTATTTTAAATATTTATTTTTTTACCTTATTTTCACTTAATATTGAAAAAGTACTCTAATTTTCAATCGAAAATTTTCACGTCAAAAATTGCTCCTTCAGAATCCGCAATTTCTCCGCAAGTGTATAGTTATTAATTGATTTATAGTTAATTTTTCTAAAATTTGCAAAATAAAAATTAAAATTGCTGTAAAATACAAAAAAGTCACTTTTGTTTTTTTTTAATTGCTCCTTAAATGCTCTTCCGGATCCGCAATTGCTCCAGGTGTATAGTTAATAAATAATTATTTTTTTTAAATATTTCAAACTCAGGAATTAAAATCGCCATAAAACCCAAAATAATTTTTAATTGAATTTTTGTTTAAGCTCTCTATCAGCTCTTTTCATTAGGCAAATAATTGATCCATCTAATTTTTGCAATATTTTTAAAAATTAATTATTTTTAACTATTTATACATGTATTGTTGTACTATGACATCATCAACTGCCGTTTGATCTTATAATCATGACTAGTTTTACTAGAATTACTAATAAACTATACACCTGGAGCAATTGCGGATCCGGAAAGAGTATTTAAGGAACAATTTTTTGAAAAAAAAAATTAAAAACAGTGATTATTTTGGATTACATAACAATTTTTATTTTTGAATTTACAAATTTTTGATAAATTAATTATTGATTAACTAATAACTATACACTTGGAGCAAAAGCGCATTCTGAAGTAGCAATTTACGTGAAATTTTTTGGCATATAGTTAACAATGTTCTACGATATATTTTTGCTTTCAATTTTTTAAATGTTTTTCCTCTGTAAATCAAATATGTTCTCAACATAATAACCTACGCAAACGACGCGTCGCGGGTATCAGCTAATATTATTAATATTTACACTTTATTTTTTGCATTTTCTGGAAACATGTAACATTGCAATTTTTCTTTTTTTGCACCATCAGAAAGTAGAGGTTTCAACGAAAAAAAAACCTACCGACTTTTTAAAAAAATATATATTTTGACGTGAGAATTTTCGATTGAAAATTAGGGGGCTTTTTCAATATTACGTAATTATAAGATAAAAAAATTAATATTTAAAAAAAAAAAAATTTTACCAAATTTGATGACAATTTTTTTTTTGTAAATGATAAAAATCATTTTATAATCTATAACTTTGTCATTTAACTTTTTTCCATAGGACTTGTAGTTTTGTCGGAAATCGAGATAAACCATTTCTACCCTTAAACCTCTCCCCCTTTTCCACTTCTCCACCACAGATCGAGCGTAATTTATTTTTCCTTTCATTTTTGTTATTTTCTCTCCCTTTTCTAATGTTTTTTTCCGTTTTGCTGGTCCCAGGATATTTCTTCCTTCTATCACTGCGACCAAGGAGATCTATTGTGATGTGATCTTCTGTGTTTACTACGGAAGTTTCAGGCTTTTAAAGAAAGCCAGCAACTGCCTAGGGGCTGCCGTTGCTATCTCGCCAGGCGACATGTCCGTTTTCCGAGGTGCTGCAGTCTTCTTTCTAATGGGTTTCATCCAGTGGCGGGTACAGGGGAGGGGTCATGATCCCCCCCCCTCCAGAACTTTTTTGAATTAATAAAAATTAAGTTTATTACTCAATTGTCTACCAAATAAATTAAGTATTTCTTTTCTTTAGTTAATGTTTTCTTTCGTTCTTAACTTAGGTACCACTTGATTTTTAGCAAAATTTTTTGAAAGATGTATTTTTAAAAATTTTTCGGGGGAGGACCATCGAACACCTCGATTAGTCAGGGATACCCAACACCCCCCGTAAATGACCCCCCACCAAACTACATCCTAAAATCCGGCCCTGGTTTCATCCTACTATATTTATTTTATTTTTTTACCATTTTCAAAGGCTTTAGCTCTGGTCTATTTATGAATGTTGTCAAGAAGTTTTGATGCAAGTATGCAGATGATAAGAGTCCGTTAATTGGGGAAGTTTAAATTACTAATAATACAATATTTAAAGGGGGAAATAAATTTATTTCAATCTACATTTGTTTCGTTGATGCATTTTTAGCGGAATATTATTTTTATATATCTATAGTGTTGCATAATAAAAATGTGCGTCTGTTAATCGATTGGCTATAAAGAAAAGGTTGACCTGTCCAATGTAGCTGGATGCACATTGCACATTAAGTAACAGGTGCCTCTTACCTGTATTGATTTTTTTTTTGTGTTTGGAGAAATTTTAACCTTGCAAAAATGCGTATAGTCTCGAAGGCTTGGCAGTGTCGCGTGTTAGGCGCCTGTTTCCTTCGTCCTATAGACGATTTGCACATTGGCAGACACGAACCAAAACACCTTATAAAAAATTAATGCTATTCTGTATTTTGTAAGTGCTTATAAAAAATTTTATTCACGCAAATAATAGTACAAGGGCGATTTATATATAAATAGGTATTCTGAAAAGTTGGAACTTCAATGCAACTTAACGTCTATGTTTAATGAGTTTATAACCTGTTGTGTCCACGTAAAAAAATAATAATTGGTCTTGGAATTAATTCGACTCACAAAAATCTAATCAAAATCACCCACTAATTATTAAAATCTCTGATTTGTACTAGGTATGACGTCTTTCTCAAATATTTTATCATCTCATTAGGATCTGAGAATATCTCGTTGGAAAATAATTAAGAAACAATTAATTTTCAAATGCCTCAATTAATTAAGGCCTCAAAATAAGTTCTCATCTGATGTAAATTCTTTTTGGGATTTTAGAGATTTTTTTTTCACGTGTCAAATTTTCCTTTTATTAACAATAATGTGTCAATATGTATTTGAAGAGTTCATCTTTAGAATGGTAATTAGTATGGTAAACAATCAGGTGTCAATGTATCATATAGTGGATATATGTGAAGTTCTTCGTTTACAACCACCAAATGGTGGGTGACACATCCTGTTTTCGACATCGACATCATTGATAGTTATCGTATATTATGAACATCAACTTGTCTTGCAGTCAAGCGTATAATACAACCGCATTCATTAATAATATTATATTCCATACTACACATGTACATATTATATGGGTAATATACATACATACGAGTATATACATACAAATCTATTATTATATTGTATTGTATTAATCATCATCATCCTTGATTCCCATCACGTTGTGTTTATAATTTATAGAAACATTTCCGACATTTCTTATTCTGTCTTCTTCATCGTATTGGTCTTTGATTGATAAATTTCGTATTTCCACTCTGATAAATTGAATTTACTTTGTTTTAACCTTGTAGTTTAAGAGTTGATAAGCAAAAATGCACAAGTCAAAAAATGGCGAAAATTGAGTTATTTCTTGGACCTCGAACATAATTTATATCGCTTGGAACAGTCAAAATCGAGCGAAACATTACAGGTCTATTTAAACTAAATGAAATTTTTTGACGTGATAACGTTTTATAAATTGATGAACTTCGTTCATTCAAAAATGTTCGGCCATTTTGTCACGTTACCTACATTTGAACTTGTGCGTGCAAGCGAAAACCCGATACAAGTGATAGAGAAGCACGACATTATTGTTGAATCCTAGGCAACGTAGGTATGGGCAAATGTATAAAATATATCGATATATATCATATCGATAGATGCAGAGTAAAAATTATCAATACTTCGATATATCGATATTTTCATCTCAAAACGCGATTACTTGAAAAATTGCCAATAACTATAAGTGGAATAAATTATAATTATTATAAAATATAATAAAACTCTTAAAAATATATTGAATTTGATATTCGGAAATAAATATCAACTATCGATGTTTTGATATATCGATAGTTGGTGCCCTTACCTAAGACAACGTGTTTTGTGTTTTTCTTTTACAATTTACTTGATTAAGATTTAATTGATTTTTTCCTTCATAATTTTCAGTCTGATTTCATTTTGAAACAATTGTAAATTTTCAATTAACTCCTTTGTATTATACAAAGTAATGATAATTCAGTGATAATAATTCAATTCATAAAATTACGCAATTTTTCATCAATTAGGTGTTCTTTATGACGTTATCACGTAAAACTATCGTCCGTAAACCGACTTTACAGACAACCAATTTTTTAAAAATGAGAGATAAGGTAGAGTTAAGTAAAACCTAAGAAAAACGTTCTTTGCCCATACTTGAAAATTACTTACAGTGGAATTTTGGATTTTTGCTAATTACCTCCTCAATTTATTTTTTGATACGTTTTTTTTTTCAATATTTATTTCGCAATCTGTCCTAAGACAACAAGCGAAACTGGTGAACGTATGGACGGGATTGGTCACCGTAGAAGAGGTGCCTGCTGTACTACTACCTGTAGGGCAGTTCCAGAAATGACACGCGTTTCAATTTGGCGGAATCCTCACTGTTGTCGAGGAGGTTAACCACCAAGTGGCTAGGATGTTCCTTTAGGCACTTGAGGTATTTAGAACTGAACCTAGCTGTCTCCTCTCTGACGATAGCTATACTCAGGTTCTTATGAATATCCCTGTTGGTGATGTACCATGGAACATCAATGATTAGTCGCAGCACCTTGGACTGAAACCTCTGCATGGTGTCAATACTGGAGTTGCTAGCAGTTCCCCAAAGTTGTATTCCATACGTCCAGACCGATTTTAGAAGGGCTTATTAGCTTACCATCCAGGGAAAGTTGCGATCCTCGCCGTAACAGCCATACTAGTTCTCTCAACTTGATTCCAAGTTGACGCTTCATGAATTTATGTCTCCGTCATGTGAGTCTTCGGTTTAAATGAATTCGAGATACTTTACCTCCGTCGCCTGGGGAATTTGTCTGTTGTTCATAAATACTGTAGTACCTCTCTTGGTTGTGAAAATCACATGGACCTTGGACTTGGCATGATTGAACTTAAAATTTTTCATGTGTGGAACTACAATTGAAGCGTATTTAATGTAACTTGGAGCTTTTCGGTGGTCAGCAGTGGGGAGTAGTCATTGGCAAAGACAGCCGTGTCTTCTGCGAAGGTGGCCAGCAAGTATATCTGACGTGTGTATAAGGTAACGAGTCGGCCCAAGGATGCTGCCTTGTGGTACTCCAGATTTTATGTCATGAGACGTTTACACCACCTCCTTAAACCTTACTTTAAATCGTCTGTCGGATCGATGGGCTTCGACGATCCTAGCCAGTTGGAGAGTTAGCCGCCTTTTGATTTTATGTTTGAGGTCCCTCTGCTACACTTTTTCAAATACCTGGCTGACATCTAAGACAACAGAGCAATATTTTGAGAGAGTCCATGATGGTCTGAACTACTCTGTGTATTTGCTCGGTGGTAACATGTTGCTGTCTAAAACTAAAAATGTTGAGGTAGGATGACTTTGTCCTCTTCAGGAGAATTCACTCGAAGAGTTTTGACAGGAATGGTAAAAGGCTTATGGGGCCAGTAGGATCCCACCTCGAATGTTTTAAAATGATGTTATCTTCATTTTACTGCAGTTACTTACATAGAAGTACCTATTTCAATTGCTTAGAGATTTCTTAAGTCAAATATTCGGCCGTTTTTTACTCCTACAGTATTGTAATCGGGTCGAATTTTCGAATTCGAGGTTTCACCGGAAATACATGTTTTGAGGTTCCCTGAGTCCAAAAAAGTGGTTTTTAGAAGCATGCCGGTGTGTGTGTGTGTGTGTGTGTGTATAGCGATATCGTATCGAAAGCTTTATCCGAATTACACCAAACTTAGAATTTAGCTTTCATATTATATCTAGTTGCGCCGCGAAGCTTTTTGTTAAAATCGGTTAACCGGAAGCTCCACTTTATTTTTGGAGTTTTTGAGTTTTTCAATTTTTTTTCGTAAACGGCTCCAACGATTTTCTTTAAACTTTCTATAGTTCTTAGACTCATCGATGCCTACAACTTTTATTTGAAACTTTTTCCTGGGAAAATTCAAATAAAGACGGTTCTGGTGTTTAGTTATATATAAAGTTATAAGGTGCTTATAGTTCTTTTAGTAAAGTAAAAGAAAGTACTATGACGCCTCGCAGCAGATATTTTTAAATAAATCGGCTTGATATTTTGACATGAAAATGAAATAACTTGTGAAGTCAATGCTAACAACATCAATATGTGTAATATAAATATGCAGTAAAGGTTATTAATCCGTTTTTTTTTTTTTTTTTGATGACGGAAATTTTCTTTCAACATTTTTCGATTGACGTAAATATAGTATTAATTTTCAGGAAATAATTAATTCAAATTGAATTTTCTTTTCATTTGCCCCTACGAACGTTCTATTTATTATTTAGTGTACATACTGTGTAAATAAAGAAATAATATAAAATCGATAACATCTGGAAAAAATCTTCATCGAACTGATTTCAACGAATATTTACTATCTGAAAATTCCTTCATAACTCAATGAATTGGTCACGGCTATTTTTAGTTTCAATTGAACTTTTTGGCGGATTTCTTTCGATTTTGATTGAGTTGGCGATTAGAATATTCGTGTCAATTGCAGTTAAAACCATTCTTGGTATCTATATCTTAAACAAAACACAAAAGAAAATGCATTTGATGTGTTTATCAGTGCTCATTGATAAAGTGATGATGAAGCACTAACACTTTAAAAATAAACGACACATAATCAATAAAATGACATTCAACAGCACAAGAATAATTAATAACGAGGAATAAGTATAGGCATCTCTAAACACTGTTTAAATAGATTTAGGGATAAACGTGTAAGATCTATTTAAATGCCGTTTTATATACATGAGTCCTATTGACAAGTTTTGATAGAAATTTAAATTAATTAAAAAAAAAAAAAAAAAACTGAATATGAAAGAAATTTTTTTTCTTTCCTTTAACGAGAAAAAGAATCAAAAAAATTTACATGACAGACACACATATGGTTCTTCAAGTGTCTTTAACCCTTCTTTCATCATCGTAATACTCAAGTGCATAATATAACGTATATTTTGTGTGGGAAGTGCAGCCAAGCTGTGGAGGAGGCCTACAGTGCAACGGCATTGCACAAAATACACATACCAGTTGCATAAAAAAAGCTCTCTATCGAAAATAATCTTCCCAAACAATTCCAATTTTTAACAAGTACATTAGATTAATAATTAAAAAAAAAACATTTCAAGGTTTTGTTAATACTTTGATTGACTCATAATATTATCGAATAAACTCACCACAAGTTCATAATAAAATCATCCAATTCGTGTAATCACGTTTCCAAACAACCGCAAAATAAATCGAAAAAAATCCTAATCATTGTAATTTTACGTGACATCAACAAAAAAACCGAGTTGCAACTCGAAGCGAATTAAAGACATAAAATTTGCTGTGCCATTAACTAAATGTTATTATTAATATTATATTAAATATTCAGGAAATCGAAAAAAAAAATTATAATAGAAAAAAAAAACCGTTCAAATGGTTCTAACCAGACAGTGGTTTTCTTGTGGGAGTGACTACATTTTTTACTTGGTGATCTTGGCTCTCGTTCGAGCCTGCTCTCAACGTCATTTTCAAAGAATCTTTTTTTCTGGCTACAAATGCAATTTAATATCTCTGATAACTGATCCTCTCACTGGCTATCTTTCCATGTCTCTAAGATGATATGATTATAAAACAAGGTTTCTTAAAAATATTATATACACGTGAATGTATTTGTGAATGGTATTCACTAAACCTAATAATGAAATCATCGATCCAAAAGGGTTTAAAGAATTTGCTTAAATGTCATATAAAAAAGATGAGTCAAAATGCTATTAACTTTAGCTGTAGGCTAATTAAAAGAAAATGTGTGAGAAAAGATAAAAGCAGCAGAATTTCAAGCTCATAATGTATACTTTGGGAATGAATGGGTATTAAGCAGGTATCGAAAATGGAATTCATAAGGAATGCAGACAATTGACAATGTGAGGTCCGGCAATCCGGTTCAACTTGTGAATACAATAGAGAAGTGTTAGTATTGACGATGGGAGGCTTTAAGTTATAATTGTTATTTCACTGATATTCATTTTAGTTTAAAAGACTCCTTTAATATTATCATATAAACAAGAAAATATGTGGTTCCTATAGGATAATTAAGTGTTTATTGCTTTACAAAGAAACGAAATAATGAACGAAAAAAAATGTGTTGTATTTGTAACAACATTCCTGGTTAATTTTACTGCATTAACTAGTATTATGTAGGATGACACCACATGGGGTAACGTTTACCAGTTAAGTGTAATTAAAAAACTGTAGTATTATTGACAACACGAACTAGTAAAAATGTAGTTGAATTTTTGACACTTGCATTTATTCGTCAAAATTATTGGTTATGTTGTACGCGCCGCATGCGCAAACGCCAAAATTTGTTAATTGTACAACACTCAGCAGTTGTAACAGCTACATATATTTACTACACTATGGTAGTAAAAAATACTATACGTTAGAGCTGAATACAACACAGTCTAATGTTACATTTGTGGTTATAGTGAACACAAAGTGCAGTAAAAATATTACTAGTTTAGTGATTTTTCGTTTAAAGTTGGATATTAATCTGATACTGTTGATATTTATACCGGATATATGTTTGGTTCCTGTAGGAAATCTTTTACTAGAAATATGTGTTTGTTGTTTTAAATAGTAAAAGAAATAAAAACAAAGAGAAACAAAGAGAGGAATCCAGCACAGCCAGTTACGTACATTTTCGTGCAAGGGCATGTTTGTTCCTATTGTCCTTCTGATGATGTTCAAACACTGCCAAAAAGACAAAGAGCAAGACAATATTGACCAAGAGACAAGAATGAGTGAATAACATAAAATGACAAGTTCGCTCGAGTTAAAAACTGGTTACCCAGTGTTTAAACACCACCAAAACGTACGTACATAGGTCGACGTATGGTACAAACCTAGTGTGATAAGTGCTTATATCGATACTGTTTCGATGATGTTTATGCACTGCCTTGTCGACCCTCGACCTAAGGTCAAACAGTTCTTCACTCATTCTTGTATTTTGGTCAATGTTGTCTTGCTCTTTATCTGTCTTGGTCAATGATTGAACATCACCGGAAGGACGATTGGAACAAACCTTGTGTTACTGTTACTAACCAGTACTCGCCCTAGCCTTTGATTAAGATAGAGCGAGATTGTCCTCCAGTACCCTTTAGAAAGCTGTACACACAAGAGCTGCCACCCATCTAAATTAACAAGCCATGCATCTTGTGAACTAGTTTCGAGACAAATCGAGGCTAATCTAGGTTCGACCACCTTATATAGCTAGATTTAGCTTTTGATAAAATCAAATTTAGTATTTAAAAAAGCCCGTTAGTCAGGATTTATCTAGTACAATCGATGGAAATCCACAAATATTTCATCATCTCCCTACAGATTTTTAGAAAACTGACATTGATGCCAACAAAATTTAATTTTTCCAAAAAACTGTGTTTTCTATTTGACTTTTAACTGGCACTAAGAGCAACCGTTCCTCTCGTTCTACTCCCGGGACGGTGCTGTGACTAACCTAGAAAATGGGGGATATTGCAGTTTCCCGAGCGCCAAAATTTAACAACGGATTCTTATAGATCACGCCAAAAGACGAAAATGAAAAGTACAATTTTTCGCTTAGTTTTCGAGAAAATTTGGATTTTAGTAGCCAACGCCAACGTTATTTCTTATGGGAGATAGATTTTGTGGATGCGGCCATATTCGGAACTACGAAAGCTCCGCGCAACTGTTTTGGAAGTAGAGCCCGGGGGTGCAGCCCCCGGCGGGAGTTTAGGGGTAGAGCCCCAAAAATTCCATAACAACTTATTTTTCAAGAGAACAATAGCAGTTTAGGTGTGACCATCAGGTTGGTTTTTAACCAAATTTTTGATGTTGTTGATGCAACTTTTAAAATTTGATATCTCGAAAACTAAGCGAAACCTGGAAACATTCTATTTTTCATTTTCAATTTAATTTAGCGAGATTTATAAGAATGCGTCGTCAAATCTTGGCGCCCGGGAAACGGCAAACATGCCAAAAAAGTTCCTGAGGGATAGTAACAAATAAAGTAATGTTTATTGCTAATCGATTGCGACATCAACAGTGTCGTGATTGATTGAGGCTAGAGATTAAACCAATAAAGATGAAACCTGCAACTTGAAACTGTTATTCCTGAGATATGAGATCTCCATTAAAGAAGGATTTTTCAAAATTGGACCCTTCAGTAACTCAAAGTGGGGTTTAAAGTCTAATATTATTTGAGTCCTACTTCTAAATTATTAACTTTTGGAAATCCTTGTATTGAAATCATGAATCTTCATGGAACTATTTAAGTGCATTTAATGACCGATAAATGTCAAAATGCCGTTTGCGGATTTTGTAATTTCTCACTTCATAAGAAAAGGATTTTTTGTCTCAGCCTGGAGAAGCCTTTTTTCTTAACTATTTTACTTATTGTGCTAAGTATTACGTGAACTAATTTCTGGGTATCCTTCAACATTTTATACTTTTGCTTTTATTTTGATTTGAGTTTTTAATGGCTTGTAGACGGTCTCAACTCAAGACCTTCGATAGCTCAGTTGGTAGAGCGGTGGACTGTAGAAGCATTAACATGTAGAAATCCATAGGTCGCTGGTTCAAATCCGGCTCGAAGGAGTTTTTTTTTTTTTTTTAATAATAATTTTAATAAAAGAAAATTTTATTATATTATAAGTTCTTTGTGAAAATCTTTCTTTTTCATCTTTTTTAACTAATATTGTAGGAAGAATATTTATTTTTACTTCAATTCTTCAGCTTGGACACATGTCTTCATACAATAATGGCTTTTATCGATACTTTTAAGTATTGTGTGTGTATAAAAAAAGTTTTATGTAGGTTCTTTTATATTTTTACTAGCACAACCAAATGTTTTTGGTATCTTTTTTATGAACGATCTTTGACCTTCATGAGTTTTGGGATTAAAACGAAAAGATAATGTTGGGGAAAAAAATTGTATTTTGCATGGTGAGGTGTCGAGAAATTTAATCGGTATATCAATGATGAGACATTCAATACGGGGTGATTGATATAAGAGAATGTTATGAATCTGGATTTGTTTACGATCGATCGAATATTGAGGAGACGACTTACAAGAACTTTGGTGAATCGCCGTTCGAGTTCATGCGGGTCCGGCATGGGTTGTTTGGCTCGGCTCGGTCTGATGCTTGGCTGTCGCTTCTGGAACTGGGACTTGTTGGGAAGAGTGGTTGTCGTTGTTGTGACGCTGCATCCTGTCGTCTCGGCGCCTCCCAAATAATCGGGAGCGGCAGCCATCGTCTCGGCGCGAGACCCCGAAATTCCCATTTTCGATTTCACTCAGTGTTATAATACCATTAACGAGACCACGGCTCAACGGGTGAAAACAAAAATTTAACACAAAACCTTCATAAAACCAAATATTATTAAATCACTCACACAAACATAATACACTAACACAAAACAGTATTATAACAACACAAAGTAATAGCAGGATAAAATTCGAAACGTCAAAGGACACATCATTTTAGTTTTTTTTTTTTAGGGTAAATGAGAATTTTGTTGCAATACACGTCTCGTTGCAGTCGTCATTTTGTCTGAATTAAAAACTTTTGTTGTTGACGGTTGAATTTGTTTTGTTGTTGTTGTGTCGGTTTTGCGCGGCCTCAAAGAATTTAAAATGTGAACTTTTTCAAATAAACTAACAAAACAAACAATATGCATATAAACAAGAAACGATTAGTGTTTTATATATGCAAGACAAGGATAACAAAAGGAGCAACAGGTTATCGTTTGAAAATATTCCAACATCGCGTCGCCGTACACTACTCGATGACAAATGTTCACTACTGCGTCAGGATAAAGTTTGTCGAGTCCGTCGTCTTTATAACACACCACCACATAACTAAAATAATATTCACACGCACACACTCAACCACTGGAGAATGTAACGTTATGAAATATACACTGACACAACTACACGATTTTTTTTTCGTTCGCCCATAATATGAATCAAATAGTCTATGCATAGTGTGTGTAACGACTCACTCACACAACCACATCAAACACATTCACATTGACAGTCCAACATCTACATATGCAAAGGGATACAAGTTTTTCAAGCGAACAAAACCGATTACAATCGGAATTGCTCGATTGTAATTTTGACTAAGTATAGGCAACTAGTCATTTAGTTATGTGATGCGTTCCGCAGGGAGATATCTAAATAGTCCAATCAAATCGTATTCAAGTGGCTGTTTCTGGAAAAAATATTGCCGATTAAAAATGTTATGAGCCAAATTCCACTGGTCAACAAAATGTTAATTTTTTCTTGTCACACGAAAATTTTTATCAAACTTTGAATTTAGTAGGACCACCAAACAATATATCAATGAAAAAAAATTGACACATCAGGATTTCTTGTGACATCAAAACGAACATTTTCATAAAAAGTACAAAAATCAGCTACTTTTATAGAAACTTTATTGTTTTAATACAATAAATACTTACGTTATATGACATTATAAGTTCATTTAGTAAGCCTTTGTAATTTTCCGCTCTATATTTTCCAAGAAAAGATTGGGCAACATTCACAAAGCGAGTTTTTGATGATCATTCAGTTTTCTTGCAAAACTCTTATCCTTTATCAGTTGCCGTATTTATGAACCTACAAGTATTCCATCTTTAATTTTTGCCACGCTGAGTTTGGGGAATTTCTCTTTCAGATATAAAAATCCACTGCCATCTTTAGACAAAGCTAATACAAAATATTTTATAAGGCCGAGCTTTATGTGCAATGGTGGTAAAAGTATGCCATCAGGGTTCACTAAAGGCTCATTTTTAATATTTTTATGCCCTGGAGTAAGTGATTTACGCTTGGACCACACTTTCATTGTATAATGACTTTTTCTGTCTCTACTGTCCCATTTGCAAATAAAACAGCAAAATTTTTTATAGGTAACCAAGTTGTAGTACAAATAAAAGTACGATTTAAAATCGCCACCAAATTTCCAAGCGTGTTTACTGTATTCAATTTTTCAAGAAGAAATTTCATATTTTTATAAGTCTCTTTCGTATCAGAACCATGAGCAACCGACACTGGAGTTCCCATGAACCCATGAGATCCTATGAAGTGCATGCTACTTAGATGCAGTCGCCAAAATGAAGTTATTCAAACAAAGAAAAGTATATGAGGCCAGAAAGAATATGAAGCACAAAAAAACTGGATGTGATTGAAACAAAATTCTTATATATTTTCAATGAGGGTACACAAACAGAATCAAAAATTATCACAAAGTTCGTGTGACAAAAACAGTGTTGACCAGTGTTCTCGTCGTGTACGGAAGGTGTTAATATATTTTTTTTTATAAAAATCTGCGGCTCACCGAATGCTCTCAAAAGCTTAATGTGAAGCTGCTATGAATGAAAGGACATGTCGTGAGTGATATTAACGTTCCAAGAACGATGATTTTTACGTGGAAGACCAAAGGTTTTTGAAGATTAACAATTAGAGCATTTACTCGGTGAATACTCGTGTCCTGGATTGGGATGATAATAAGTACCGGGAAATTTTAATGACATCGGGCCAAAAAAAAAACTTTATTATAATCCAAAAAAAAAAATGCCTCTATAAATCTTACCACAGGCCAGAAGTGGGCCACGGGCCACCGGGAATTTCCCGGTATCCCGTCGGGCCAATCCAGCCCTGCTCGTGTCAAACAGTGAATCAACAAGCAGTTTCAAAACGCCTAAAGAATCTAGGAATGATCCAGAAGCAAGAATATTGGGTGCTATACGAGTTGAAGCCAAGAGATGTTGAACGACGTTTTTGTACTTGTGAAAAATTGTTCGAAAGACAAAAACGGAACGGATTTTTGTATCGCATTGTGACAGGTGACAAAAGGGGTATATTACGATAACCCCAAGCGCCGAAAATCATGGGAATATCCCGCCCACGCTTGAGCGCCGACAGCTAATCCGATTATCAACGGTTCTAAGGTCATGCCCTGTATCTGGTGGGACTAGCTCGGTGTAGTGTATTACGAGCTGCTAAAACTGTCTGAGACCATCACAGGGGTCGTTATTGAATTCAATTAATGCATTTGAGTCGAGCGTTGAAAAAAAAACGACCTCAATACCTCGAAAGACACAAACAAGTTATTTGATCGGCCTCATGTTGCAAAAGTTGTCAAAACGTACTTAAAACGTTGAATTGGGGAGTTTGACCCCATCCCCCGTATTCCCCAGAAGTTGTTCCCTCTGACTAACACCTACTTCAATCGGTAGCACACGGCTTGAAGGATTAGCACTTCTGGTCTAGTCCAAAATTGGATCAATTCTAGGATCGCTTCAAAAGATGACCAGTTCTTTCAATGTAGGATTCGATTGCTACCGGAAAGGTGAGAGAAAGTAGTGGTAATTGATGACCAATACCTTGTAAATATACATCTATTTTCAGTTTTTTACAATAAAATTTTAAATTAAAAAAAAACAGTGGAAGCAAAGTTGTACGCTCAATATACAGAAGCTATTTTCACCCATTCTATATGTTTATCAAGATCCTAAGTCCAATTTTTAACTTTGCTACTTCCTACGAATATGGCTTAGTAGAAAAATTGGGGAAACCTGAAAATTTGTATACTATAAATTATATATAAAATATATTAAATTATGTATAATTTCCACTGTCATAATACGGGATGGATCAAGTCTGCAGAAGCTATATAGATCGGTCAAATGGATGGGAATAAGAGCCGTGATAGAACACAAATGCGATGAATAGACCAGATCAACATCATCACTAGCTATTCTCTGGAAGATATCATTCTGGCCTGTGCTGGCCTATGTAATTGTAGCCACCCTCACCATTACATTCTGATGACTCCGACGTGATCCTAGCACGCGACGCAGCAGCGAGGAACGGCCATTCCGCTCGGACCTGCATGTTCGCCTCATATTTTGGACATTACACCGGACAGTCGCCACACACAGCGGACCCCCTCACCAGAGAACTCAACTATGGAGTAGCGGCATCCTGACCTTCGGTTGAGCTATTCCATTCTCGTCCCGCGTCGTTTTCGGACTCGAGTCCAGCAGCTCGTCCTAGCGGCCCCTGCTCCACGACGGCTTTAGCAGCCCAGAGTCTTACGGCCCAACGACAATCGTGACCATCGTCACTAGGAGGGGAGTGATGTGGCGACTGGAAATTTGAACATGGAAATTTGAACCACCCCCCCCCCATTACACTAACATCATCAGAAGACTCATCTAACTTACGGTTTTGGAAGATGGACTTAAAATGATGATCTCTGTCAATTAATAACTGATTAATAACTATAGCAATGTGGTAACCGTGGTAACCATGGTTTTTATAAGATTATAATTAAAAGATATATCACATAAAAGCACATCTTATGTCAAATTGATAGCATCGACCCTTTCAAGCACAATGTTTATTTCATTAGCCGGAAAAAAGTTTTTACTAAATGGATGTACTGGACGTAATATTGATCTTATATTAATCTTTATCTTTTATCATTATTTATTATCATTTTCATAACGTTTTTATTTAGTTTTAGGCGAAGCGATTGTCACTCATATGCTCAATTTTGGAGCCAATATCATTTGTTGTGATATTTTAGGTTTGTTATACTTGCACCCATTGTCTCAAGTGATAACTTTTTATGATTACCAACCATAGAAAATAAAGCTAAGGTGGATGCCATGATGACGACTAGAAAAACGGTACAGTCATTGTTGTTGGAGCCGTCCGACTGGGACAACAATGAAAAACAGATCAAAGCTCTACCAAGTATCGATGGTCTTGTGAACAACGTTGGTGTGTTAGTGTTCGAAGATTTCTTGAATGTTGATGAAACTGGTTTTAATAAGTATAAGTAAATATGTTCTTGTTGAATATCGCAATGTTGATTATTTTTTATTAGTTGCTTTAATAAAAACGTAAAATACGTTTGGAATGTAACGCAAGCGGCTGTAAGTAACATCATTGCTAGTAAAAAACCCGGTGTGGTCATAAATATATCTTCAGCGATCGCTAAATATGCGGTACCGGTAAATAAAGTTTCAATTGAATTGAAATGAAATTAATTGTTTGGAATTTAAAGCGCAATTCGTTGTATTGCTCGTCGAAAGCAGCTTTGGATGAGCTTGGCGTTGTAATGGCGCTTGAACTAGCCTCCAATCAGATTCGAGTGAACACCGTTGCCGTGACAGCCATTTTAACTGAATATACGTTACAAAAGTCGAAAAACAAGGAATTTGCCCAAGAGAAACTGAAAACGATTCCATTGCGACGTTTCGGAGAGCTTCACGAAGCTGCCAACGCCGTTGTCTACATGCTGAGCGATTATTCCAAGCATTTGAATGGCATTACGATTTCAGTCGATGGAGGGTTTCTATCAAGCAAATAAATAATAAATAATTAAAAGTTTTATTTGTGGTTCATGATTACATTGGTTTGTTTTTATAAGTTTTTACCTGTACTATAATTAAGAGTAGGGGAGACCGGGGCAGGACGGGATAGCTAAGACAAAAATCGTCACAGAAAGAAAAATAAACTCTTTATTGAAATTCTTTTACAAAAGAAATAAAACGAATAGACTTATCTATCTACTATAATTATACCTTGTAACGTCTAAAATCACATAATTGTTTTGACAAATAGAATTTTAAAAATAGTTGTCAAATTTCCCGTCTTGCCCCACGGGTGGGGTAAAATGGAAAACGCTACGGGGCAAAACGAGGACATATTCATATTAAATTTCATATTACATATTATATTCAATCCGTCAGACATAGGTACCCGCAATAGATGCAAGCACAGTCATCATTTTCTTCTTTGGATGAACTACTTTCCGTTTGAAATAGAAAACTAAAATCCTTCATTTATTACGTTTAAAAAAACTCCATTTCTAAATTTTTGTATATATTTTGAAAAAACAACTTGAGAATCCAATCAAATTAGGTGGTAATATTATTCTAGGTCTAATAAATTTTGTTGCAATTTATAATGTAAGATTTGTACTTAATAAGCAGATTATAAGTAGGATTTAATAGACCAGAGCTAAAGCTTTTGAAAATGGTAAAAAGTTGGTAACAAATATAATTATAGTTGGATGAAACCCATAAGAAAATGAAGAAAATATAACAAAAATGAAAGGAAAAATAAATTACGGGCGATCTGCGGTCGGGAAGTGGCAAGGGTGGGGGGGTTAAGGGTAGAAACAGTTTATCTCGATTTCCGACAAAACTACAAGACCTATGGAAAAAAGGTAAATGGCGAAGTTGTAGGTAGTAAGAAGATCTACAACTATTTTGCTAACACATTTTTCACATAACCTCAAAATTTATGTGAAAAATTCTAATAACCACGTTTTTGGTTTTTGGTTTTTATTTTTACCTTTTACAAAAAGAAAAATTCATGTTATTTGGTAAAAACTTCCTTATTAACGATGATTAAGATTTAAAATATTTATTTTTCGCCTTATTTTGACTTAATAATGAAAAAGCACCCCAATTTTCAATCGAAAATTCTCACGTCAAAATATCTACTTTTTTAAAAAAGTCGGTGGGCTTTTTGTTCGTTGAAATCTCTACTTTCTGATGGTACAAAAAATATATACATTCAAATGTTAAATGTTCACAAAAAATTCAATAATTAAAGTCTAAATTTTAATAAATTGCTCAAAATTGTACATAAAAACAAAAAATTAAAAAATACCTACAAATTTGAGCAATTTATAAAAAAAGTATTTGTAATTATTTTTTAAAAGAAAATATTTGGACGAAGTATTTTCGATTGAAAATAAGGGTGCTTTTTAAATATTAAGTCAAAAATGGTGAAAAAATTTTACATAAAAAAATTACAGTGTGTTTGGGACATTTTATAAATTTATAAATATTAGTATTTATAATATTTATAATATATTTATAAATATTAGTAAGATTTTATAAATTTAAAGAAATTTTTTTTTTTTTTGTAAAAGATAAACTTGGTTATTGGAATTTTTCACATAAATTTTGAGGGTATGTAAAAAAGTGTGAAAACAAAAGTTGTAGATCTTTTTATCACCTACAACTTTGCTATTTAACTTTTTCCCACAGGACTTGTAGTTTTGTCGGAAATCGAGATAAACCGTTTCTACCCTTTTTCCCCCGGTTTTTTTTCCACCTCCCGAACTCAGATCGACCGTAACTTATTTTTCCTTTAATTTTTGTTTTACTTTCCTCCTTTTCTCATGGGTTTTCGTCCTACTATAATTTTGTTTTGGGTTCAAAAATTATCGACCCTGGTCTATAAATAATAAAATTTAAATTTCTTTTTACAGAAAACAAAAAATTTTAACGAAAGTTAAACTTCTAGTAGGTATCGAAGTTGATTTTTCGCTTTAATTATAATATTTTTTTCTATTTAAATAATTAATAAATCAAAAAAAAATCAAAACAATTGAAATTATTAGCATTTTACGCGCACTTTATTTGAAAGTCAACATTCGCGAATGTCAAAAATCGGACATTTGTAACATCACTAATATGTAGCTATTTCTCTTATTTCTACATTCTCATTGCACTGACAGTCTTCAATAAATTTCCTTGATTTCCCTTTAACATATTCCTTTATTAAGGGCAAATCTGCTTTCTCTATGCAGCTCACCTACTAGAGTACACCGGGGTTTGTCCAGGGCAAACCGTAAGAATTTATTTTATCAAGCAAATAATTTACCATCTAAGTATAACAAATGGAACGAGAACGAGCTTTCAATAAATCCTCATAAATCTTAATTGCCTGCGGTGAACATTCTGACTATATATAGACATAGTATTGAGATTACATTCAAATATATATATATAGGAAAATTCATCAACCTTCAGGGTAAAATTTTAATTAAAAACAAGATATAAATTTTTACCTCTTATCTAAATATAATTAAAAGATCTGCATAAGTGTTAAAAAAAAACTATTTAAGTAATGTAGTCTTAATTAAAAGAAAATGCATTTTCAACTCTCAGTTTTTATCACTTTTTTATCATATTTCTTTTAAGACGTTACATTAGGTATATGAGGTATTATATATTGTTATATAGATAGCTATATTATATACAAAGATACCAACAACCGTTTGGCATAAAAAAAGAACTCGACTGATTTTTCACGTTCAGTTTCCTTCGTACTGTTCTACTGGAAACATTTGGAAAATATTTTGTGTATTACCAAAGGTCTAAAGTAAGTATAATTTAGATAAGCTTATTGCATTTTTTTTCAATTAACTTAACACGTGGGTTCAGTTTCTTCAAGTTAATTATAAAAGATTTTTCTTATTTCATACCTTTTTAATTAAAATAATGTACGTGTGCATTATTATAGATGGTTTCCAAAATATGGTATAAGATATTCGTTGTTTCCTTCGTGTTACTTTTGTATCAACCGTTATCGTTATCGATAAGAATTAACGATGAGAACAAGTTGTTCAAACAGGAATTTGAACAAGTGGCCACTGCTTTAGAACGAGTTATTGAGTTTCTAGTTCGACATGTGGAAGCTGTGAATCTGGATGCAGCTTATGGCGTATTGTTAGCCCAAGGTACATATTTAAAAAAAACACATATAACAATTAACTAACAATTAATTTAACTGAAGGCAATTTGAAAATGGTTCTTGAAAAATTCATGACAAAAAACATCGATCCAAGTGCTATTAAAAGTGTTCAAGATATGATTGAAAAATCGCAGTATATAATTGATCAGACATTGAGTGGCCGACATAAAATGTCGAGTGATTATAAAATTTGTAAGTCTTAACATTAAAAGCCCAATTTATTTAATTGAAATATTGAATAGTTGCACAGGTCTTATTAAATCCAAACATGTGGACATTTCTAACCAAATATCAAACCAAACCATTTGTATATCAATCGCAACAATGGACGTTAAACAATGCATTTAATAAGACTTTCTATGGACATCCCGACGAATCGGAATCAGACAAATGCATTCTTGAATTGATTAATTCAACGTCACAGTTCAACGATAACGAGCCGTGGCCCGTGTCAAAATTTTGTAAAAATATAATGCTTGATCAACCATTGAATCTAACAAGTGGTTATGTGCTTACTCACAGGTCTCTAGGACTCTAGGACTAGGACTTGTACGTGCAATAATTTTTTTTTCTCTTTTCAGACTTTTATATTTTCAAGTTGGACGAGCTTTATTCGGTGCCAAATGGAATCGATTACTGGATTCATTGTCGTGGATGTTTTGCAACAAAATTTACAGTGAAAGTTTGGAGATTGCAAGTTTAAATTTTCCATTTTACAGTCGAGATTTGTTTTTGGAGCAATGTAAATATTAAATTACATGATTTGAATGAAATCGATATTAATTACTTTTCATAGTGGTTCTTTGTGGAATGGAAGGCTACAAGCAAATGTGGAATTCTGATTGGACATCCATTATAATAAAATGGCAAAATGAGGAAGGATGCTATAAGGCATATGTAAGTTGGTTAATTGATGCAATTAATTTTATACCTTTCTTGTTATTTATTATTTTTAGACGAGACGAAAGCGAGCATCTAATCATATTGGATCTAATAAATGCAGTAGCCATTTTACTGGATTGGCTAGTGCAGTTTTGGCTATGAGATTGAATTGGATTCTTCAAGATTACAACATTTGGCCATATGTAACATTTAATTGAAATTTTTCAAGTATTTAATATACAGGTGCATCAAAATTTTGTCTATTTCATGGAAAATAGTTAACAAAAGTGTAACAACTGTTATTAGCTTATAATCAACTTCTATTTTAGCATATAAAACGCAAATTTCATCTTATGAAAATAAATATCTCATAAAAAAAAAGTTTTCGGAATTTGGTCTCTTTGAGTTTGGTAACTACTTTTATTCTAATCAAATTACCGGTTTCCGGTAATATATATTGATATGATATACACCTGTAATGTTACCGGAAACCGGTTAACCGGAAAACCACAAATATTGACTACCAAAAAAAACTGTAATAAGCAAAAATAGGGGAAGGTTGAATATTTGAGGGCATCGGGTAATTTGAAACAGTTCAATTTTAATTATTTTTTCTTTCCCCAAAACGTTTATAAGTGTTTAAATGAACATGTTTGATGACTATTAGTTCCTGGATAAAAGTATATTTAAATTAACGCCCGAATATTGTTACGGTAAGTAAATAATTTATCCATTTATAAATTTTATGTAGCTATTTACATAAGTTCACTGAAGAAATTATTTTGAATAGCGGTCATTTTGATTTGATTCGCCTACTTCGGGTAAATGTAAACGTTCAAATGTTTAATTTTAAAAACGTTAAAGCTGCCATTTCTCTTTCAATGGATTTCCAACAATATTCTACAATATTTAAACGATCTCCGAGCGTATCGATTTTCAAAAAAATTCATACAATTTTATAAAAAATCAGGTCATTTTAATTTTTATAAGTCCTGTTTTTGCATGTCAAATGCTTGGTTTGTTTCTCGATGTTAGTGCATCAAAAATTTTGCTTTTAATTCTTCATCTTTCATAATTTAAGAGGAAAAAAGGATTATATCGATTTGCTTTAATATGTGTATGGCAGGTATGTTATGTCTCGTATAGGCAACATATATACAAGTCAATAAAAGAATTGCCTATACAAAAATTACAAAAAAACGAAACATACAATTTATGCATAAAAAATTAATTTAATAAATAGCAATTTCAATATTTTGATCCTAAGACCATTTTTAAAGTAAATAGCTTGATTATAATTTCTTAATAAAATTCTACGATGAAACGCCGTGGCCTCTTATTTTATAACATGGCATCTAACTACGGAAATCCTATAGAAAACACATCTCGTGGAAATGTACAAACATCAATAATAGTTAAAATGTATTTTAATAGTACTTACCGTACTTACAATCATTATAAATAAGGGTTGTTGATCTTATGAATCGGCAATCAGTAGTGATCTTATTCCATTTAAACATCAAATTTATACGACGACAAGAGACACAAAGGTCACTTAGTGGCGTGGTGGACAAGATAGTTGACTTATACGCCAGTGGTCCTGGGTTCAAATCCCACTGAAAGCCTAAGATGTTTTTCTGGGTTTTCAGATTTGACGGTCGCTAATGACCATAGTACCTAGTTGATGCAACTTTAAATAAACCAACAAAAAAAGGGACACAACACTGCATAATGCCTTGTAATTGGAAAATGGCCATAAAATATTTTTTCTCTATTGATAAATGGATACCATGGATATGATTTAGATAATTTAAATAGACTACCAACAAGGTTTCCATTTGCAAATGGAAGAAGTTCACCTGAGCCTCTCCTTCACCTGAGGTTGTATTTCAGGATATTGATAAATAACAGTAAAATCAGAAAAGTTGTTGAACTAGATTTTTAAAATTGATTTTCCTTTCCGAGATATTCGTATTTTTAAGTGTTACCATAACTCAAGAATTACTAGTACAAAATGTTTATTTTAGGCAACCCAGTTAACTGAACTGCATTTGTAATAGTCTACAATTGTCAAAATTATTAATTTTCACAACGTTTCTGATTTAAATCAGCTTTGTTCCAAAACTACCAATCTTAAAAACCCTGAAAAATTACAAGTTAAAGAAAATAAAAACAAAACGTGATATTTTACAAAATATTTTATTTTATTTCTCTTTCATCATATTACAAAGACGTTTATTGAACTGATTTTTAATTTTTGTTAAGAACACTTTGTGAAACAATGAAAATAATACAAAATTTTTAAGGAAGTAAAGCGTTAGAAGATGGTTTTTATTAATAAAATACACTTTATTATCGCCTATCATACTTTGCTTAGTTAAAAGTACAAAACTTAAAAATAATAAAAATAAATTTAATAATAAATAATAATACTAATTAATTTTAATTGATATTTAGATTTGCATGTGGTCATGTTTAGTAAAGAATACTGAAATATTTCTCTGGAATTGAAGGCATTTTTAATACCTCGTAACAAGCCAAAAGCATTAATTTCTATTTCTTACATCAAACATAAACACTTTGATAATTAAGAACGTAATTACAAAAGATAATAATAAAATAATAATTATGATGAGATTTACCAAGTCAAGAAGTTGTGTTTGACATTTTGGCTTATATTGAAATTATAAAACCTGGTTAGGTACATAGTCAATTGACTTGATCCAACATTGTAATATCAATATTTATAAATTAAGTTTGATTTGATTTTACGTTAAATTCAGCCTAGTATTGAATTTCTCAATTTGTGAATTAGCATCAAATAAACATTTTCCATCATAGATTCATTGTGAAAATAAAAATAAGAAAAATATTTTTTACAGAGAGCTTTCCGAATGAATCCGATTCATTGATTCATGTATTGTCACCGAGAACAATTACAAAGTTCAGCTCGAAATTGGATATGGGAGAAAGAAACTAAAATATAGCGGATAACATTTTTATGAAACCTGGAAATGAGAAAAGCTGATAAAAAACACCACAAAAAAATAATAAAAGAGACGACAAGAGATTCAAATAATTGTATTAATTTTTAAACGATTAATTTTTTTATAAAAATCTGCCGATAAAAACACAAAATAAAGAGGCGTTTAAAAAATACCGCATCCTCTTTTATTGATTACAATTATCATTATTTTTGTAAATGCATTCGTCTTGACATTAACATGCTGTCGAGCAAAAGACGATGAAGCTTTTAAGTCGTATTGTTTATTAGCCAACTAAATTTAACTGTTTATATTTAAATGGAGTAGCTTCTTACCAGTTTTAAGTCTTTAAAGCGCTTATACATTTCATCATACATGTCATCAAATATTTGCAGTAGTTGTTTTGAATCTAAAAAATAAAAAAAAAATATTATTGAAGTATTTGATAAGAAAATATAATAGATTTACCATTGTTTCCTTGATCTTTTAAGATTTTAGCTTTAGTTTTAGCGTCATCCCAAAGCGATAAAAATGCCTCTGTTTGGCCCTGAAGTAATACATCATCCAAATCAAATAGTTCACATTGAAGTAATGCTTTTTTCAATTCGATACAGTCTTGAAGCGGTATCCGAGGAAGTATTTTTTTAAATTGTCTCAATTCGTTGATCGATAAATGAACATTACTACAATTTGTTACCAAATATTTTATTGTTTCAATTAGTTTTTCTATCGAGTTTAGAGAATGATTGTTAATGTGCTTCGTTATCAAAGAAGATGGATTTATAGTCAAATTAAATCCCAGATTATATAAATATTGAAGTATATTTATATTGTTTTCTTCAATATTTTGGACAACTGCATCATGAAGAGTGGCGGGAACTTGAAAAAAGGTTGGCTTACGAGACAATAAATCCGAGGTTCCCTCGTAAGAGTTTAAAAACATTCGCACAAAATCAAATTGTTTTTTAACAAGGATATGCTCGAAGAAGAACTGCTCCGTATTTTTGTTCCAAGATTTATAGTAATCAAGCAAAAAATTAGCAAAGTAATAATGGGCATAAGTTCGATGACTAAAATCAAGTTTTTCAGAAAATATACCATCGATAATTCCCTTAAAAGTTAACCAAATTTTTTTGTCTCCAATACAATTTTTCTGTATTTCAATTTCCTCAGGTGTAAGAAATAATTTCACCTCGTCGTCATTTAACAATACTCGTACTGCAGAATATTGTAATTCGTGTGGGGGCTTTTTTATTCTAGTAAGAAGACTTAAATCGTTAATGGTATAGTCTTCGCTCCGTATATTGTAGGTGAGTTTGATTTCTATTAACTTTTTATACATTTCGATTAGAGAAAGTTCATTATTGAAATAATGATATAAATTTATAATATTGCTTGAAAAATTTTCTAGCTTATTTTCACAAAGCTCTGCAACAAAATAAATTTGTGATGGAATATTTAATAAACCATCAAAATTTCTAAAATGTTTTTCCACTCTTCTAGCTATTTGAATGTCGTTGGTTCTAATAGACCTTACCGAGTCCTTCCTATATCCGAAGGCCCACTTAGTCATCAAACACCTAATTGTCTCATCATATGAGAGACGTTCCATTTCAATTGCAATTGTATCTAATTCCAATTCAAACTTGAATTTTCCAATCTGTCTTGTGGTAAATATAATATGTTTGATGTCCGTTTGAGATAATCGTTTAATCAATTCAATTATTATGTCTGTCAATTCCGGATCATTTACATCATCTCCATTCAAAAATAAATAGATCTGGTTTGCTTCAGTGCAAAAGTTCAGTTAAAAATTCTAAAAGATAATCTGGTTTAGAGTTTACGAAACGAAAATTTTTCAATATTTGGCATTTTTCGTTTAAAAAAATAATAGGGATCCACAATGAAGAATCGTTTGCAAACAAATCAACTGCCATATTATATATTGTCTTCGTTTTTCCCATTCCTGTTGGGGCGGCAATTAGCAAGACTTTTTGCTGTTGTAACTTTATCAACAAATCTTTTTCATCAATTGTGCATTTTTGACGATAGCAAAAACTTCTTGTATGGTCAAACGATCCAAATGTTTTAAGATGATGATAGAAATGTTCTCTGCTATCAGATTCTACAAACCAATGAATGTTAAAGTTGTTGTTGTTCTCGGAAAATGTTTTCATATCCGCATACGAAAAATGGTTAATTTCAATTTCCTTTGCTTCATCAATTATAATAAACGTTTCGGAACTTTTTAAACTCATTATGAAAATGTCGTTGTCCATATCATCGTGTTCTTTTTTACTGTTTTGGGATGAAATTTCCATGGGTTCATTCACTGGCTTATAATCTTCTTTTATTCTCAATGTTTTTCCAGGAAAAGTAACTAATTTATTATTTTTGGTTTTTAATGCAAACTTGCTTTCTTTTAATTCGTCCGTGATATTTTCACAAACAAATTTTTCAACTATTTCGTCTCTTAGTTCATCCAATTCAAAAATGGTTGTTTTAAATTTTCGGTATACATAAAATGGGTCGTAGTTATCAGGTGTCAAGCGGTGGCCTAAACTATATAATAGGCCGTCTACACATCGTATAGGCTTACGTTTATATGAAATAGTCAAGTATTCCTCAAAGTTAATTAATTCGCGTAGTTTTCGTAATTTCCCTTGAAAGTTTACTTGAATAATGTTAAAAATCAGCTTTTGAGAATTCTGATCAATATTCGTAGGTTCGAAACTATCCGTAAATGTAACAACATTATCTTGGCATATGTCTTGATAAGATAACTTTCTTTTCAAGTCAAAAATAAATATGAAACGTTTTCCTACTTTATTCACGTACTGAATAAAGTTTCCGCAAACATTAGAAATAAAAGGACCGTCAAACGTGTATAATATTAATAATTCCCATTGTGGCAAATGTGAAACAATTTCATAATTATTATTCGAAAATGTGTCGAAATCAATAAAATATGTATTATCGATATTTAAAGGGCTGTTGTTATGCATAGTTATATTTTGAAATAATTTCAAACATGTTAATTCGACACAATCTGATTGAATAATTACATTTTTTAAATAATCTGCAGCTGTGAATTTCGACAAATTGTTTAATTCAGGAACACATTTCTCGTAACTCTCCATTTTTCTGTGCCATTGGGTATTAAACAAATTATAATTCCTATTAAAATGACCACGTAAATACTTTTCAAGATCTGGTTTTACACAAGTTTCATAAAATTCCAACAATTCGGGAGTGTGTAGTTGGAGTATCTTCTTTCCTCTGTCTTGTCCATAAAATGCAAATACGTAATTTACACAGGATATTAATTCAGAATGCCAATAATTTTCAGAGAGCTTAAAAACTGATTTAATAAATTCCTTATTGATAGCTTTATTAGAAACTTTTTTTCGTATGTCTTGTACAATTTCATTAAAGCGTTTTTGGTTTTTATCATCATCGGAATCATAAGGTTTTCCTTTATTTTTGTAAATCAAATACATCACAAAACTAGTAAATTCGATAGCAAACGATCCCAATAATTGTTTAGTTTCTCCTCCACCCGAAATAAAAATTTTATCAAACCCATACCATTTACAATCATTACTATAAAAATCAAGTCTGTAAGGACTAAATCTCGAACTGCTTTCTTGGTAATCGATATAAATTAAAATAGGTCGATATTTGTTTAACAAGTTGAAAATTAGGTTCATACTGGGTATTTTTCTCAATTCTTTGTAAATGTCATTGACACTTAAATCGGTCGCTTTCTTATTTATTGTGAGCGTTTTTGATTCTAAGATTTGTAATATTTTATTCATATCTAGTCCAGAAAAAGTATTCGTTAGGAAAAAACCTTTTTTATCGTCCCGTTTATTATTCCATCCATTTATTTCATAAACTGTAAAAGTAAGACCACTTTTACATAAAAAACTGAAAAGTTCAAAGTTTTGCATTTCCATGGCTGCTACGTAGCAGGCAGAGTGATTATCTTCATTATATATGTATTGTTGATTAGGATTTGCTTCTAAAAATTTGTCAATAGCTTCAAACTTTCCGTCTTTGATTAGTTTATGAAATTCTTTGTTAGATTTAAATTTTTTTTCGATCAGAGGAATGCTTCTTATGATTTCTAATTTCGGAAATTGGCATTCGTTCTGGAGGAGAAATTCAATTTCACCATTTCTATTGTTTTTATGTAATACTTGAAATAAGGATTTTCCATAACTGTTTTTGTTCTTCAAATTAAAAAGTGAGCACATAAGTCTGAGCTTAGGCGATTTAGGATATCTGATTAACAAATCAAGTGCAATCTCATTGAAAAATAGATCTTTTTTCTCAATAAATCTAATAATTTTAGAGACACTTATATCTTCTTCAGTAAATATTTCAAAAATGTCATAATTTTGTTTAAATTTGTACATTAATAAAAATGTTTTTAAATTAATGATATCGTCAATAGTTGATATTTCCCATCGATTTGATTCAAGACGAAAAATTTGATAAGTATCGATTTCTTTTGTTTCATTTCTTTCAACTTTAATCAACAGTATTGGCATTTCGAGTGAACTTTTGACTTTAACGAAAATATCAATTTCCGTTCCATTTTCCCATCCTTTTGAATCCAAAATAGTTTGCAATACTTTATTATATTTTTGAGAAAAATAAAAGTTATCCGTAAAAATTTTCCATAAATTGGTAGCTACGGTCTGTAAAAAGAAAGGGGTTCTTAAAAAAAAAAACTATGGTTTCATAGATTTTAATTTGGTTTTACATTCGAAACAATTAAAAAAAAAACTAGCAAGAGAAAATGAATTTGAAACAAATGGTCAGATGTTAATTAAAATGTTTGTTTTTTTTTTTTTGTTACAACTGCAATGGACTCGTTTCATCAGTTCTACTAAAAATAATGTTAGATTTCAATTGTTTCATTTTTTGCTGCATTGTCAAATTCAAATTGCAACAAATGAGAGTAGGAAGGGTTATTTAAGCGCCAACAATTTGCGACAATTTTTGATAAAACAAAATTTTTGTTGTACTTTAGATTCATTTTATTGAAATTTTCTTCATAGAAAGTTTGTCGGTTTTGCATAATAATTAAATGAGAAATTTTAAATTTTACATAAACTAAGTTTTAACTACTAATACTAGAAAAAAAAAACATCAAATCTGAAGATCAAGTAAAAGGGGTTATGGAACTCAGATACTTATAGCCAATTTAGAAGGAAAAATAAAGTTGAAGGCGTTGAAGGTGACTATTTTATCCCATACTTTTAATCGTTAGCGAGTACTTAAAACTTTTTTAAAAATTGAAATGAAATTAATTTAAATATGTGACCATATGACTAATGCAAAAGAAAACAAAATTTTAACATGCTATTAAATATGAAATTTCAGGGCCTATTAATAGCCCAATCAAAATCAACAATAAATTTGCAAACCATGATGTATCTCTGATTTTTTAGTATGTTGTTTGGACCCATTAGGGCTATGTATTCTCAAGTTTGCAACTCTCAAAAAGTTGTGGAAAAACTTTATAGAAGAAAAACCGTAAAATTTTTTAACTTGTTTCAGATTCTGCTCGATATTTCCTAATTCATGCATTTTTATTCGTAAGCTATTCTGTACGTTTTTTAAGAGCATTAAATTTGTTACAAATTAAGCCCAACCGGAGCCCTGCAGGTCGATGGGTTACCGAGTTATGGCATTCCAAAAGTAGGTCTGTTTTTTGAAAAATTGAAAATATTAGTTTTCAACCTTTTTTGGATCAAAGTTGCGTCCAAAAAATTGATCCTACGAGAAAAACTCATTGATTATAGTTTATATACAATTTAATTCGCTATAAATTAAGAGCAAAGTGAGGCCTGTAAGTCTCGCGGTGCTCTCACAATCTTAGAGAACCCATATAAGGTAAAATTGCTTTTTGGTGGGTACTCCCGTATAGGTGGATCGTCAAGGTTTTCTTGAGGCTCGTCACCGTTGTCCTCTTTATTGCAGTTTTGCACATTTTCCCAGAGCAGGTATCACACATCGCAGTACAAAGCCCTGCTTCTAGGCAAGTGCACCCACCTCTCAGCACTCCTTCTTGCATTTGCAAAAGAGGACTCTTAGGAGCTTTGCGGGGCAGGCGAGCTTGCCGACTGGCAATGTGGAGGAGTCCAACTGAGGTCATAGATGTTTAAAAATCACTTCATATAGCAAAAAAGTGTTTTGGTACATTTCTGGGAAAATGCAATTTTATCTTTTATGGTTTTCTTAACAGATTTTGAGAGAATTACGAAGCTTACAGACACCGCTCTGCACTTACTTTAAAGCTAATTAAATTGCCTACAAATTATATTCATAAACTCTGCTCTTACTTACTGCAAAAATTTGATAAATTATTTGTGTAAACTGTAAGCAATAGAGCAAATAGAGAACATTAAAAAATATCTGCCAGTAAAAAGACTGAAAAAAGTATCGTCACAGTACTTTATTTTACCTTCAATTATGAAACTCGCTGTTGGTATGAGTTGTATAAAATTTATGAAATATATAAGCACTGTATACTATACATATAAACATGATGTAACGAATGTCAGATTTTTCACATTCGCGAATGCAAATTATGCTAGTAATATTAATTGTTTTGATTTTTTTTTTGAGATAATTAATTATTCAAAATGGAAAAATATATTATAATTAAAGCAAAAAATCAACTTCGATACCTACTAGAAGTTTAACTTTCGTTAAATTTCTTTTGTTTTCTGTAAAAATATATTTAAATTTTATTATTTATAGACCGATAATTTTTGAATCCAAAAGAAAAAATAAATTACGGTCGATCTGAGGTCGCAAGTGGAAAACAAAATGGAGGAGAGGTTAAGGGTAGAAACGGTTTATCTCGATTACCCTCAAAATTTATATGAATAATTCCAATAACCAAGTTTTGGTTTTTTATTTTTACCTATTGTAAAATTTGTTTTTGTTTTTTATTAAATTTAGTAAAATCTTGACGTGAGAATTTTCGATTAAAAATTAGTTCAATTATTATTAAATTATTAAGTCAAAATAAGACAAAAAATAAATATTTAAAATCAAAAAAATTACAGTGTGTTTGGGACATTAAAAATTTAGTATTTCCGAAGTTTCATGAAAAAATGTATTTTTGGAAAGGAAAAAAAAAACAAAAACCTGGTTATTGGAATTTTTCATATAAATTTTTAGGTTAGGTGAAAAAAATGTTAGCAAAAAAAGTTGTAGATCTTCTTATTATCTTCAACTTTGCCATTTACCTTTTTTCCATAGGTCTTGTAGTTTTGTCTTATATCGAGATAAACTGTTTCTACCCCCCCCCCCCCCCCAATTTCCACTTTCCGACCATAGATTGACCAGAATTTATTTTTACTTTAATTTTTGTTACATTTTTTTCCTTTTCTTATGGGTTTCATCCAACTATAATTATATTTTTTACCAAATTTTTATCATTTTCAAAGGCTTTAGCTCTGGTCTATTAATTAAAATTCTACTTATAATCTGCATAATAAGTACAAATCTTACATTATAAATTGGAACAAAACTTATTAGACCTTGAATAATATTACTACCTTATTTGATTGGATTTTCAAGTTGGTTTTTCAAAATATATACAAAAATTTAGAAATTAAGTTTTTTTTAAACGTAAAGAAGGTTGTTAATTTTTATTTTAGTTGTGATTTTTTCATTATTAATTAAACTAACAAGAATATAAAAAATATTATAAAAAAATGAAAAACCGACTTCAAAATAAATAAAAAATCTTAAACAAGAAATGCACTAAAAAGTAATGAAATAATGGCGTATCCTTGCAGTATCTACAACTTACAAATTATTAGGATGATACAATGTACAACTATTGTTATTTTTGAAGTTGATGTCAGCCAAAGAAATACGACTATATTGGTACTTAGCTAAAAACGAGAATACCTTATGAAAATTATTTTTCAAATTAACTTTTAAACAATATACTCGAACTGTAACAATATCTAGCGACCTTTAAACTACAAAATACCAATTACCAACTAAACCTTTTTACAATTTTTACAAATTACCATTAATATTTATTTTCTTGACTGACACCAACTCCAAAAATAACAATAGTTGTACATTGTATCATCCTAAAAATTTATAAGTTGTAGATACTGCAAGTATACACCATTATTTTGTTACTTTTTAGTGCATTTCTTGTTTAAGATTTTTTATTTATTTTGAAGTCGGTTTTTTATTTTTTTATAATATTTATTTATTTCTCGCGTTTTAGTGATCTGAAGTTTGATAACTGATTTTATTTTCTTGAAAATGGTTAAACCTTCTAAACGCCCTGCTCATATGAGACAGCGCCGTTTAATATTAAAAGTTACTACATCATCCCTTTTATAACTAATTTTTAAAACTAAATGGATTACTCTTTCCAACAGAAAAAAAATTATCAAAATTCGATGATTCAGTTAAATGTCACTATTTCATCCCCTATTTTCATCCTTAGAGGGTGGATTTTTTTCTTCAAATTGAAATGTGAACAATTTAAAGGTACGTTGTACGTAATAGAAACAAAATTATGAAAATCGGGTTAGCCAGGAAAAATTTATAATATTATTTCATCTCTAATTTTTTAGTTTTTTTAATAAAAAATAGATAGAAGATTAATTTAAAATTGTGTTCTACAAATAAAAAAAGAATTATCAAAATCGAGCTATCCAATAAAAAGTTAGTATTTCATCCCTTAGTTTTCAACCCCTTAGAAGTGAATGATTTCCTTCAAATTAAAATGGAACCACACAGAAAGCACTAGCTTTCAAATAAAAAAACAATTTTCAAAATCGAGCTATCCATTAAGAAGTTAGTATTTCCTCCCTTAGTTTATTTATTTTATTTGTTTATTATTTATTTCCCCCCTTCAAATTAAAATGGGACCATTCGGGAAGCACCAGCTTTCAAATAAAAAAAAAATCCTCAAAATCGCTTTACCCAGTCGGAAACGCTGAGGTAACAAACATTAAAAAAAAAAATACAGTCGAATTGAGAACCTTCTCCTTTTTTTGAAGTCGGTTAAAAAGTATTTTGAATTTAGTGGCCTATCTCAAAACTGTTCCCTGATCATTTAATTATTCAAATGTTTTAATGAAATAAAAAAATAAAAAATGTTATCAGTTGTATTATCATTCCATATATTTTCCTTTTGGTTTGTCAAAAACATTCGCAAAACATTTGCGTCATTTCTTGCGAATGCGAATAAAAAAAAATATGTGAATATTCGCGAATGCGAATGCGAATATTCGTTACATCACTAATATGTACAATATATATCATATACAAATTCTCAACCTTCACCCTAGAACCGTCCTTTTTCGAATTTTCCCAGAAAAAAGTTTCAAATAAAAGTTGTAGCCACTAATGAGTCTAAGAACTACTTATATTAAGTTTAAAGAAAATCTTTGGAGCTGTTTTCGAAAACAATTGAAAAATCTCAAAAACTCCTAAAATAAAGTGGAGCTTTCACTTAACCGATTTCAACCAAAAGCTTCGCGGCACAACTAGGTATAATATGGAGGTCAAATTCCAAGAATGTTTGGTGAAATTCTGATAAAGCTTTCGATACGATATGGCTGTCACACACACACACACACAAACAGACATGTTTCTAAAAACCACTTTTTTAGACTCGGGGGACCTCAAAACATGTATTTCTGGTGAAAGCTCGCATTCGAAAATTCTACCCGATTACATTACTTGCTTTACTCTATAGATAGTAGTAAAAGATAGTTAAAAAAACAAATATTTCAATAGAAGTGGTCATTTATTATTTTTTAGCAATTTTAATATTTGAGTTTGCAAATTTAACAATTAATTATAAATAAAATGTAATTATGCACGTGGAGCAATGGGGGATTCTAAAGGAGCAATCATTTGGCACAACGTTAAAAAAAACTTCTTTTCGGTTACCTTCTTTTAGTTTAAGTTATGTTATCCTTAATTTATGAATGTGAAAATTTTGACAACTCTAACTAATGCCAATATTATCATTAAACAATTTATCAGTTTAAAACCCTAGCAAATAATAAAACAAAAATTTATTTGTAAATCGCTTAATGATTTGAGTTGATCGCATATAAATCATACATTTAGATAAAATCAAAATATAATTATTTTAAAGATAATTTTTTGCTTATTAGAAAATGGAATCAATTCTAGAATTTTATATTCATAGGAAATGTAGTTGACAATATACAAACGGATTGCAATATTTAATATCTCTTGTATGATTTATAAGTTACTGTACTTCATTTTCTACTCTACAAAATTATTTGCTCATGTTTTCAATCTAACACATTTTTTCTTTATAATAGTATTGGTAAAATATTTTCAAATTGTGTGACAATATTTAATACAAATTTTAAAAATTTACCATTTTCATGTTGAAATTGTCGCTTCGTACGTCACTGGTTCTAAAATCAAATTTAAATGAATATCCAAAATTTTTGGTTTTTTTTCAGATTCCACCGGTCGCTAATACCTTAGTAGGAGTTGCTGCGATCTTAAATTTAAAAAAAATTAGTAAAAATTTATTTAAAAAAATATAAAACACTCACCGATTAGTTTTTAGATTTAGTAAAATGTCTTTGTTACAATAAATAACTTAAGGAAAATAATGAATTAATATTTTAATTGCTTCACACTTAGTATATTTAAGTACAATGTTATGAAGCCAACGCCTTTGTATGAAATTTATATATAATTTTTTTTATCTATTTTTCGCATTGATAATTTTTATACGCAGTTCAAATGCCGATCAAAAGTACAAATTGATAAGCCTAAATATATTTAGATACATATAAGGTATCGATTTATCATGGTATTGATGCAATATCGTCCATGAACACCTGAACTATATCAACCACTTTGTGATTACTTAGAGAAATCTTACTCGCTAAAAATCAATTATCTTTAAAAAATAATTTAGCTTTTTGCGACTTGGATCACATAGAGTTTATCAAAAAAGGCCAAAAATTATTTTATGATAATAAATTAATTATCTCTAAGCAATTCAATTTTGTCTGAAATTTGGCTTCCATATTATTCCTTTTTGTACCTCAAAGATGTTGAGTCTTTTTGAAACTTTTTGTCAAAGTTGGTTGACCAAAAGCTTCTCACTAATCAACAAGTATTTGATCTTTTTGAATTTTTTTCAAAAACGGCTCAAACGATTTTCTTTAAGCTTGCTACAGTTCTTAGACACATTATTAATGCTTTTAACTTTCATTTGAAACGTTTCCCTAGGAAAATCCTAATAAGGACGGTTCTGGGGTTAAGGTACATAGAGGCTGTATGCATTTAGTTCTGTTTACATAGTTATAAACTGCTTATAGTTCTTTTAACCAACAACGAGCTTCATAAATGAACGTAAAAGAAAACACTATGACGCCTCCCAAGTAAGAAAATCTAAAAGTATTCCGAAGCACTTCACATTTTCACACTAGCACTTATTTAGTTTTTCTTCAAACGTATTAAATTTTCACTTCCCACTACTGATACAGTGTTTAAATACCTACCCGAAAATTTTTAGTAACGATCAATGAATTTATGACCACTTACACAATTTATGCGACAATACGATTTTACATTGGCTTGGATGATAGAAAATAGATAATTTTTTCATTGGTAATACGATGCTCTAAAACAAACAAAAAATGGACAAGAAAGAAGAAAAATTAGTAAAATAAAGCTAACCCTTTGCTACAAAAGAGTATAGAACGCAAACTCCTGCCACAGGGAGGTTTTTCCCATTACCTACCTTAAAATAGAAATTGATCGCAATAAAATAAAAAGAAAAATTATTACGTAATTAAATTGTTTTTTTTTTTGTTTCATTAAGTAAAATAATTTTAAGTTAGGTGTTTTCAAATACCCCACTTTTATCTAATATTGCGATGCATGCCAGAAACAGCTAATTTTTATGAAAATGTTACTCTTGAGTCAGTGGCGGAACTACAAATTTTGGGCCCCCACGCAAAAAAATTAGAAATGCTCTCCAACTTTATATGAATTTTTGTTTTTCGTATTTAGTGTCCTACATAATTTTGGTAGTTTTGCTAAACGATCCTGTTCCTTTTTCAATTTTTTCTTTGTTGCTCCACCACTAGTACTGCTTAGTTTTTTTTTTCCATTTTTTAGCTCCTTGATTTATTTGAAAACAAAATACTTATTACTTTAAAACACTTAAACAAGTATATATTTTTGAGTATTGGCTAATATAAAGATTATTTTTACAAAATACATTTTATTCTACTTGCCCAATACCAAATTTTTACTTCTGATGAAAATAAATTCTTTTTCAAATCTTCACTTCAATATCCTAAAGGCCTAAAAATTCTATATTAATAATTTAGCTATTCAGTAAAACTAAAACAAATATGAAAAATAAGAAATTAATGTATACTCGTATAAGTACATAAACACTGCGATAGTAAAAAAAGAGTTCTAATGACTTAAAGGTTTTTCGTTACAATAACTTTTGAATATTAAACAAGACATATTTGATTCAATTATTGAAACTGTTCTTTTCTTATTATTATAAATTCACACCGTTGTTCAATGAAAAAATTTCATGTTTCAACAATCAACACTGTTTAACATATTTTTCGTATTTAAAAAACATCGTTGCGCTATTCTCGTAAGCTTCCTTTAATCACGTTATAATAATATTTATTACTAATTTATTAAATTATTATTTGTTATAAATTATACTCTAGTTGTTATGTAATATGGTATTTTTTGAATTGAATTACGATTTCAAATATGGATAAACAATCAAATTATTGATTTAATGAAATCTTACTAAACGTAATATTTAAGAAATGTGAATTTTTTATACACTAAAGTATAAAATGCAACTAATTTCTCAAAATTTTTGGACTCCCGAAGCTTCGCCCCCAAAAAACTGAGTTTTTTCACTCAAAAATTACTGAAAAGCTCCACTCAAATTGTCTGTGTATAGTTTAGCGCAACTTAGGCAACCCAACTTACATGGATGTCATTAAAAAACATTACAGTCTACAGTAGCTGTTTTTATAGGACGTAGGTTCGTTGAGATAGAGATGGATAGAGGATATTATAGAGCAATACGACAAAGTCAGATTGATTTACATGTCTACCATAAACATAGCTAAAATTGACTATTGTGTATTCGCTTATCTGACATATAGAGTTTATCGGGTTTGGGAGTTGTTGATATCAAATGATAGCCAAAATCATTAATATATGACTAATACTTTGATTGCAATTACTCAATATAAAGAAATAAGTTAACAAAACGTTCAATAGAGTATTACTTGGATCGTTTTACGCACTTAACATTAATCGACAAATAGTTTTATTATAAAAATCAATTAACGCAATTTTCCTTGAATTTGTTTGTATTTAAAGGTATGAAATAGAAATTATTTTTACTGACGCAATCTATTTAACACATTAATAGTTAAAAAGAAAAGAAACAGTGTATTATTGTAAATGCTGATTGAGGGGATAATCTACAAGTGCTTGTTGATATAACAAACGAGAGTATTAAAACAAGGCATTGTTACATTTTTAGAGGCAACAAAATGTCGCTGTATCCTTCACTCGAAGATTTTAAAATCGACAAAATGGCTCAGGCACAAGTCCAGTTCATGGCAACCATGGCTGAGCCCGTGGAAACTGCCACAGAAGTTTTTGCCCAGCCGAGAACATCTTCATTCTATCCCAGTCTTGACCAATTCATGGGCTTGGAATTATCCACACAGGTGCTCGCTGAAAATATTCCAAACTACGATCAAATTGCTGTCTACCAAGCAGTGAGTGTAAATTTAAGCTAAAGAATCCTTTCTCGACAACGAATAAAGCTTCCAAGTTAAGCTCAACTTTCTTAATGAATCCAATTAAAAGATAAAATGATTTAAATGATATATTTTGTTCCTGTATAAAAAATGTTCTTCCCGTATTATAGTCTAAGAGCTAGCGACGTTTTCGAGAGAGTATTTTAGGTCGGCAAGTTTTTATATATGTTATCTCTCGCACTATCCCGGACATCATACGGGATGTCGGCAGGGGTTGCGTTTATTAGTGCGCATCGCACCTGTACAGCAGTGGTGTGCGGTCCATACATACTGTAGATGCGCCGCATGCCCTGGGATTGATACAATTTAAAAAATTAAATATTTTTTATGATTTATTCATAATTTAATTTACGCAATTCCATGTATTGTAAAATGATTCTAAAAATACCAAATACTAAATATTTTTATCACTTGTAGATTTTTTAATTTACGAAATTATAAAACGTATCGCTCATAAAATTAGCATAAAATACCACCATCAAATGAACGGCAAAAGCCGAATTAATGCGCAACGACCGTTGTATGCGATTGCTTGGCTAGAATTGGTCGCGCATGCGCACTAGTATGGTTGAGTACTATCTCTCTCAGCGTTTCACATTGCCCGTTAACGCTTGTAGATGCGTTTGACGTTTTGAATTTACTAATACTAATGCTAGTCATTGTTACTAACTACGTTACCAAGTTTTTAAATACATTATAATTTATATGATGCAGTTATTGATGATTTTTGTAAGAAGGGGCGTTGAATAAGGCTAATTTTTAAAAATAAATACATAACATAATACCATGTTTATCAATTAAAAAAATAAATTTAAAATTTTTGGTTTATTTCCCCCCCCCCCCCCCTTTGACCGCATGTCTTGTTTCAAAAGTTACCGCACGCCACTGCTGTACAGATAAAATATTGAAATTTTCAGAAAAAAGAAAAAGTTTAAATAACATTGTACATAAAAAATGTCCAGTGACTAATTTTCGTAGAGTGGCTAGTTTGCCCGCTACAAGCTTGGAAAGGCTAGGTCGACCTGACGTCATTTGAATGGCCGACCGTTCAGAGATACGGCCGTTGTGCCGACATGTATACAATGAGCTTTACAAGCTTGTAGCGGGCAAACTAGCAACTGTACGAAAATTAGTCACTGGACAGTTTTTTTTTTAAATGTTATTTTCTACAAATTTCATCTGAAACTTTTTCTTTTTTCCTGAATATTTCAATATTTTACCTGTACATGCGCACTAATAAACGCAATCCCTACCGACAGCCCGTATGATGTCCGGGATAGTGCCAGTGATAACATATATAAAAACTGGCCGGCCTAAAATACTCTCTCGAAAACGTTGCTAGCTCTTAGACTATAAAACGGGAAGAAAATTTTTTATACACGGACAAAATATATAATTTAAATCATTCTATCTTGATATGATGTCCGGTATAGTGCGAAAGATAACATATATAAAAACGACCTAAAATTTTTTTTTTCGACGTCGCTAGCTCTCGTACGATTACTTATGGTGTTTTTTTTTAGCAATCTGTGTCTCCATATTCATCTTTACTTGGGGATGCAAATAAAATGGTTGCACCCTTATCGGGAGGTTCTCTAGGACTAAAACGTGCTGAAGTCAATCATGCGATAAGAAATGTAATTTTTATTAGGATAATTTTTTTAAAAAGTTCCTTACAATAAATAAATGTTTTTAGCTTATTCTCTGTAAGGATAGAGACGGTAAAGTGGGTCTTCGTGTTCAGGCGATCAACAACGGTATTTTCGTGTGCTTGGTAAGTGCTGATTCCCCGGCTGCTTTGGCTGGTCTTCGTTTTGGCGATCAAATTCTCGAAGTAAACGACACGTCCGTGGCTGGATTTTCAATGGACAAAGTTCATGAATTGTTTCGTAAAAGTTCGGTTAACGGGATTTCGGTTGTTGTTCGTGATCGGTAAACTTTAAATTAACTCTTTATATGACCGAATATTAAAAGGATTAATTTTAGACCTTTCGAGCGCACTCTAACACTTCACAAGGACAGCACGGGTCATATTGGATTTCAATTTAAAAACGGAAAGATTGAACGACTTGTCAAAGATTCGTCAGCAGCTCGCAATGGTCTTCTAACCGACCACCAACTGTTGGAAGTGAACGGTCAAAATGTTGTCGGAATCAAAGACAAGGAAATCGTTAAAATTATTGACAAAGGAAGCGATATTATCACCGTCACCGTTATGCCATGTTTTCTCTACGATCACATGATTAAAAAGTATGATTAATAAACACTTGTTTTGACGATAAGATAATCAAAATTTTTTTTCCCTTTTAATTACAGAATGTCTACGAGCTTATTGAAGGGTATCATGGATCATTCGATTCCAAGCATTTAGAAAGTATTTTTTTTTTTATGAAATATATAACATATAATGATAATCAGTTATAATACAGATTATAATATATTTAATTATATAATTAACATTACATGGTTCTAACGCCACAAGAATAGTATATTTATGTTTTAAAAAATGTATAGTTTACATCAAATGTTTTCAAGTTTTATACGTCCAATGTGTGCTTTAGCTACTTCCCTTTATTTTAGGGTTTTTTATTATTATTTTCATATATGCATTTAAAAATATATTTAGAGTTCTATATGAAATATTTAACAATGAACTATTGCACATTGTATTTTTGTAATTATTTCCAAATAATATATTCAAAAATGTTTTAATAGACGTCTATGTACTAATGAAATTGAAGAATTAATAAATAAATGTACGCCATGAATATAAACGTTACAAATGAAGGTTTATTTTTAAAAATCTATCGAAATAATTTTCTGGAAATTACATACTAAATCTCGTCGCTCTCGCTGTCTGTTCCCCAATGGCAAAGCGATGAAGGGGGGGGGGGCATTATGCCCCGGGTGCTACTCACAAAGGGGCGCCAAATGGTACGCAAAACAAAAAAATTATTGTGTGGTTTTACGAAACCACGATGCAAGTGAAACTTTTTTTTCAGATTTTAGGCGTTTAGGTAACTGAAAATTTTTAGAAAATTATACGATTTAGGGTATGAAAATAGAGTAGAAAGAAAGGGATGTGGCACGAATTCGCTGTCTGACTTAACGCGCGCCATTTCAAGTAATTTTGAATTTCCATTACTGATGTTAATACTCGAATGTTATTTTCATTATTGAATTTGTTGATTATTGTTAAATCGATCATCTGCCTGTTGTTATCTATTCTGAAATCACCGTCGGATATTTGCACTATTCTCACTAGCTGTATCTTTGTCTATTATGATCAAGTGAACAACAACATTTATATCAATACACTGATCAAAATACAAATACCAATACAAATCTGATTGACAATTAATGACAACTTATAATTAAAAAAACGTTGTCATGGAGAGGAAAATAGCTCATTACATTCAGTAATAACTCGCGCAAGAGCTCTGGTAAAACGACATGGTATAAAGGTAACAATGTGTTACGAGCTCTGGCGAACACTTGCCGAGAATGTAACACACATTTAGCGACATGCTAAAGACAGGCCAAAAAATTTGAGACGGTAAATAAAAAATTTCACTTTAAAAAAATTGCTGGATATTTTTAATTATCATAATTGAATTCTAGAAAATACCTATAACTTTTTTCCGTGTCTGTTCATATCCGTGACATTTGCAACAGGCAGTGCACTAGATCGTGGGATTTTTATTTTTTGAAAGAGAAACATTTGAAACTATCAACTTTGATGGTATTATTGAAAAATTTGCTTCATTAAAAGCAAGGAAAATTTATATGTAGTAATAAGATTTTTTTGGATTGGGGGGGAGCTAGAAAAGTATTGTGTCCCTTTACCGCATATCTTAAAAATTAATATCTTAGAAGATATCACAGATTTAAAAAGCGTTGGCAGAGCGACTGGATATTGTACGTCGTACGTAGTGGCTGTTTTATTGATATCTCTTTCTTATAAATATAAAAATGTTATGTTTGTCCTTACTTAGGACAAAAAATTGAAAAGTTCTACACCAATTAGGTATGTAAGGTACATGTAGGGGAGAGTCGGATAATACCGCGCGTCTGGTAATTCCGCGCATCAACGTATTGTAAAAACTAAACACTTCTAGTGTTATCCAGCGCTTAAAAATCATAGCCCGAAGTGCTTACCCCTCCCCGCGTGCACGACCAGTATGCTTCGAGCAGCGGTAGAATAATATCACATCGTTTTAGGTTTTACTGGTTTTACTGTCGTTTCTTATAATTTGGCGGATATTTTTGAAAAGAGGGACAAGAGTAAAGTTATTCTGTATTTATATTGTAGCATATTGTTTCCTTCTAATTTAATGCGTACATATTGTCGAATTAAAGCCCAAATGGATTTAAATATACTGTATTATTTTGAGGTTATAACATGAAATGATTGAGTTTGTCAATTCCGTGAACAAAATTTTCTATGCGATTTTTGCATTGATTAGTGCAACTAGTCTTATTATAAGGCTGGTTATAGATATAACTAAGACGTACCAGTTTTAACTTCATTCAAAAATTTGCTAAGTTTAATACCTAGACCAACCTAGACATTAAAAAATAATAAATGTAGGACATAACTTTTGTTGAATTAACGAATATAGGTTTCTATCATTATTTTGTTATATGTTTTAGAGTTGATGTATCTTGTTCTAAAATAATATCTCAAGTTAGAGAAGGCTTATCTGGATTTGGTTAAACTTAATTTTTTTTAAATTAATTTTAAGGTTACTCAAAGAAATTCACGATTTTATTACGGGCACGGTTTTATCTAACATACGCACGATATTAACAAATCTGTCTGATAAATACCACGCTCTTCCATTTTTTTTAAATATCGAAATAACTACTTTCTGTTTAATTTTTTAAATATTTTGTCATGCTGTATGTGTAGCAAAACAAATTCTCTACTACTTAACTGCATTTCTTAATTTGTGCATCAAACTCTGTCTTAAGTAGGGGCGCGGTATTATCCAACTCTCCCCTACTCTTAAAAGAGTACGCTTGGTCAGTCTACATAGGATAGCATAACAATTGAATCCTACAGGAACCGTGTATTTTCGTAGTATTTTCAGTAAGTTTTGTTAAAGTTTGTGAAATAGCGTTTTAACGCGTTTTCCTCCAAAAGGCCTGACCAATTTAACACAATAACGAAAGAAATCTCTACAAAGTTTAAGTTAAAAAAATGACAAAGTTTCCTGGAAAATAAATATCATGAATTTCAATAAACACTCGATAAAATTAATAATGACATTTTTTTAATCTACTTGAATTTCTTAATGTTTATTGTCGAAGATTTAATTAAAAATAAACGTATAAAAATAATATACTAAATTTTTAAATAATTAACAATTACTTAACGGATCTAATTTTAATGAATTTTTGTTTAAAAATACCTCAGATCTTAACGTATTGAATACCATTTATCCTAAAAAAAGCACGGTTCCTGTAGGATAGCAACGAATCTATTCTACTAAAATAGCTGAACGGTTATAAATGACATTTGAAATGAAAAATTTTCATGTCTAAAGGAACATTTAATATTTAAAATTGTAACGCACCCGTAAGATAGCTAATATATATTCCTAGAAAAGTAATTTTAAGGTTTTTGATGAACTTTCTTTGGATCTAAAGTCTAAAAGTATCTATCGTATTTATCATGTTAGAATAGATACATTTTTAAATTATCTTGTGAAGGTAGGGAATCAATTAATCAATCAATTTAATTTAGATACTCTCAGCAAAGCGAGCGGAAATCAGCTAGTTACTAATACATTATTCTAAGACACCTTAACAAACTGTACATTGTACTGTAATTAATAATAATTAATTTCGTGAATTATTTATGAAATGGAAAAATGTTTTTGTTTGAATTTTCGCTCGTCGTGAGAGTTGAGAGTAGCGCTCCCCGTCGCAGACACACTGAACTAGTGCTGTCATTTCTGTGTCATTTTTCAGTTCTTGTTAGGTTAGTTACAAAACGCCCAAAAGCACTACAATAGATTGGCAAAATGGCTCCATATGTGCCCGAATAATTTCTAAATAGTCGTCCACAAATCTTCCCATCAACCTCTCAGCACATACTATAACCAACTAAATAGCTTGCAGTGTGTCAATCGTTCAATGTTATATGTACTGTGTTGACACAACAGTGAAACATTATCGTCACTCTTTGTGTGGTCTTCCCTTTTACTCGTTGATTCAGTGCTTACGAATTTGGCAAAGAATGGAACGCCACACATATGAACGGGATAGCAGCAGCGACACGGAGGAATACCTGGAGACGGACGAGCGTCGACGACGTGTTTTCAAGACTCGCATGAGGTAAGAGCTATGAGCCATTTACTATTTCAAATCATCAACTATTGTGCATGTGTACTCCATGTCTAGAAATTATCCCGATTTAAACAAGCACAGTTATTGAGTCTTACTTATATTTTAGTAGAGACTAGCTGATACCCGCCCGCTTCGCAGAGCGTAGCTAAATTAATCTGATTGAATAATAGAAAATTTTACCCAAAATAAGATTTTAAGCTATTTTTACAAAAATAATTAGATATTTCTAGACCTTTATTTCATAGAAAGTTCATGAAAATCCATTAAACTACTTTTCCAGGAACAGATATAAGCTATCTTATAGGTAGGATCTCTACGTTTTTTTTGAATATTGTAATATATTAAGAAAATTTTAAGCCTTGAGAACCTTTCACACCAAATGTCATATTAAATAATTTATTATTTTAGTAGAATGGATTAGTAGCTATCCTTTAGGAAGTGTACCTTTTTTAGGATCAATAATATTTAATGTGTTATCTTAAGATCTTAGGTTTGGTTGCCTTAGGTTCATTATTCTAGGATATAGTATTAAGTCCATTATGCCTTATCGGCAAGGCTGCTATTTTCCGAGGTCCAAGATTAGACAACGAATTCTTATATATTTTACTAAAATAAATTGAAAATTAAGAATATAGTTTTTTGGTACAAAAAACAACGCGATGGTCACATCTTAGTTCCTATTTTCTCTTGAAAAATAAGTTGGGCTGGGTTTCTTTTTGTTCGGGGGGCTCTGCCTAAAGGCTTCACTTCTCTAAATCAAACTCCTAATTGGGATCACTTAAGTCAAACTGTATGTTTTTGTTATTTATTCTTACGGGTCTCATTTTTGAACTAAGATATGCATTTTTATGAATGAAATCATATTTACTGCAGAGGATTTCCTTCTCCTCCCTCGACAATTCGAACGTTTACTCAGCCGAACTATTAATAATATATTAACTACCCGTAAATTCACAATGGAGTTATGGTTTCTAGGAATTTAACTTATCGCTATACTTCTATCATGGTTATAATTTTCAAATTTGCGAACATTAATTTATAAGAATAACAAATTACATAGTTTAAAATCATGTCGTCTCTACGATATGTTAGTATATGTACATTGTATCACAACTGCCTGCCGATGTATGTTTTTCGTTGCGCAGTTTTTATAGTTTTTATTTTTTTTCTCAGAAAATCAACATTTTTCGTAATAAATAGTATTTTATAGCACTTTTTGTAATATTTACTACCTGTAGTGAAAATCTCTTCCAAATCGGACCAGCCGTTCTCAAGTTTGCCAGGAACAAACAAACAGACAGGGAAAACTATTCGAAATAAAAAGTAGCCTATAATGTAAGTTACAATATTCAATAACTTTTTGTGAAAATTCCATTGAAATCGGCTCAGCTGTTTTCAAGTTTACCCTGGACAAACCCTGTTATTACCCTGTTTTTTGGGGGAAAATTACAATGTAAATGGCATTTATTTTTTTGTATTAAATAAATAAAAATGTAGGCAATAAAGGGTATTCAACAAAACACCTTAAATTTTTTAGATTCGATAAAAATCTTAGCTTGGAAAAATGATTCCGTTTTTCGTTCTCTCGCGCAGGAGAGATGGAACGTTTTTATTATATAGATATTCAAGTAGTAAAAATTTTCAATCTTATTATTGGTATAGATTTTATGCGATATAATCGGCCATCAACTGTTTATGGTACTTAAGAGGATGTAGGTTGTACGACCTTTTGTCATTTTTCATTGAGACTTTTCAGGTTATCATCTAGGTTAATTGCAAGCACTTGAAGAAGTCTGGAGAAGCTGAAATCGTCAAATCTTGTTTACTTCATAGGGTTACTTGTTTCATTTTAATTTCTATTAGCTTCCATATATTTTGAATCTGTAGTTAATCGTGGAGTTGTTACCAAATGATGCTTTTGCATCGAAGCATGAAGTTTGGTATCAATTAAAACACAATATTCCAAAAAAGATATATAAGACTAGGAGAAATTCGGGATACTTTCTAGACGGAGTGTAGATATGAAACTCATTGACCGTTGTTGATCGTACATTTGCTATCGTGTTACATTGTTGTTATTTGATACAATCGACGTTCGTTCTGCATGAAATCGTTGTTTAGGAAAAAGCAAAGAGTCCTCCGGTGTGGACTCGAAGACTGTTGTTTTCAGTGCATGTTTGTTTGTAGCTACAATGGGCCGTGTTCAAAGCCGAAACCGTGCCTTGTTCAACGTATGTCTGGATGCTTTAGCGAAACGAGAATGCATTCTGTAGCTGCATCCAATATCAACAAACAAAATCATCTCAATCATTGCACCACGTCTTCATTTAGAAATAGGCAAGTAGGCCATCAGCAGCCCATTTCACTCATATCAGTTGTGACTTTGCCACCCGCTCTCATTGCGCAGTCTAACAAGAAAATTCGATTTTCATCACTGACTTAATGATTTTCACTTCCATTTTTATTTAGATACATATCATACCATTACTAAATAAAAATTATTAAAAAAATGAAAAACCGACTTCAAAATAAAAATAAAATCTTAGGCAAAAAGTGCACTAAAAAGTAACAAAATAATGGCGTATTGTTGCAGTGTTTACATCTTACAAATTATTAGGATGATATAATGTACAACTATTGTTATTTTTGGAGTTGGTGTCAGCCAAAGAAATACGACTATATTGGTACTTATCAAAAAACGAGAATACCTTATGAAAATTATTTTTCAAATGAACTTTTATACAATGTACTACTTAGTACTGTGACAATATCTAGCGACCTTTAAACTACAAAATACCAATAACCAACTAAACCTTTTGACAAATGAACATTAATATTTATTTCCTTGGCTGACACCAACTCCAAAAATAACAATAGTTGTACATTGTATCATCCTAATAATTTGTTAACTGTAGACACTGCAAGGATACGAATTATTTTTTTACATTTTATTGCATTTTTTGCTTAAGATTTTTTTATTTTGAGGTCAGTTTTTTCATTTTTTTGTGATTTGAAGTTAGATAACTGATTTTATTTTTTGAATATGGTTAAATCTACTAAACGCGCTGCTCATATGAGGCAGCGCCTTTAAATATAAAATTTAATATAATTTAAATATAAGTTACTACATCATCTCTTTTTGCCATTAAGGGTTGAAAAAAATTGTTGCTTTTAAATGTAATGATAGAACTAAGTGGAATACTCTTTCCAATAGAAAAAAAATCATCAAAATGCGATGATTCAGTTAAATGTCACTATTTCATCCTCTATTTTCATTCTTAGGGGGTGGATTTTTTTCTTCAAATTGAAATGTGAACAATTTAAAGGTACGATGTACGTAATAGAAACAAAATTATCAAAATCGGGTTAGCCAGGAAAATTTTGTAATATTATTTCATCCCTTATGAGTGGAGTTTTTTTTTATAAAAAATTAATATGAGGCTAATTTAAAATTATGTTCTACCAATTAAAAAAGAATTATCAAAATCGAGCTATCCAACAAGAAGTTAATATTTCATCCCTTAGTTTTCAACCCCTTAGAAGTGAACGATTTACTAAGTATATATTTATTGAAAATAGGATATCTTAATATTTATTTCTATGGAAGGTATTCTTATCCCCTTTAACGATTCGTTCATTTTGAAATATCCTTTATATAAGTTTTTATTCTAGAAAAATCCATGGCTCCTGAGGGATGGTTATTCTTTATTGTTTTCAGTCTACTCCTGAACATTGGTCTTTCATTCGTCTGTATTTTAAGTTTTTTCGATATCGAAACTTTCCACTCACTCTATGAATATCATCTCCTCATCTTGTTGGAGTTTTCCTCGTTTTATGTATAGATATTTCAGCTCAATTGGTTGAAAAATCTTGGAATGTAGGCCAGTCAAAATCGACATAAAAAATCACTAAATTCGCAAAACATGATGTATCTCTGATTTTTTAGTATGTTGTTTGGACCCTTTAGGGCTATGTATTCTCAAGTTTGCAACTCTCAAAAAGTTGTGGAACAATTTTTATACAGAAAAAACCGTGAAATTTTTGAACTTGTTTCAGATTCTACTCGGTATCTCCTAATCCTAATTTCTTTGAAAGTTATTCTGTAGGTTTTTTAGAGCATTAAATTTGTTACAAAATAAGCCCAATCGCAGCTCTGTACCCTAATGGGTTACCGAGTTACGGTATTTTGGAAATAGGTTAATTTTTTCAAAAATTAAAAATTTTTGTTTGAGACCTTTTTTGGACCGGAGATGCATAATAGATCAGAGCTAAACCCTTTGAAAATGGTAAAAAGTGAAAAAAAAAATAGTAGGATAACCCATTAGAAAAGGAAAAGAATATAACATAAATGAAAAGAAAAATAAATTACGGTCGATCTGAGGTGGGGAAGTGGAAGAGGGGGTAGTTTTTAAGGGTAGATACGGTTTATCTCGATTTCCGACAAAACTACACGTCCTATGGAAAAAAGTTAAAAGGCAAAGTTATAGGTAATAAGAAGATCTACAATTTTTGTACATAACACTTTTTTCACATAACCACAAAATTTATGTAAAAAATTCCAAAAACTAAGTTTTTGGGTTTTTACTTTTTTTTACTACTATATATAGATAGTAAAGCAAGTATTGTAATCGGGTCGAATTTTCGAATTCGAGCTTTCACCGGAAATACATGTTTTGGGGTCCCCTGAGTCCAAAAAAGTGGTTTTTAGAAACATGTCTGTGTGTGACAGCCATATCGCATCGAAAGCTTTATCCGAATTTCACCGAACTTGGTATTTGACCTCCTTATTATACCTAGTTGTGCCGCGAAGCTTTTGATTGAAATCGGGTAACCGAAATCTCCACTTTATTCTAGGGGTTTTTAAGCTTTTTCAATTTTTTTCAAAAACGGCTCCAACGATTTTCTTTAAACTTACTATAGTTCTTAGACTCATTAGTGGCTACAACTTTTATTTGAGACTTTTTCCTGGGAAAATTCGAATAAGGGCGGTTCTGGGATGAAAGTTGGGAATTCGTATATCCATATGCATATATGTATTTAGTATTTATGCATATAGTTATAAAGTACTTATAGTTCTTTTAACCAACAGTGAGTTTCATAAACGAAAGTAAAAGAAAGTACTGTGACGCCTCGCAGCAGATATTTATTTTTACCTTTTAAAAAAAATTTTCATGAAATTTGGTAAAAATGTACCTTTTTATGTCCCAAACACGGTATAATTTTTTTGATTTAAAATATTTATTTCTTTCACCTTATTTTCACTTAATATACGTGAGAATTTTCGATTGAAAATTAGGGTGCTTTTCAATGTTAAGTCAAAATAAGTTGAAGAAATAAATATTTTAAATCAAAAAAATTACCATGTGTTTGCGACATTAAGAGGTAAGAGGTTTTTTGTAAAAGAGAAAAATTAAAATTCAAAAATGTGATTATTGGAATTTTTCACATTAATTTTAAGGTTATGTGAAAAAAATGTAAGCACAAAAGTTGTAGATCTTTTTATTACCTGCAACTTTTCCATTTAACTTGTAGTTTTGTCGGAAATCAAGATAAACCGTTTCTACCCTTAAAAACACCCCCTTTTTCTACTACCCCACCTCAGATCGACCTTAATTTATTTTTTCTTTCATTTTTAGGATATTCTCTTCCTTTTCCAATGGGTTTCATCCTACTATAATTTTTTTTTTGTGTTCAAAAATTATCGGCACTGGTCTATAATGAACGAATCAAACTTTCCTTGTGCATTTAGAATAGTGACGAATATTATGTGCTACCAAGTGAACTTTGGAAATTGATCACAATCGCAATTTTCAACCAATCAGAGTTCTTTGTTTATAATTTCAGCCAATAAACATAAAAGAATCTCATAAGCCATTTGATCAATGAAACCTTATATTAAAGCTGGCGTTGAATTTGTTCATTTCTTTTGGGACACTTAACTTTTCCACTTCTTGGGGGACACCCTCAATTTTTTTGGAAAATTATAAATCAAATTATGAATGCTGTTTGAAATGGTTACAAATGTTTCAGTGGTTTAATCAGTCATTTGAAAATTTGAACAATAGATTATGAATTGACTAACTTTTAATTGAATTTAGTCTTTTGAAGGGTTTAAGTGAAAGTTTTAGGTGAGTTGGATTGGTGTTTTCAAAATTTTTTCTACAAAATTGGGCAAGATTTGTACCAATTGCTTTTCATGTGTTTGATTTGAGTCGATTATTTGCATAAATAAATCACTTTCATTTATTGCCATAAATGTTTTGTCTTACCAAATATTTACCAGAGAAAAATTTGCATAGAAATACAAAGAAAAAAAATTCACACGTAAAGTATTGATATTGTTAAAAATCATAACTCATAAAAAAATCCCTTGCATTTCAGATATGTTATCATCAATCATTCTCAGAATCTGGTTTTTATTTGAAAAAGCATTGAATCATTGATGAAATCATTTATCTTGCATTAATTTCATTTGAAAAAACTTTCAAATCTTATCTCATTTTTCTTATAAATGTGCATTCATTGTATCAAACCCAATCACAGGAAATTTTTCAAGTTCACTCCAACTAATTATACATTGATTACTTTGAACCCAACGACAACAAAATGAGTCACATCAATGCATAGTTTTAACATTTTTTTAAATGTTTTTAAACAAACTTCCCAACATTTATCGTAGATATTTACGCATTCTTCATGGAATCGAGGATATTTTCTTTTAAAAAATTTTATTATTTGTTAAGTCTTATCGGAAATTTTACATTATAAGGGAAAGGTGGGTAAGATGATTCTTTTCGATTGGGCCCAAACAGCTAACGCTATCTAGTTGAATTTTTGACAAAACATAGCCTCGAATACCTCCCCACCACTGTTCATTTGCAGAGACAGCATAACCAGCGTGTTGGATTTTACAGAAAAAAAATATATAAATTGTGCTCAGTTAATATAAGGAAAGATTGAATTCAATTTTACAATACTTCTACTAAAAACTAGTAAGCGCAATGTCTCTTGTGTTTGTGACATTCTAATACTACTAATTTTTATTTTTGGGTTACTTGGAAATAGTGGCGTGACTATGGGTTAGATTAATTAGCTTTGAATAAAAAATTCGCACTTGGGGCAAGATGATTCCCTTCCTTGTGTACAAGATGATCCCTAGGATTTTTATGTACTTACCAGAGGTGTGCGGTCCATACATGCTGTAGATGCGACGCATGCCTTTGGATTGTAAGACGATTTTAAAAATTGAATATTTTTTATGATTTATTCATTTCATTTTTAATTTACGTAATTGCATTTGTAAAATGATTCAAAAAATGATATATTTTTATCATTTATAAATTTTTTAATTTACGTTATAATGAAAGGTATCGCTCATAAAATTGGCATAGTTTACCAAATCAAATGAACGGCAAAAGCCGAATCAATGCGTTGGCGACAGTAGCATTCGAGTGTTTGCTTCGAATTGGTCGCGCATGCGCACTAGTACGGTCGAATACTATCTCTCTCGGCATTTAACATAGCTGATTAACGGTCTGCAGATGCGTTTGCCGTTTTGAATCTAAACCGTGAATTTAAATGTTACTGATAATTTTCGTGACTTATTTTGATTTATTTACCCAGAAGCCATACAAATGTTCTGTACTTTAGGATAAGAACTATTTTCGTGGTTTTTAAATACATTATATGAAGCGGTTGTTGATGATTTTTGTAAGAAGGAGCGTCGAATATAGCTAATTTAAAAAAAATACTTACAAAAACCTCGTTTATCAAATAAAAAAATAAATTTAAAAAATGTGGTTTTTATATCCCCCCCCCCACTTCTAACCGCATGCCCTGTTTCAAAAGTCACCGCACGCCACTGGTACTTACATACATTAAGTTTAAGAAAACATTATATTTCTCGTCTGAGTCATCTGAGGAAGATGACACAGAATGCCTTTATTGCACGGAAAAGTTTTCCGGAGATATCAAGGGTGGAGGGTGGATCAAGTGTTGTGTTGGTGGAAAATGGCGGCATGAAGCTTGTGCCGGAATTGATAGCGATGACACAAATCCATTTATTTGTAAAAAGTGTAGCACAACACCGGCCAAAAAGCGATTAAACTTTTAAGAAAAGTTGCATAATGAAGCCACTACTTACTCAGAAGACTGGATTAGTTTTTTAGAGTTTATTTTGTTGAGTTATAAACCTGAGTATAAGTTATGTTGAATTACAAAAATTATTAAGTCTTTTTAAAAAAAGACGTTTTATAGTCTTGATTTTTGCTTTTACTTACCTTATTCTTGAAAAAATAAAAGGGTGCTCGACATTGGGGTAAGATGATCATTGGGATCATCTAACCCCAACCTTAGGGATCATTTTAGCCACCCGGGTGTATAAAATGTTTACTTTGTAGAGTTTTAAAAATATGTATATAGGGGAAAGGTGCACAAGATGATCCGTCTAAGCAAGAATCGAAATAAAATATACATTTTTAATTCTGAAAAAAACATGATAGCATTTACTTCTGCCATATATGTTTATCTTACTTTTAACATACTCAAAATTTCTAATTAATTAAGTTTACATAATAATAAATACATATTTTTAAAACTCTGCAAAGTAATCATCTTATACACCCGGGTGGCTAAGATGATCCCTATGGTTGGGGTAAGATGACTCCAATGAACATCTTACCCCAATGTCGAGCAAACTTCTATTTTTTCAAGAATAAGGTAAGTAAAAGCAAAATTCAAGACTATAAAACGTCTTTAAGATAATTTTTGTAATTCAACATAACATATACTCAGGTTTATAACTCAACAAAATAAACTCTAAAAAACTAATCCTGTCTTCTGATTAGTGGCTTCATTATGCAACTTTTCTTAAAAGTTTAATCGCTTTTTTGCCTGGTGTTGTGCTACACATTTCACAAATAAATGGATTTGTATCATCGCTATCAATTTCGGCACAAGCTTCATGCCGCCATTTTCCACAAGCACAACACTTGATTCACCCTCCACCCTTGATATCGCCGGAAAACTTTTCCGTGCAATAAATGCATTCTGTGTCATCTTCCTCAGATGACTCAGACGAGAAATATAATGTTTTCTTAAACTTAATGTATGTAAGTACATAAAAATCCTGGGGATCATCTTGCCCCAAGTGCAACTTTTTTATTCAAAGTTAACTAACAAAACCTATAGTCAAGCCGCTATTTCCAAGTAACCCAAAAATCAAAATTAGGCGTATTAGAATGTTACAAACACAAAAGACATTGCGCTTACTAGTTTTTAGTAGAAGTATTGTAAAATTGAATTCAATCTTTCCTTATAACTGAGCACAATTTATATTTTTTTTCTGTAAAATCCAACACGCTGGTTATGCTGTCTTTGCAAATGGACAGTGGCGGGGAGGTATTCGAGGCTATGTTTTGTCAAAAATTCAACTAGATAGCGTTAGCTGTTTGGGCGCAATCGAAAAGGATCATCTTACCCAGCCCCCTACAACTCCATGTTACAAAAATGTGACCATTTTTACTGGATTTGCAGTAAATTAGTTGAAATATAGTTGAAAACGAGTTGAACGAAGATCACAAAGACTGACGAAGACCGAAGCATTTATGAAGGTCGAAGGTTAGAAAAAATTTTTTAAACGTCAAGCAAGTTATTAAAATGAACTTTTTTTTAAATGTTTTCATTATTATTGTTATTATATGAGAATAATTATGATAAGTATTTTTATATAATAAGTATAATAACTCTGATAAGTTTAAGTGGTAGGGGGCTGTTTGAGACGTATGACCCTTATAACAACACAAATAGTGAACAGCTGTTTTTCCACTAGATACTAGCGCCGCCGAAAGAGCTCAAAGGTACTAACATTTCCGTAGAAATCGGTCACGTTTTTTAGCCTTTCTCGTATTTAAATGACCGGGGGGCTGATCTTACCTCCTGGGATCATCTTGTACACCTTTCCCTTATTATTATGTAAACTAAATTAATTAGAAATTTTGAGTATGATAAAAGTTAGATAAACAAATATGGCAGTAGTAAATGCTATCAAGTTTGTTTCACAGGGAAATATGTATATTTTCTTGCAATTCTTGCTTAGAGGGATCATCTTGTACACCTTTCCCCTACTCTAGATATTTATAACTTTTTCATCGAAAGGAAAACTCCTCGTCAATTTTCACACTTGGTTCTTTCAAATTCATTACATTAATTAATGTTAACAGTTTTCTTTTACATGTTTCAAATCAATGTTTGGCTATATTTTAAATTATCGCTCGTAATTCTAATTACATAATATTTCATAAGAATTAAATGGAATTTTGAACGAATGTATGAAGTTTTATCTATTTTATTAAAGCATTTTTTTTTTGTACGATTTAATGTGGTTTCTTTCATGTTTGTATTGTGAAACCTTACGACGAATTTTATTGTTAGACTGTGTGTGTTTTAATGCTCATATATATTATTATATCTCTGAAAATATTTGCAAGAGAAAATTTGTTTGCTTTTGTGTGTTTATTAGATACTATCTATTTTTGATAAAGCAGAATGATTTAAAACGTTTTGTGCGTCTTGTTAAATATTCAAATCAATTGTTGCATTGTGTGACGTGTTTGTTTATAAAACGATTGATTTTTGTCAGTTCAATAGAAAATTTTTTAAAATTTAAATTTTTCATTTTTTTTTTTTGGGATTGTAATATATAGTAACGTGGTTGTGTTGAATGTTTGCATTTTATGTCGTCTTGCACCAGGTCACGTGTTCATTGTGTTACGCTCGGTGCGTTGAAAAACCAGAGCCCGGGGACCGTTGGTCGCGGCGATTTGGCCAACGCGAGCCAGACAGTGTTGACATCGTCCAGCAGCAACACGGCCCTGCAACCGATGGCCGCCGCGACTAGTCTCATGACCGAGGACCGGGTGACTCTCGTCGTCGATAACACACGGTTCGTGATCGACCCGGCACTGTTCACCGTGCATCCGGACACGATGTTGGGCCGCATGTTTGGCTCCGGACTGGAATTTGTGCATCCGAACGAAAGAGGCGAGTTTGAGGTGGCCGAGGGCATTTCGGCGATTGTCTTCAGAGCGATTCTCGAATACTACAAAGGGGGCGTAATTCGATGCCCGCCGTCTGTTTCGGTCCAAGAATTACGGGAGGCCTGTGATTATTTACTAGTGCCTTTTGATGCACATACAATTCGATGTCAAAATTTACGTAAGAAACGCTTTTAATTGTTAACAATTCGTTTGGTATAATTAATTGATTTTAGGTGGATTATTACATGAGCTGTCCAATGATGGAGCCCGTTGCCAATTTGAGGTGTTCTTGGATCAATTAATTTTACCATTGATGGTCATTTCAGCGCAACGAGGAGATAGAGAATGTCACGTAGTGGTTCTACTCGACGATGATATCGTTGATTGGGATGAAGAATATCCACCACAAATGGGAGAGGAATATTCTCAAAGTAAATATTTTACTACTTTTACATTTTTTTTTTGGTGTTCTAAGTCGCTTTAACAGCTTAGGTCATATCACGACTGTCTAAATACAGAAAATTTCTCTTGGTCAATTTTAATCTTAGGTCTATGATCTTAAGTCTAGGATTCAACGGGAATCGAACCCGAACCACTTGACGCATGAAGTGGGGAGAACTACTGCTCTAGTCACTGTGCCAATAGGTGGCCCTTACATTTTTTGTTTATATAATAAGCATAACGTTTAACAATAATAAGACAAAGAATAAGAGTCTTAGGAAAGATTGTCTGAGACTGAGTATTTTCAATATCCGCGCCTATAATTCTCATATATTAAGGTCTTAAACCTGCTAGGTTCCGCGGGCCTTAGAGTTTCTTGGAAGGTTCACAGTGGTTCCGTAAATGATCTTTATTTGTTCTTTTTAACTAGCTTTATTGAACCGAGAACCTTAAGATTCCTATAAAAAAACCAAGGAACATAAGGAATCCTCCTGGGACATCAGCAACGCCAACTGATAGCGTTTTAATAGTCATTGATATTTGGTATCATTTCTTTAACATATAGTCTAAGAGCTAGCAACGTTTTCGAGAGAGTATTTTAGGTCGGCCAGTTTTTATATATGTTATCTAGCACGAACCCGGACATCATACGGGCTGTCGGGAAGGGTTACGTTTGCTAGTGCGCATCGCACCTGTACAGATAAAATATTAAAAGTTTTAGATGAAATTGATAGAAAATAACATTTTAAATAAAAAATGTCCAGTGACTAATTTTCGTAAAGTGGCTAGTTTGCCCGCTACAAGCTTGGAAAGGCTGGCTCGACGTGACGTCATTTGAGTGGCCGACCGTTCAGAGATACAGCCGTTGTGCCGACAAGTGTACAATAAGCTTTACAAGCTTGTAGCGGGCAAACTAGCAACTGCACGAAAATTAGTCACTGTACATTTTTTATTTAAAATGTTATTTTCTATCAATTTCATCTGAAACATTTTTATTTTTCTGAAAATTTCAATATTTTACCTGTCATAGGCGCGATGCGCACTAATAAACGCAACCCCTCCCGACAGCCAGCCAGCCCGTATGATGTCCGGAATAGTCCGAGAGATAACATATAAAAACTGGCCGACCTAAAATTCTTTTTTTTTCGATGTCGCTAGCTCTCGTACTAATAGTACATAGATATACCATGTTCTGATTCGTTTCACCATGACGGGTATAGAAGGGGGTGTATCCATGTACCCTTCATGATGAAGACTATACAAAAAAGGTTAATTTAGTGTAAATATAAAAATTTCGGGATGTCATAAATTTTAAAAATACCAATTTACCATGATAGCTTACAGCAGATGGACTTCCGATAGACCTGGACAGATCAAGAATAGCGCCATGGCGACGTTTCCAACGCTGTTTTCTTATTCTTACTTTTGATCAGATTTTAACTAATTCATCTTTAAAATAAATACATTATTCGTTCCAGAGAGAAAGTAGAGAGAACCAGATCGCACTAATACAGGTGCTGCCCTCTACTTCGAGTACGAAATTTGGAACTATTAACACTAAAGCCTCGACCGTTTCTCTACGACTTTATAATACGAGAACTAGCGACGCCGAAAAAAAAAAGAATTTTAGGTCAGCAAGATTTTATATATGTTATCTCTCGCACTATTTCGGGCATCATACGGGCTGTCCGGCAGTCGGGAGGGGTTACGTTTATTAGTGCGCATCGCACCTATGACAGATAAAATATTGAAATTTCCAAAAAAATAAAAAAGTTTCAGATGAAATATGTAGAAAATAACATTTTACATGTCGGCACAACGGTTGTATCTCTGAACGGTCGGCCACGCAAATGACGTCACGTCAAGCCAGCCTTTCCAAGCTTGTAGCGGGCAAACTAGGCACTTTACGAAAATTAGCCACTGGACATTTTTTATGTAAAATCTTATTTTTCACAAATTTCATCTGAAACGTTTTCTTTTTTCTGAAAATTTCAATATTTTACCTGTCATAGGTGCGATGCGCACTAATAAACGCAACCCCTCCCGACAGCCAGATAGCTCGTATGATGTCCAGGAAATTGCGAGAGATAACATATATAAAAACTGGCTGACCTAAAATACTCTCTCGAAAACGTTGCTAGCTCTTAGACTATATGTTAAAGAAATGATACCGTATATTAATGACTATTAAAATGCTATTAGTTGGCGTTGCTGATGTCCCATTTGTTAGAACCAGAAGTCTTACAGTCTTACTAGAAGTTTTACACACTTTTAGGAATCCTTCAGTTCCTTGATTTTTAAAAGGAATCTCAAGGTTCTTGGTTCAACAAAGCTAGTTAAAAAGAACAAATAGAGATCATTTACGGAACACCTGTGAACCTTCCAAGAAACTCTAAGGCCCCGCGGAAGGCCCCCCAAAAATGTTGCTAGCTCTTAAACTATTAGGCATTCCGAATATAGAACAGTGGAAAAATGTACAAACCAATGACTAAAGAATAGTTCCAAATTTTGTACTCAGAGTTGGGGGCAGCACCTGTATTCGTGCGATCTGGCTCTCTCAACTTTCTATGTGTTAGTTCGTAACTTAGTTTTCCATGGTCATTAGGGACTCGTCAATGAAATTTTAACTTCCAATTAAATAACTTAAAAATTCATAGTTTGATTTGGCTTGATATTTAAATAAAAACATTTGTCTCGAGTATGACTTGATTTCAAGACAAATTAAGGTCAAATAACTTGAAAATCAAGCCAAGAAGAGGATCTATAACAATCTTAATTTTGTCATTTTCCTCTTCTTAGTTATTAAGATAGTAAATTCTTGAAATATTTATGTGTTATTAGGGGCGTCATGGCACCACATTGTCGCCCCTGATATAATAAATGTTATCATTTTTATAAAACCAAAATTAGATATATTCTTAAATTACATTCAGATAAGAACGTGATGTTTATTTAAAATGTTATTTTTAGCTGTCAACAGTACGGCGATGTACCGATTCTTCAAATATATCGAGAATCGTGATGTGGCCAAGCAAGTGATGAAAGAGCGGGGCTTAAAGAAAATACGCTTAGGCATCGAGGGCTATCCAACGTACAAAGAAAAGGTGAAAAAGCGGGCGGGTGGCCGAGCCGAGGTTATTTACAACTACGTGCAACGCCCTTTTATCCATATGTCGTGGGAAAAGGAAGAGGCCAAAAGTCGTCACGTCGACTTCCAGTGCGTCAAATCGAAATCGGTCACCAATTTGGCGGAGGCCACCGCTGATCCGGTGCTCGAATTTGACTCGGTCGGTAATCAAGTGATGGTCACGAATCAGCCGGAACGAATGCAACCCCTTGGACTTGGACTGCCGGGTCCCGAGCAGGAAGAGGGTGCCGTTGGGGGTTTTCTGGAAAATGATCAACAACAATTGGATGACTAACGAGAGAAAATCGTCGAGAGAATTTTCAAGTTTTTCATGTTTTCAAGGAAATAAAATGCAGCTAATTGCGATGGATTTCTATATATTTTTCTATGTATTTCACGTAAATTAGTGGAAAAGTCGAGAGATCGTGTTTCATAATATTTGTTGTTGGATAATTAAATTTTATACAATTACGATTGTTGGTTGGTTGGTAAACGTTTGGATATGTCGGCGTTGATTATAAAAATGCGTTATTTATACAAACAACGCGCTACTTGTATTATTAATATTGATTATAAATATTATTTTTTTAAATGTCAGGCAAATTATTTTTATTATATGAGAATAATTATAAAGTTGTCATTGGTGAAAGTAACGATGATAATAGCATAAGGAACTGATAAATGACAACACAAATAGTTAATAGCTATTTTTCAACTAAACTACTAGCGCCACCCAAAGGTAATAAAACATGCGACACAAACGGTAATTTTTTTTAGCTGGTATTCATAGTAGGGGAGCCCACGATGCTAAATCGGAATTTACTCGAGCGTTATCGAGACTTGTTGGGTTGCGAAGCTTAGATGATAAAAAGAAAAAAATGTCATATAATTATATAATATATACCTTTTCAGCGATGGGGGGAGCGGCTATAGATTTTCAAAAATGTAAAAAAAAACTGTTACATGGACATACTCGAGCGCGTCAGATATGTCCTACGTATTTTTAAAAATGTACATATGTTAATCTGATTGTTTCCATGATGGGGTGGTCGTACGTAAGGGTTGAAAATGAAGAAAAAAAAAATTTAATCGAGCGCGTCAGATTTTCTAAGGGGATGTTCAGTGAACCTAAGACAAACCACTGACGATTTGAATGTGACGCAAACGCGCTGCCATTATTAGAATGTGCAAAAAAAAAATCACCATTTTGAAATAATCAAGCGCGTCAGATTAAGATATTTATGGTTCATCTTTATGCCTTAGACATGCTGTCTCATAATCTGACGATTATCAGGAGGGATTCACCTAAACTGAAAATAATTCAAAAATTTTTTTTTGTATATATGCATACAGCCTATATTCGAATTTTCCCAGAAAAAAAATTCAAATAAAAGTTGTAGCCACTAATGAGTCTAAGAACTATAGTAAGTTTAAAGAAAATCATTGGAGCCGTTTACGAAAAAAATTGAAAAACCTCATAAACTCCTAGAATAAAGTGGAGCTTTCGGTTCTCCGATTTCAATAAAAAGCTTCGCGGCACAACTAGTTGTAATATGGAAGTCAAATTTCAAGTTTGATGAAATTTGGATAAAGCCATATCGTATCGAAAGTTTTATCCGAATTTCATCAAACTTGGCATTTAGCCTCCATATTATACCTAGATGTGCCGCGAAGCTTTTGGCCGAAATCAGTTAACCGAAAGCTCTACTATATTCTAGGAGTTTTTGAGCTTTTTCAACTTTTTTCGAAAACGGCTCCAACGATTTTCTTTAAACTAACTATGGTTCTTAGACTCATTAATGGCTACAACTTTTATTTGAAACTTTTTCCTGGGAAAATTCGAATATATGCCTCACGCAGCTGCACGCATTAAACTTTATCGATGATTTTTTGTTCCTTCGACTTGTGGAAATCGTCAGATTATAAATTTTTGTAAGCCTTGATTTATTCCCTTCAAAATAAAAAAAATTTAGCCACGCTCGAGAATGTCGAGATGACGTTTTTTTTACAACTTTGTATCTCTCCCCCTTCTTTACGTCACTCTCAAATTGTCAGAATAGTGGAATATACACCTTTTAGCATGTAACTAACTCACCCTATCTTAATCTGACGCGCTCGAGAATTTCAGATGATCAATATTTTGTTACTAATCTGATCCTTTATCCTTGACGGGCGGCCATATATATGGGGCTAATATTTGGTGGAAGTACTTAACTGGGTACAAGGTATCACCTTGTATATTAATCTATCGCAATTTAGTAAATCCCGAAATCCCCGCTTGGGCTCCCCAACTATCAATTTGATAAAACTTTTTTACAAGTAACATCACCTGTACAAGAGACGCGTTGTTTATATAAACAACGTATTTTTATATTCAATGCCGATATATGTATATAGTTAATAATATTATATACAAGAGAAAGAGATGCATTGCCCGTGAAATGGCAATTATATAAATTTTATACGTGTCAACTTAAATTTTACAATTTTTGCAAAATGAGGAATGAAAAAAAAATCATCAAGTTCATTGTTTGTTGTTTAATTAAGCTTAAATGTAAATTTTACCCGTAAGGAATATAATATATATTAAACTTCTTGATCATTTAAACATTTCTTCGGATGGACGTTTTGCTAAATTATACATAAACATTTTTTGTATTGAATATTTTATGCTCGAGTTTATCCTTAAGTCACGTGGAAAAGGATAATGAAACTGAGATTTCCTGAGAAATGTTTAAGATACATATAAAGGCTGACATTTTACTTATAGAGATAAAAAAATATACATACGAGTAAGATTATTTATTTCTTATGTTTATATGATATAAAAAAAATGAAGGGAATACATATTGCATATTTAAATTGAACTGTGTTATGTTATTGGTTCCTGTAGTCGGAAACAGTCGCTGACTATTTTCCATTTGTCCTCTTGCGCTGTGATCATGAAATTTTGTTGAAATGATTTGTTGTCTTTGTCCTGGTATTTCACGTAGCCGCTGACTTGAATTAAGAATGTTAATTGGCCTCCGACAGCTGAGTCTGTAATAAAGGTAATTGGTAGAATTCAAGTCCTTGGTCTTTAAAAGGCGGTTTAATATTTACCGATAATTGGTTGAGCGTCTAAAGTACTTAAGGTGTGATCTGTTGGAGGTAGTTCCATTATAAATTTTTGAATGCTTTCACTGCCGACAACACCGTTTCCGTTCCAGACTAACGTTCCTGTGTCCATATATAACCTTGCTATTAACTAGAAAAAAAAATTACAATTACCTCAAACATTGTCCTTATAGTTTTCCATTTTTTCTTAGCGTTTAACATTGGTTTGTTAAAATTTTTTTTTACGTATAACTTCTTTACTCGCGCTGAACTTACAGAAGCGTTACGAAAAGTGTGATCGAAGTTGAGAAGGGAGATATACGTTGAAGAGACAGAGTTACGTTTGCATATCTAACACACAGTGCAGGCCAGTGGAGTAGCGAGCTTAACTCGCGCCCGGGGCACAATACTTTTTTAGCCACCCCTCCCCCCAATAAAAAAAAAATTGAATTACTATATATAAATTTTCCTTGCTTTCGATGAAGCAAATTTATCAACAATATCATCAAAGTTGATCATTTCAAATTTTTCACTTTCAACACTTCAAAATCCCACGATCTAGCTGCACTGCCTGTTGCAAGTGTCACGGATATGAACAGACAGAGAGAGGAAAAAAGTTATATTTTCTAGAAAGCAATTATAATTAAAAAGAAATATCCGGCAATAATTTTTTTGTTTTGCGGACCATTTGGTGCCCCTTTGTGAGTAGCGCCTGGGGCATGATACCCCCCTTGCTCCACCCCCCCCCCCCCCAAGGCTACGCCACTGGTGCGGGCTTATTCTCCGATTTTCTTTTGTGTGAAACTTGGTGTGTCCCCATTCTTAAATTGAGTTCAACGTCTAGAGTCGAGAGTTTACATAGATCTAGATGCACTCTAGGAGCAAGCTAGCTCGACATTTTCTTTCATATCATAAACCTATTTTAGTCTTACAATCTGCCACAGTAATTACTGATGTAACCGATAATGAAAGCAATGATTAAAAAAAATCTTAACTATTTATTAATATCTGAAAACCCATGCTACATAAATACGCATATACATAGATAGTAATTTTTAAATTAAAAATGTATTTGAAGTAAAAAGAAACTGTATTGTTACTGCTGTAAGGGGCCATCCATAAATTACGTCACACGAATTTCATGATTGTTGCCCCCTTCACCGTTCTTGTCGCACCTGGTCACACTTGTAAGACCCACCCCTTTCTTAGTGTGACGTCACATATTTTAAAATTTTACATCTACAAATAATTATTGAATTAAAACAACAGTTTCAAAATTTGTTTTATTTCAATTTAAATGATTTTTTAAAAAGATTAACTTCAAATCAAACATTTCAAGAAATTAACCAAAAAAAAAACGATTAATTATATTAATTAAAGATCAAACTTAATTATCATTAGTCCATGGACTTGGAACCCACTCCCTTGTCACACTTCGTCGACCCCTCCCTCCCCCTAAACGTGTGACGTAATTTATGGATGACCCCTAATCTGTTAAGTAATTCAGTGACCCCCCCCCTCGTAATTTTGAAAGCCTTTTTCAATAATAAACTTTACGTAGGTTTTCATTTCTTTTTGAAAGTGATTTCCACGTAAATTTTTGGTAGTGACCTGTGACCCCCACGTAGTTATTCAAAGCTTTTTTTTTTTCAATAGTCAATCCCTTACAATGTTTAGCAATCTTTTCTTAAAAGTGACCTCCACGTTTTTCCAATAGTGACCCCCAAATAGTTTCCCAATCTTTTTCAACAGCTCGGCCCCCTTAAAATTTTAAGAGCTTTTTCAATGGTATTTTATACGCAATTCTTTTATTCTTTTTTTTGAGAGTAAATTCTACATCGTTCTTTAATATTGACTTCCTCATAGTTTTTCAATGCTTTATTCAGTAATGGCCCATAACATAATTTTTGTGATTTTTTTCTTAAAGTCTCAAAGGTCTGGTGACCCTTAAGTTTTTAAAAATAACCCCCGGGGGACATTTTTTGATCATTTTCAATAGTAACCCCAGCGTAGTTTTTCTGTCATTTAAAGTAATGAAAGTTTTTACAGCTTTTTTTCTATAGTGATCCCCAGATAAACTTAATATAGAAATATTATAGGAAATATACAGAAGAATAGACAAGACCCAGAATATTTCAAGTATCTATATAAATACCAGCCAAGATAAATAAAATGCCCTTACATGCCGCCTTTTATCGCACGTTTCATAGTATAATTTGGTAAATTCCTCGGCAACTCGACATGCTTGGTTCACAACGTTTTTAATCTTATTTTGCTGAAAAAATAAAGATTTCTTAGTTTTTTTTCTCTAAAACAATGAGTAATTCTTTCAAAACTTACATCCATTAGTTAAGGTTATGCGGTGACTAATACAAATATATTATATTAGTAAGGTTTCGCCATAAAAAAATTCGTACAAATACCAAGTAAATGACTATTCAAAACATTTCACAAATAAATTATTGTTTAATTTATAATTTAAATTAATAAAATTAAAATGTTTGTGATAATTTGAGAAACTGGAGGCAAGCTAGTATTGATGAGTTTAACTCTATGAGATTCTTACATAAAAAAATTGGAAAAAATATTTAAATATTACTTCTTTTAATGTAATGAGATATAAATTATCAAAAATATGGTTTGAAATATTAATTTTGTTGATATTTATGCATTTTTATCGATTTATATATACTTGTAGAACCTAGAGAGACCTGGAGCGTTACAGTTTAAGTCTGTAGAGCTTTGCTTGTCCTGTAGCTGTTTTAAACATAGAGGGACAATATAGTGGAATATTAACATAAATAAACATAATACAAAAGGATCATGAAATGATTAAAAATTAACATAAATATTGAATTAACTTGCTAAAAAATATTAGTTATTATATAAGTGAAACGTTTGATTAATCGGTTTATGTGAGAATGAACGATTTTACTATAAAATAAAGTCGGAAATTCCGTTTTTCGCGAAGTGAGTTTTCAAGCGGCTTATTTTATTTGGCCGAATAAAATGCCTGTGAGCCGCAGTGATAGTAAAAAGAAGCGTCGTAGTGACGATGATAACGCGATTGATTCACTATCGGATAGTCCTAAAAGGTTTGTGCTGATTTTTGGTTAGTTTCCTTTGTACTAATTGAAATGCAATTGTCTTAGGACGAAGGTTCATGCGCAACGAAAGTTTGCTCAAGGTGCTGCTCTAGTCCCCAGTGCTTTGCCCCAGTTCAAGGATGTGGACAAGGACAAGCCGAAGCCGGCTGCAGAGTCGACCCCCATTGACCTGCTCCCGAGCAAACGTCCCAACACCGAGGACTTCCTGACTTTCCTTTGTTTTCGGGGTACCTCAATCCTACCCCCAAGTCTAGATTTTTTTAATAACGCCCACACCGACGACTCGGCCAATTCTCGTTCGAATATCAAACTTGAGGCGAATAAATTCGAAACCCACAACGGCGATAAAAATATTGAAACTAGTCCAAACCAACCTCCCGATCGACCCTTTGTCGCATTTGGAGTCCGTAAACGAGCCGATCCATTCGCCCATAGTCGTTTAGATCGTAACCGACGCCATGCTCTCACAGTCCAGGCCCTGCGTCGTAAATACCAGGACCAACGAATGGCCAAAATCCGGGCTGTGGCCATTAGCCAGAACAGCGACCTACCCACAGTGAAAACTCGAGCAGCCATCCGTAAAGAACCGAAAACTACCAAAAAGATTCCTAAAAAAACACCAGTCAAAACACCCACCCCTAAAAAACCTCCCGTTAAAACACCCCCAAAACCGAAACCCCCTGTTAAAAGTGTACCCCCAAAACGTACAACCATGGTCTCGAAACGTGCAATGCGTCTACGAAGTGGAGGACGAATCATTATTAAAGAAATCAAAACCATTAAAAAAAAACCTATACCTCCAAAACGTCCCGTACCAAAAGCTACCCCAAAGAAAAAAGCTCAAAGCTCATCAGAATATAGTTCAGACGATGACGAACCTCTGGTCGAAACATGTAAAAAACTTAAACAACCCCCACGAGTTCGGAATCCACCGGTTAAAAGAGTAATCCAGAAGAAGATCATTAAAAAGTTTATTCGAAATAAACGATGTACCCGATCGAATGCTAACGATATAAAATCACAGCAAAGACCGACTCGAAAAACGAAGGAAGCAGCAGCTCTCTATATGGAACTTCTTGGACGAAAGCTCGTCCAAGACGCCGAGGTCGATGAGGACACTTTATCTATCGATAGCTTCCCCGAGCTTCCGAATGTAAAACGAGCAGAACAACGCGAAAATGAAATCAAAGCTCAGTCCCGAACTCGTGCTGAAACCCGAAACACCCCAACGACCGATCCCAAACCGAAGCCAATCGAGAAAAAAGATCAAAAACCCAAAAAATCGATAAAAGCTCCCGAAAGCCCCAAACCGGAAAATGACCAGGAAAAAACTCCTCGTCGACTATCACTTGTTGAAAGCTCGAAAAAACTTGTCAAACCCCCGAATCGTAAATCTGAAGAGATTTCAACGATTAAAGCTCCCGAAACTCGAAACAGTAAAATCCGAACCAGATCTCAAAAAGTCGCTCCCGAACCAAAGAAAATTCCGGTTAAACGAAAAGCGTCTCCGACTCCATCGGTACGGCCAACAACTCGTCAATCGAAAGAACAAGAGAAACCTGAAGAACCCATCAAGAAGATCATCGAAAAACCGGAGAAACCTACGAAAAAATCGACCCCTCCAAAACTTTCAACACCTCCCAAAGCATCCTCATCCGATAGTATGAAAGAATTAGCCTTTAGCGATTCAGACGAAGAACCCTTAGCCAGTAAAATCAAAACGGAGATCAACGAGATCATCTCGAAAACATGCGCCAAAGACCAAACATCCAACGTCTCATCGTCAACGTCGAAGCCTGACGAAAGTAAATTTCGAGTTTCCGATTATAACGACGACGTGAAAGAAGAAACCGACTCGAACAAGGGTAAATCGACCAAAAAACCGACCAAATCTACGGAATGCACCCGTTCCGATTTACTGTGTAAAGATGTGGGCCGTCGATTCGGGAAGGGGAAGGTGAATATGTCGAATGAACAAATCGAAAAATGGTTAAATGACGCCGATCAAGAGCTGAAAAATCTCCAGAAGAAAACGGATGAGAAACCGAAAATTTCCTCGCCCGAAACACCAACGAAAAGTAGTCCAGAAGAGGTTAAAACTGAGTCGGAAAAACGGCGGAATATCTTTCCGCAACGACGACCAATTATTAATAAGGCTAAAGAACGGAAGGAGACGTCGAGTTCTAACGCGTTTTCTCCCGATAATGAGAGTAGCGTTTATGCTTTCGAAGCTGATTCAGAAGCTCCGATTAACACGCCATTTAGACGGCATTCGCGAAGACCTTCGAGCACGGCCACATCGAAATCAGAAGATGAAATTGGAAAGCAAGCCTCCGAAGATGAGGCTAAAAAATCGGGAGTGAAATTTCGGATTCCAAGCGTCTTTAAACACGATGATGTGAAATCATCGACCACAACGACACAGGGACAGCTTTCGTTAACTCTCGGTCCCGATAGTAATACGAATCAATGCGCTTCGATTGCAGTTCAAGTTAATATAAGTGGAAATCTTGACGAAACTGTTGGTCTAACGACTGATCTAGGAGATGATAATGATGAAGGACATCTATTCTATATTCCACTTCAAACGAATAAGACGTCTGTAACTGACCAGCAGGTCATTCAAGGAGTTGCTGTGAAATTAGGAACAACAGGAGCAAATGGTCCGAATCAACGAGTTATAATGCAAGCAAAACTCGTTACAAAACCTTCAACGTCATCTGGAACTGGAATATTCCCTAATAAATCTCTGCTTCCGGCATCACAACGTACATCCAATTCCACATCCATGAGTCCTCCCGTGGGAACCGTTCAACCATTCACGTCTAAACCTCTCGAATCAAAGCCCGCTGAAAGTGAAAAGGATCGCCCTAAAACTATTTCTAGTCCCTCAACATCACGCACAAACATTAAACGAACCCCTAAAGCAAAGACGTCCTCGGCATTTTCGATATCCCCAGCCAGCTCTCCGGCGAAAAATTTGTTCACTTCAGGCCCCGCTCAAATGGTTGCAGCGCCCACGTTCTATCCGACTGCAGAGGATTTTCAAGATCCACTTGAGTATATAAATAAAATTCGAGTGACCGCTGAAAATTTTGGGCTTTGTCGTGTTGTTCCACCGGCTGATTTCAAGCCAGAATGTAAAGTGAGCGATGATATGCGATTTACGGCTTACAATCAGTACGTGCATAAGATGCTTCAACGTTGGGGTCCTAATTTTCGTGAGTTGACGGCGATCAAGAAATATTTGGCTACGCAAAATATTACTTTAACACAAGCACCATGGGTAAGTTATCGTTTTGGATCATTATAATCTAATGTCTAAACCAGGGGTCGGCAACATGCAGCCCGTTGTAAAATTTCATGCGGCCCGCCCAGCAAGAAAATGTCTCTTTATACTTCTGCGCAATTATTAAGTAGTTAATTATTATAATAAACTTGTTAATTCTATTTTTTGCATTTTTTAAAATATTTTTAAGCAACTTTCTTTAATTTTCATTTAGCAGTTTTTAAAAATTTATTATTCATTTAAATTTTACTTTATTATTATACTAGCTGGTCCCCGCCCGCTTCGCTGAGCGTATCTAAATTATACTGATTGAATAATAGAAACTTTCACCCCATCAACAAAAAGAGACAAATAGATATTTCTAGATCTTTGATTCTTAGAAAGTTCATGAAAATTCGATAAACTACTTTTCCAGGAAGATATTCTATATAGCTATCTAGAACAGCTATCTTATAGGTTCCATGCGTTTTTATGAATATTATAAAATACCTATAATTGTGTTCCTTAAGTATAGAAATAAATTCGAAAATTTTGAATGTATTATATACTAACCAGTGGCGTGCGGTGACTTTTGAAACAGGGCATGCGGTCAGCATAAGGGGGAGGGGTAAAATTTTTAATTTAATTTTTTTTATTTGCTAAAGATGGTGTTATAAGTATTTATTTTTAAAAATTAGCCTTATTTGACGCTCTTTCTTACAAAAATCATCAATAACCGCATCATGTAATGTATTTAAAAACCACGAAAATAGTTCTTATCCTAAAGAACAGAACATTTGTAGGGCCTCTTGGTAAATAAATCAGTAACAATTAAATTCACTGTACTATAGATTCTAAATGTCAACCGCATCTGCAAACCGTCAATCGGCAATGTGAAACGCCAAGAGAGATAGTATTCGACCATACTAGTGCGCCTGCGCGACTAATTCAAAGCAAACGGTCGCATCAGGCCGCATGTTGCTTTTGCCGTTCATTTGATTTGCTGCTCTATGCCAATTTTAGGAGCCATACCTTTTATAATACGTAAAATAAAAAAATTTAAAAATAATAAAAATATTTAGTATTTTTAGAATCATTTTCAAATGCATGCAATTACGTAAATTAAAAAATGAAATGAATAAATCATAAAAAATATTCAATTTTTAAAATCGTCTTACAATCCCAAGGCATGCTGCGATTCTATAGCATGTATGGACCGCACGCCGCTGATACTAACCTATTTAACTGAGTTTTTCGCCAAGTTCAAATTTTTCAATAGATCAAAAAGTTGAGTACGTGGAGTAATTTTTGATTGTTTGAATATAATTTAATACGCGTACCTATTTCTAAACATTATAGACATTCAAAAATTAACAATGAAAGAATTTTCAATGGTTCAATAATTTTCATTATTAATTTATTGATGTTATCGGATGTAAAATTAAAAATCATGTTTTGCAGTAAAAATTGTCATTTCTATTCAACTTTTTTGGAGTGATTGTGTTAAAACGCTATTTCACGAACTTTAGGGAAAGCTTTTTTATAAACACGATTCCTGCAGGATAAGTGCAATTGTTATGCTATCTTTTGAGAACCGTGCATATTTCTAACATACGAATTAATAATCAATATTATTCTCTGACCTCTCAACTCCCTATTGCAAAAAATCATGTCAATCTTTTGCTTTATGAAAAACAAAAACATATCTATCCCACGGAAGTATATATTCCCGATATAAAAAAGGTCAGGCTTTCTTGAGAAAAATGCACTAGAACTCTATTTCACGTACTTTGCTATTTAACTTTTTTCTATAGGACTTGTAGTTTTGTCGGAAATCGAGATAAACCGTTTCTACCCTTAAACATCTCCCCCTTTTCCACTTCTCCACCTCAGATCGACCGTAATTTATTTTCTCTTTCATTTTTGTTATATTCTCTTCCTTTTCTAATGTTCAAAAATTATCGACCCTGGTCTAATTGTAAATATTCTTATAAACCAATTCCTCCTAGGCAAAATGTCTTAGACCCAGATACATTTTAAACTTTACATTATTATTTATAGATTGGTGGAATGGAGATTGATTTACCACGCTTGTATCAAACAGTACAATCACTAGGAGGTCTCAAAGAAGTGATTGAAAAGAAGAAGTGGTCGCGCGTATCTGAAATCTTACGTATTCCAAAATCAGCGCAAGATCGCGTCACAAAGTTAGACGATATTTATTGTAAGTTCTTATTGCCATATGATACATTGTCACCGGAAGAGCGACAAAAGCTACTCAATGAAGTGGACGTGGAATGGGAGGCCCGACAGAAAAAACGGGAACAGGCTCGCGACAATCCCGAGACAAACAGTGATCAAAAAGAAGACGAATCTGACGAGGAGTCAGAAGACGGGGAAGACAGTGAGTGTATCGTAAGAGGTCGAAGCATGGCGTTGAATGCATTTTATCGAATCGCCCGTAATACCATGAGCATGTGGTTCAAGACTAACGAACCATCCGCCAATGAAGTCGAAACCGAGTTTTGGAAGTATGTGAATGAACGCACGCATCATTTGTGTGTTCATTGTGGATCGATCGATTCGGGAGGATATGGATATGGGTTTCCATGTGTGAAGACCAGTCCCTTTGCACGGCATCCTTGGAATTTGAAGGTTTTGACGAATAATGCTGGATCGATTTTGCGTTCGATGGGCCCGATTATGGGGGTCACCGTACCAACTTTACATGTGGGAATGGTATTTAGTGCTTGTTGTTGGTATCGAGATCCTCATGGGTTACCATGGATTGAATATTTACACACAGGAGCTAATAAGGTCTGGTATGGAATCCCTGACTCCCAGAACAATGCTTTTCGACAAACCCTAAATAAACTTGTGCCAAATTTATGCCGTAAAACTCCTGTTTGGCTCCCGTCAGACACAGCTATGGTACCTCCAAATGTTCTCGTTCAAAACAATGTTTCTTTATGCCGTACCGTGCAAGAACCTGGTCAATATATTATAGTTTTTCCTAAAGCTTTTACGTCGAGTATTTGCACCGGGTACACCGTGTCGGAGAGTGTGTTTTTCGCTCAACATTCCTGGTTGGATTATTCCGAACAAATCTTCACGGAACTGCGGGAAAGTTGCGAGCCGTCAATGTTTTCACTCGAACGTTTACTTCTAAGCATGGCCTCGGACAGTCGTTGTCATGTCGATTTATTAAAGCGAATTTTACCGGGGATCAAACAAATTCGGGACAAGGAGCAACTGGATCGTGAACGACTACGTAATCTGGGTGTAGCGACCACCGAACGTTTACCTCAATCAAACAAAAAACGAAAGCAAGCCGATATGGATGGTGAATATTTATGTGAGGTTTGCAAGAGTAACCTCTACGTCTCGTTGGTCACTGAAATCCAAGACGACGAAGTGTATTGTCTCACTCACGCCGCCGACTATGTGTCGAACAATAAAATCGCGACGAAAGATTTGAAATTGATGTACACATTCACCGACGAGGAACTCGATGAGATCGTCACCAAAGTCGTTACTCTCATCGAAACCAAAAGCCAAAAGAAGAAATAAACATTTTAATCCCCAACCCGAATCGTAATGCCTTTAATTGTGTTATTTAAGTTATATGGTAGAAAAAAAATTAATATAAGCGATGTATAATAAAAAAATATTTTTTTTTTTTTATTTAAATTATCACATTCCTCTTTCAGGGAATTCATACATTTAATAAAAACAAGCATAGGATTTGTAACAAAGTTTAAGATCAAACAATTGGATTATGGAATATAAATTAAAGTCTACGATTAATTTAGGAATTAAGTTGGTACTTTAAAATGCATTTTTCGTTTGACGAAATTGTTTAGAGTGGGTGTTACAAAATTTCGTGGCATAAGAAATTTACTTGATATGAAAATGTTTAATATTATGCCATGAGAGAGATAGTAGGGGAGCCCACGATGCTAAATCGGGATTTACTCGAGCGTTATCGAGACTTATCGGGTTGCGAAGCTTAGATGATAAAAAGAAAAAAATGTCAAATAATGTATACCTTTTTAGCGGTGGGGGGAGCGGCTATAGATTTTCAAAAATATAAAAAAAAACTGTTACATGGACATACTCGAGCGCGTCAGATATTGATAGCATCCATGTCCTACGTATTTTCAAAAATGTACATATGTTAATCTGATTGTTACCATGATGGGGGTGGTCGTACGTAAGGGTTGAAAATGAGGAAAAAAAAATTTAATCGAGCGCGTCTGATTTTCTAAGGGTATGTTAAGTGAACCTAAGTCAAACCTCTGACGATTTGAATGTGACGCAAACGCGCTGCCATTATTAGAATGTGCAAAAAATCGCCATTTTGAAATACTCAAGCGCGTCAGATTAAGATATATATGGTTTATCTTTATGCCTTAGACATGCTGTCTCATAATCTGACGATTATCAGGAGATATTCACATAATCTGAAAATAATTCAAAAATTTTTTTTTGTATATATGCATACGATATTTGAATTTTCCCAGGAAAAAGTTTCAAATAAAAGTTGTAGCCACTAATGAGTGTAAGAACTATAGTAAAAAGAAAATCGTTGAAGCCGTTTTCGAAAAAAAAATGTAAAACCTCATAAACTCCTAGAATAAAGTGGAGTTTTCGGTTCACCGATTTCAACCAAAAGCTTCGCGGCATAAGTAGTTATAATATGGAAGTCAAATTTAAAGTTTGATGAAATTTGGATAAAGCTTTCGATACAATATGACTGTCACACACAGACATGTGTGACAGCTATATCGTATCGAAAGCTTTATCCAAATTTCACCAAAATTGGCATTCAGCCTTCATATTATACCTAGAGATGCCGCGAAGCTTTTGGCCGAAATCGGTTAACCGAAAGCTCTACTATATTCTAGGAGTTTAGGAGCTTTTTCAATTTTTTTCGAAAACGGCTACAACTTTTATTTGAAACTTTTTCCTGGGAAAATTCGAATATTTGCATCACGCAGCTGCACGCATTAAACTTTATCGATGATTTTTTGTTCCTTCGATTTGTGGAAATCGTCAGATTATAAATTTTTGTAACCCTTGATTTATTCCTTTCAAAATAAAAAAAATTTAGCCACGCTCGAGAATGTCGAGATGAAGTTTTTTTTACAACTTTGTACCCCTCCCCCTTCTTTACGTCACTCTCAAATTGTCAGATTAGTGGAATGTACACCTTTTAGCATTTAACTAACTCACCCTATCTTAATCTGACGCGCTCGAGAAAATCAAATGATTAATTTTTTTTTACTAATCTGATTCTTTATCCTTGACGGGCGGCCATATATATGGGGCTAATATTTGGTGGAAGTACTTAACTGGGTACAAGGTATCACCCTGTATATTAATCTGCCGCGCTTTAGTAAATCTCGAAATCCCCGCTTGGGCTCCCCAGCTAAGATTAAGTATCATGGAAATTAGTTACTTAAAATCCATTAATATAAAAATAGACATATAACATATTTTCATTGACATGAATTCTGACTAGAAAACTTTTGTAACAAACCCCGCTCTGTCCTAGTTTTTAAGTCTCAAGAATCTCAAATCGATTCTTAATCGGAAATCTTTTTTCACTCACCCTGTATATATTTATCAAGTAACAACGTGATAATGAAAAATATATACAATAAACTAGGTAATTATAAAATACAATTGGTTTTCTTATTTGTATTAAGTAGTTTCGTTTACTTATCGCGATTTTGTATGATATTGAAAATGACTTGTGAGTCACTTTCTTCGTCGATTTCGATTGACGACGAGTCGTCGTCACCGGCCATCAGTGGGGTTTTACATTCGCTCGGTATCGAAGCATCATCGTGCATTTGACACAAATCATTCAATTCGTGATCGCGACCCATTTGCTTCTTGTTCATATGAATTTTATGTATAATATGACTAGAAATGCCAGCCAGACATAGCACAAGGCCACACGTATTTATTAACGACAACTTGTCGCCATTGAATATAACAGCCAGTGTTACGATTATAATTTCCTAAAAAAAAAATATTATTATCAATGCTACATTAAACTTTAATAGCCTACTTTAAATATCCCGGCGATTGATAAAGTTAAACTCGATGTACACGTGACGACTAAATACTCGCAGCATTCCATTCCGAACGCCAGAATAGCCCCGATAAAGACTTTAAGACAGGTGATGTACACCCAGTGGATATCAGAGTAGTGCAACTCTCGGCATCCGTGATAAACGGCCGGACCTGGCATAAAAAAAAATTGGTGAGTGATTATTTAGATTATAATTGACCAGCTGATACCCGCCCGCTTTGCTGATAATATCTAAATTTAAGGGGGTCATTCCATGTGACGGCCTGTTTTTTAGGGTTTTTTTTAGGATTTTTTTTCTACCACCAGTAAATAGATAAGACTTGAAGTTTATTATCATTTGTTAACATATATTTCGACAGTTTAAATATAAATTTTAAGCTAAAAATATTGTGTAGAACATGAGTTACAGGATTCTGAACACCCCCACCTCGAAAAAATGAGCTCCCACTTTCTCCACGATTCCGGCTGATTGGCTTATCCGAAACAAAAAAAAAACAACGGCGTTTTAATCTGTAAGCCTAAATGCACGGAATGAACTATCATCAAATGAATATACATAAAATTGGACTTTTGGTAGACATTGAAATAAAAATTGCAAAATTTGCGTTTTTTTTTTGTTTTTTGCTATAATTTTTTTTTGGAAATGTTCAATTGATAATAGTCCATTCCATGCGTTTACATGTGTTGAGTGTACCCTATAAATTTCAAGTTATTCGGTCAAGCCGTTTTTGAGATACGATGGAGGAAAGTTTGAAAAACACGGTTTTGAGAAAAACAAGTTTAAAGTTTCAACTGCCAATTCAGTGCTGCGAGCAGCTCTTTCTTCTACCTGCTGTATCTTTAAAACGACTTCAAATTTTCAAAAATCACTTTTTTATCGTATTATAGACATGTAAAGAAAGTAATTTATGAACAAAAAAAAAATTTTTTTTTGAGCCCATCACATGGGATGACCCCCTTTATTAATTGATTAGGGGGCATCCATAAATTACTTCACACAAATTTCATGATTTTTGACCCCTTCCCCCGTCCTTGTCACACCTGGTCACACTTGTGAGACCCACCCCCTTTAGTGTGACGTCACATAATTTACAATTTTACATCTACAAAGAGTTATTGAATTAAAACAGCAGTTCCAAAATTTGTTTTATTTTAATTTAAATGATTTTTTAATAAAATTAACAGCAAATCAAACATTTCAAGAAATAAACAAAAAAAAAACGACTAATTATATTAATTAATGATCGAACTTAATCATCTTGAAAGTCAACTGTCAAATGAAATAAAAACAATATCACCGCTAGGCACGGTGCAGCATTTATCAAACAACAATAGTGTCGGCGCGTAACACTACACCGAGAAAAAAATTATCTTCGAACAATTAAGTTTAAATATTAAATATTTTATGGGCAATGGGCTATCAAATCATTTTGTTGGCGTAAATGAAATTCAGTTGTCAGAAGAGAATTTTTTCTCAGTGTAGTAGAGAGAGTGGACGACAAAACAATTTGAATCTTATGTTTCTACAGATAGTGTTGCAAATGTTTTTGAGTTTTTTGTTAATAGTTCAAAGTTAATGTTTTACTTAGTACTTAGATTAAAATAGATTTTGACATGTGACGTCATGAAATTTAAGACCCCTCCCATCCCGTTGTCACACAATGTCACACTTCGTAGACCCCCTCCCCCCCTTAACGTGTGACGTACTTTATGGATGGTCCCTTAACAGATTTCCTACCTTCGTAGCGAATTATAAATATTAATATATTTTGAGAGAAAAAGATGATAGATACTTCCAGACTTTAGATCCTAAGTAAGTTCATCAAAAACTAATAACTGTAAGTATAAAAAGTTCCTCTAAGGAAATTTGATAATCTCTACCAAACGTCATTTGAAAACAGTTCAGCTATTTTAGTAGAAAAGATTAGTAGCTATCCTACAGGAACCGTTTGAATAAATGATATACAATAATATGTTAAGATCTGAAGTATCTTTAACAAAACTTCATTAAAAATCATTTCGTTCAGTAATTGTTAATTATTTAAAAATTTAGTATTTTATTTTAATACGTTTATTTATAATTAATTTCTGCGACAATGAACAATAAAGAAATTCAAACATTTAAAAAAAAATATTAATTTATAGGGTGTTAAATTGAAATTCTTATTTATTTTTCAGTAAAATTTTGTCAATTGTTTAATTGAAACTTGTAGAGAATTTCTTTCGCTACTGTGTAAAATTGGTCAGGCCTTCTTGAGAAAAATGCATTAAAATGCAATTTCGTGAACTTTAACGAATTTTTTTTTAAATACACGGTTTCTGTAGGATACAATTGTTATGCTATCCTATGGGATTCACGTATTTTCCACCTATATTACTGAACGGAAATATAGATAAAAACCATTCCGGAGCCCAATTGTATATTGTATCAAAATTTGAGCTCAATTAGTACAGAATAAGGACCAACATAACATTTTTATATAATATAGAAGAAGATACTAATAAAACAGGCAATACGTACGTCGTACAATAGCCAACCGCTATGCCAACATATTTTTTTTTGTCATTTGTAAAAGATAAAAATGGTTCATGTGGGTTATCCTTAGGAGATAGACATAAACCGTCGCGGACTTTTTTATCAACCTTTTTAAGATACACAATTTCGCCGCTTGTATATTTGATCTATTTCGTAAGGTTTAGCCAGAGTTTGTAATTTAAGTGCACAAAAATATTTTTGTTATGACATCACATTAAAAATCTTTGATATTCCCGACTTTCCTTTACCAAATTATGTATAAATTATAGCCTATATGTTACCGAGGACTAATAGCTATATTACAAAAAAATTTTATCAAAATCCGTTCAGTAGTTTTTGCGTGAAAGAGGCACAACAAACAAAAATCTTCTACAGTTTTATTATATATATATAGATATCGATTAGTTTTTACCTTCGATAGCAATTGCTAATGGTAAAACCGAGATTAGCATCCAGGGCTGTACATGGTATATCATGTCGATGGGATTACTTAAAAGGCTACTTTTTTGCATTAAAAGTTGGGCACAGGTCCATCGAATTCCGGAACATAACGATGCCAGCAACAATAAAAGGAATCCGAAAAGATTGAACTGCACAGATTTATAGTTGAACATTATCAAACCTCCTGAGATTAGAATTACGATAAGCACCAACGACCATGACTATAAATAAATACACAAATAATCAACTATTAATATACAGTATAAACTTTAATTTTTAAGTTTTGTATGGTTTTTACTATTTTATACTTTATATAACGTAATAAATACTCTCAATAGCAAATTCCATTATTTATAGACGATAATTTTGAAATGTTAAAATCTGTATGTAATCACAATTTATAGATTTTTATCTCATGGAAAGGATCTAATTATTGACTAATGTATATATGAAGATTTATCCTTACTTTTTTTTCCAATTTGAACCAAACGGCGAATATTAATATAAAAATAATTGTCGTTGACTTGGTTATGGAATATCTAAAATTATATTCGATTTAATCTTATATTAGCTTATGACCAAGGAATAATTACAAGGATATGGCGGCTAATTCGAGTCCCCAATTCGAGAGTCCGACATCCAGTGCACTGGCAATTCCCGTGGGGCCGACTCCTCGCACAAATTGCCTCCATGGCAAATTTTGTCGCGACTGCTTATTGATGCAATTCCATAATTCCCGAAACGATGCGGCCAGGATAAATTTGACAGTTAAGTGGACCAGCACGACCGTCAACGGAAAGTGGAAGTCCTGGAGAAAAATGTGGTTATGATTTTTGTGGTTTTACGTTTTTGTCTTTGAAATACTTTTAATAACCAGCGTTGATAAAATGTGAGTCCAATTGATGGGCCGAAGTATAAGGAGATTAATAGCGTGGTACGAACCGAACTCCAGAAGCATGACTGGGATAAAATTTTTTTCTTGAAATTAACATATGGAAGTTGTTTGGTTTCATCCACTTGGTCATCCCGGGATCGCTGCACCAGCTTGTATTTAATCCCTCCCGATTGGACCATTGTTAATTAATTTCAATATTTTTAAATGTATTTAATAAAAATGTCCTTTTTATTAATCACATATGGTGGAATGTTAATTCGAATTTTTCACATAGCAAATCAATTGAACATTTTTTAATTAGGCTACGTTTAAGTAATATTGGCACGTTTCGACAGCATTGCACTAACCACAGGCCATATGTAAGCTTTAAATTCAGTATTTTTCATAAATGATAAATTCTTCTGATAGCTATAAAACCGTAATGCTTGTGACTGATAAGCATTCAGACTTGGTAAATACGAGGCCGGACTCCACTTGATTAAAACGTCATTTAATCGTCCACCTCGTTGGAGGGTTGATTTTCCACGTATTTTTATTCAACCACTGTTTAAAATTCGACAAAGTCAATATCTTTTACTTGGATTCATTTAATTGACATTTTGAAATGTTTATGTCTCTCTAGATATGTCATTAATTTATTCAAATGTAACTATGGTGGGGATACAAGGGTTCAAGGTTCGGTCGGTTTGGTTGTCAATTCCACACGTGGGCATGTAACATCAATAATATAACTTAATAATATATTTTATGAAATAGTCTCTAATAATATTAATTTAATGTATTTAAATGTAAACAGAAAATATTCCTTGGTTGAAAATTGATTAAATTTATCAAAAAATTAGAGCCATTTAATTCAATTTTCATGAAATTCAAGTCAATGTTTGCACTATAGAATTGAGTTAAATTTTGATTTAAATCAGCGTAAAAAAGCAATAATTAGCATGATTTAGGTCAATTTAAATCAGTGCTGTACAACAACTTGAGAAATCTTACTATTTATATTATAAACGTAAAAGTTTGTAAGGATATATGGATGGATGTTTGTTGCTCTTTCACTCAAAAAGTACTGAATGAATCTAGATGAAATTTGGCATCGATATATATTATTATTCAGCTTAACATATAGTATACTTTATATCCAGAAAATGTACGGTTCCCGTGGGATAGATATTTTTTTGTTTTTTACAGAGCAAAAGATTAACTTCCTTTTTTGTAATGTGGTAGTTTAAGGGTCAGAAAATGATATAGATTACTTCTCATACCGGAATAATAAACGGTTCCCATGGGATAGCAAAACAAGTATGTATTCTATAAGAACCGTGTATTTAAAAACAGTTTTATTAAAATCCACGAAATAGAGTCTTAACTCATTTTCCTTAGGAATATTTGATCTACTTTTCACTCAGGAGAAATGTACTATTCCCGTGGGATAGATATGTTTTTTGTTTATCACAAAGTTAAAGATTGATATGATTTTTACAATGTGGTAGTTTGGGGGAGAATGATATAGCTTACTTTTAAGGCTAGAATAATGCATGGTTCCCATGGGATGGCAAAACAATTATATCCTAAAGGAACCGTACATTAAAAAAGTTTCGGTAAAGTTCGTGAAATAGAATTTTAACGCATTTTCTTCCAATTTTACACGATAACGAAAGAAATCTCTACAAAGTTGAAATTAAAAAAGTGACAATTTTTACTGGAATATAAATATAAATTTCAATTTAACACCCGATAAAGTTAATAATGAAATTTTTTAAGATATTTGAATTTTTTTATTGTTCATTGTCGAAGATATTAATTAGAAATAAACGTATTAAAATAATATACTAAAAATTTCATAAAATTAACAATTACTTAACGGAACAAATTTTAATGACGGTTTGCTAAAGATCCTGTAGGATAGCTACTAATCTATTCTTTTAAGGGAACATCCATTAATTACGTGAGGCGTTCAGGGGCCGATGGAATCGAGTCGAATCTCATCTAATCTTACTTTGGGCAAAGAAAAGGTTTCCCAAATATCACGTATTTTTTTTTTTTTTGAAAAATACCACATTAGATTGCGGGTTGGGGAAAGGGTTATGCCAAATCTCATGACATCTTACCAGAGGGGAGGAATGGGATTTCAAAAATCGGAAAAAACGCCTCGCGTAACTAATGGATGCCTCCTAAAATAGCTGCACGGTTTTAAATGACATTTGGTATGAAAGATTTTCAATTCCTAAAGGAAAGAATACAGTTACTTTTTTACTAAAAATCGTTAACATCTCTTTCTTGAATAGTAGTTTTACGAATTTTGATTAACTTTCTTTGGATCTAAAGTCTGAAAGTATCTATCATTTTTTTTTCTGTCAAAATAGATTAATTTTTATATTTCGCTATGAACGTAGGGAATCTTTTAATCAATCAGTTAAATTTAGAAACACTCAGCGAAGCGAGCGGGTATCAGCTAGTATATTTATATAGTAGAAGATCCGACCCTACATCGACCTTCACCGAGTTGATAATAGAATGAAACCTATTTTATCATGAATTAAGTATATTAGGAAATATATTAAAAATGGGTTGGCTAAAAAAATCCGGGCAGACTATTTTAATTATTTTTAATAAAATACTGCAACATCAAGATAATAGAAAAACGCTTATATGATCACAGTTGACTGCGATGTTGGGTCCTTTATTAATACACAGTATACTTACCTTGGATCTCTCTGTCACACATTTCCACACGCATTTAAATTTAAATCTTTAAAACTCGCTAATCCCTAATAGGACCTAACTTTTTGCAGACAAACCTAATCAACGTGTTCTCAAAAAATAGCGCTTATGATGATTAAATTTTTTTTTATTATCCTGATATTGCAGTATTTTATTAAAAATATTTTTTTTTAAATAATTAAAAATAGTCTGCTACGGATTTTTTTATAGGATAAAATAGGTTTCACTCTTTTATCAACTCGGTGAAAGTCGATGTAGGTTCGGATCTTAGACTAATAGTATTTTTCCTAGACAAAGGTTTTTGAGGGCAAGAAAAAGTATTTTCTAGAAGGATAAATACATTCAGTATAACTTCAAGTATTAAGATCCTTTCGCGGTTAGTGATTATCAAATCATTTTAACAGAATGGATTAGATGTTATCCTTCCAGAACAGTATTTTCCGGAATAGAAAACATATTCAAAGTGATCTTTTAAGATATCGGATATTTTCATAAAAATTTCATTAAAATCCTTTCAGCTGTTTAAGCTAAAAGCTAAAAGATGATCATCTCACAGAAACCGTGCACTTTTCCAGAATTAAATATTCTACCTACTAACCCAACTCAAAATAAACAATTACAGTGGTACCTCGACGTACGAGTGCCCCAACATACGAGTTTTTTGAGATACGAGCCGGCGAGCGAGTGATTTTTTGCTTTGAGTTACGAGCGAAATTCGAGATACGAGTTTGGTTTAGCAGGTCGAAGGTCTCGAAAAGTTGCAACAGGTCGTGAATCTGACCTTTTTAATAGAGATAAAAGATAAAATTCAAGATACGAGCAAGGTTGCGGAACGAATTAAACTCGTATGTCGAGGTACCACTGTATTTTGATTTCACATTGATAAAATTAAAATGAATTTTAGCTTAACTATAATCCTAAAAAGCCGAAAAAGCCCAGGGTTTCAGTAGTTTTTTTCTTATTTATAAATTAAATTTCAAGACTACACTGAATATTATTTGATTCATAACTTATAAGTATAGGTATATAGTCTTAAAATTGCAAAACTATTCTGTTGCATAATCGCTCAATATATAAAGTTAAATAATAACAAAACGAAATCAGTTACACCCCTGGTAATTTCTGAAGACAACAGCTAAACATTTCAATTATTTAATTAAGACACTATATTTAAAACTTACCAGTTTTAACAGCCAAAAAATCCTTGATGAAACCAACCTTTTCCCGTTTAGATCTCAGCATTTTCAACTAATCTTCGTTCCCCCAGCCAACTTGTATATTTTGTTAAAAATTTATAATTATATGGTAAAACGCTTGATTGTACTTCAATTGAATTAATTCTGGAGAAAATTCGGGATAAATCTGGACAACATACACAAATATCAAAGTTAATAAACCCTACTGAGTTCAACTGTTTTTAAGTAAACAGCCGTTGTATTTTAAGTTTTCAAAGAAAATTAAGAAAAAATAAATACAATGGAAAATTGATTTTATAGCCCCATGAATGTTCTAATCGATTTTTTTACGATTTGGAACAATTTTTCAGTGTTTCAGTGTTGAAGAATGTTTCAAAACTGATATTTGAGACGCTTTGGGATTAGTTGAGTTAGTTCTATGTTGGGCAAAACTGTTGTAGAAAATTTTATTTTAATTATTTTTAATAAGAATATCTTTCTTTCTAAAACATATGGTTATTGAGATACAACTAAAATAATTAATTTTTATTTATTTTTTTTATATTTGCCCCATTCTCCTCATAAACAATTTCATTAAAAAAATATTTTATTACCTAATATAATTTTTACACATTAAAATAAAAAAATTACAAACGCAAATATTTTTTATAAAAAATATCTGATGCGAGGCGTCACACTACTTTCTTTTACTTTCATTTATGAAAATACTCGCTGTTAGTTAAAAGAAATATAAGCACTTTGTAACAATACATATAAACAGAACTATATGCATACAATCTATAGGGCTATATGTATATACGAATTCCCAACCTTCACCCCAGAACCGCCCTTTTTCGAATTTTCCCAGGAAAAAGTTCAAACAAAAGTTGTAGCCACTAATGAGTCTAAGAACTATAGAAAGTTTAAAGAAAATCGTTGGAGCCGTTTTCGAAAAAAATTAAAAAAACTCAAAAACTCCTTGAATAAAGTGGAGCTTTTTTATTACTCGATTTCAACCAAAAGCCTCGCGGCACAACCAAGTATAATATGGAGGCCAGATTCCAAGTTTGATGAAATTCGGATAAAGCTTTCGATACGATATGGCTGTCACACACAGACATGTTTCTAAAAACCACTTTTTTGGACTCAGGGGACCTCAAAACATGTATTTCCGTTGAAAGCTCGAATTCGAAAATTCTACCCGATTACAATACTTCCTTTACTATCTATATAGAATACTATCTATAAGAAAGTAAATATCTAATGTTACTTTATAAAATTTTCTCCACTTAGAACTGCTTTGAAATGCCTTAAATATCAATTTTGAAAAATCATTTAAAACATTATTTAAGCAATGAAATACTGTTCCAAATAGAAGAAAATATAAAATACATAACTTATAAAGAACTGTTAACATCAATTTTCCAGTGTTCTTATTAGTTTTTCTTACAGTTTTTGTTTTTGAAAATTTAAAATATGAATTTGAATTTTGAGCCATCAGAGTTTGCGCAAGCACCATCACAATGGCCGTTTACTTAAAAACAGTTGAACATCAGTAACGTTTATTAACTTTGAAATTTGTGCAGGTGACCTGGTTTATCCCGAATTTCTCAAAACTTAAGTTGTTCAGAGTGAATATAAGTGGTTTATTGTGTAATTAAAATTGCGTTTATTGTTTTTAACAAACTACATTCGGAATAGTTTAACTTTTAAATACTTAGTGTACCTAAATATATTTGGGCTGGATACGGGAATGCTTAAATCTGTGCCGAAGAATTTTAGTTTTATCAAAGATTTTATAGCTGCTAAAACTGGTACGTCTTAAATGTAGTTTCTTTGTAGCTTTCCGTGAAATATCCATGACTGGAAAAAAACGTACAATTATTTCGTACAAACCGATTTTCATTTGAAACATTTTCACTAAACGTTTTCTACTGTAATTATATATTTGTACAGTACCATAGACATATTTTAAATTTCTACTAATAAAATTTATAACTTTATAATAAATTATAATAAATATTATCTAAATTTATTTATTTAAAATTTTCTTTTAAAAAATTCAAAATGTAAGTGGTTCATATCTCTGCTTAGTCAAGAGACCAACCATTTCCATCAACTCGTCTCGAGCGTGCTCAGTAAATGCAAGTAAATGCCTCATTTCTGCCATAAATTCGCTACTTTCGTTAGTATTTATTTTTATTCACACCAGAAAAAAAAGATTAATCATCGTTATCAATGTCTTAAATATGTAATTATTACATTAGAACAAACGTTATTCAATCTCCTTTTTTACACATCATTAAAATAAATTGGCCAATTTTTCGTGAATTAGGTAAACATAGTTTGCCTCAATCCTTTCTGAATGTTCAACAACAAATCCAGGTTTATTTGATTTCTATGAAATTTTCACTAACAAATTTTACTAGTTTTTAAATAGAATTATCGCTTTATCTCTAGTAGTTGTAATAATAGTAGATTTGCTAATTGTAATTTTAAGCTGGACGACTGAGGTGTGTATGGTACATAAGTGCCTTTGACCAATGTTACTGTATGTTTATTAATTTAATTAGACACTAAAAATGTTATTACATATTACGTATTTGGTTCAGTCTCATCATATCTTATCAATAAAAAGAAAACGTTTTCACACAAATCAAAACGAGGATAAAAACATCTTTCTTCACAACGTGTGATTTAACATAATTTTTGACCCCCCATTAATAATATTGTTAACAGCATGTCATCCGATTCATATTTCGATTATTCAACCAGGTTTTCAATTGCTTTGGATTCATAACACGCCATCTTATCGATCAAACATTTTATAATGTTGTTTATTTCGTTGTGTGTTGTAGATTGAACGGTTTTCGTGCGACAAAAAGACTTGGAGGTGTCGAAATGGAGGGTCCAATTACGTCAGATATAACGATAATCAGTGGAAATTCACATCCTGAATTGGCCTCGTTGATTGCGGATCGTTTGGGTGTGAAACATAGCGGAGTGGCCGTCTATCACAAGCCAAACCGAGAGAGTATGGTTGAAATTGGGGATTCGGTACGAGGGAAAGACATCTATATTATACAAACAGGAACCAAGTAGGTTTATTTGTTGATATAGTGGTTCCCAAACTGCTTTGATTTCCGAAACCCGTTAAATTTTTGAATTTTTCGCGGTGCCCAAGTCATAATATTGGTCCATCAAGGGATAAACTTTGTTATTAGTATTTTTTCCTATTTGCAAATTATCCTCTAAAGCAGGGGTTGGCAACCTTTTGTTTTGTCGGTACGTGACGTTTTGGCGCGACCGTTTTGGCGCCGGACGTTTTGGCGTAGGATGTTTTCCCGCGGATGGTTTCACTTCATTGTACCCGGGTCCTAAGTCTGCGGAGGTGTTTTTTTTATCAACTTTTAGTTTCTCATTTAAAACTTCAGTGATTCAGTGGCGCCAAAACGTCCTGCTTCGATGTTTCGTTCATTTGATGTTACTAGTACAGTGTTACCTCAACATACGAGTTTTTCGAGATACGAGCCGGCGAGCGAGTGATTTTTTGCTTTGAGTTACGAGCGAAATTCGAGATACGAGTTCGGTTTAGCAGCATAAGCACTCAGAAAAAGTTGCAACAGGTCGTGCATCTGATCTTTTTAATGACACTTGCCTAACTCATTTCCGGAACATTCATTTGCTTTGAGATACGAGTAATTCAAGATACGAGCAAGGTTGCGGAACGAATTAAACTCGTATTTCGAGGTACCACTGTATATATTTTCAACAGTTTTTTTAAATCAAAATAAAATATAAATAAAAGCTAATATAAACAAAAACAAAAAACGATATTAAAAAATTGGTTGTCTGTAAAATCGGTTTACGAACGATAGTTTTAAGTGATAACATCATAAAGAAAAACCATTGTTGAAAAATTGCATACTTTAATGAAGTGAATTATTATCACTGAATTATCATTATTTTCTATGATACAAAGAAGGAGTTAATTGAAAATGAACAATTTTTTCAAAATGAAATCAGACTCAAAATTATGTAGGAAATTAATTGAATCTTATTAAGTAAATTGTAGAAAAAAACACAGAACATGTTGTATAGGATTCAACAATTGTAGTACTCGAAAAAACTCGCGTGGCGGCGTTCCAGTAGCAGAACTCTATCGTGCCTCTCTATCACTTGTATCGCGTTCTCGCTTGCACGTATTAATTATTCATAATTATTATTATCAATAATAATTGGACATAAATATTTTTAAAACTGGTTAAAACATTAATTTTAAAAGTTCAAATATTATCTACAGTTTTTGCAAATTTAATTTAAATAATTTGTTTAAATATAATTACGAACAATTATAGTCATATTACGTCTTATTATTCGTTATTTATTATTAGTCATATTATTCTTAAAATGCGAGAATTAGTTACCATTTTTGACGCTGTTTTGAGAAAAACAGTTAATTAAAGTTCATATAAAATGAAATCAGTCTGAAAATTATGAAGGATATCAATTAAATCTTATTAAATTGTAGAAAAAAAACACAAAACACGTTGTCTAGGATTCAACAATTGCCTCTCTATCGCTTGCACGCACAGACTCAAATGGAACGTGACATTTTTTCAAACTGGCTGCCGTAGTTCATCAATTTATAAGACGTTATCACGTCAAAAAAATAACAAAACAAACAGATACCATTCATTTTACCAGAAAGTACATAAAAATTAAGAAAATAATTTATATTTTTTTAATAAACATAACTTTGAATACTAGTAATATCAAATGAACAAAACAACGAAGTAGGACGTTTTGGCGCCGCCGTTTTGTATCTTGAAAAAATGCAATAATAAAGGCGGGCGTTGAATTGTAATTTGATTATTCTAACGGTTGTAATCATTATAACTAGTAACCAGCGGCGTGCGGTCCATACATGCTATAGATTCGCCGCATGCCTTGGGATTGTAAGACGATTTTAAAAATTGAATATTTTTTATGATTTTTTAATTTCATTTTTTAATTTACGTAATTGCATGCATTTGAAAATGATCTAAAATTGCTAAATATTTTTATCATTTATAAATTTTGTAATTTACGTAATTATAAAATTGGCTCATAAAATTGGCATAGAACAGCAAATCAAATGAAAGGCAAAAGCAACATGCGGCCTGATGCGACCGTTTGCTTCGAATTGGTCGCGCAGGCGCACTAGTATGGTCGAATACTATCTCTCTTGGCGTTTCACATTGCCGATTGACGGTTTGCAGATGCGGTTGACATTTTGAATCTATAGTACAGTGAATTTAATTGTTACTGATTTATTTACCAAGAGGCCCTACACATGTTCTGTTCTTTAGGATAAGAACTATTTTCGTGGTTTTTAAATACATTACATGATGCGGTTATTGATGATTTTTGTAAGAAAGAGAGTCGAATAAGGCTAATTTTTAAAAATAAATACTTTAATACAATGTTTAACAAATAAAAAAATTTAACTAAAAAATTTGCCACCCCCCCCCCTTCTGCTGACCGCATGCCCTGTTTCAAAAGTCACCGCACGCCATTGCTAGTAACAAATTACAAATTTTTACTTAATATTAATATAATAAAGTAAAATTTAAATAAATAATAAATTTTTAAAAACTGTTAAATGAAAATTAAAGAAAATTACTAAAAAATATTTTTAAAAAACGCAAACAATTGAATTAAAAAATATTATGTTTATTATAATTGTTCGCTAATAATTGCGCAGAAGTATAAAGAAACATTTTCTTGCTTAGCGGGCCGCATGTAGCCGATCCCTACTCTAAAAAATTCCTGAAAAGAATTTTTTTTGTAAATTCGATTTAAAGATATAATTCATATTCCAGGGATGTTAATAATAATATAATGGAACTGTTGATTTTGGCGTACGCGTGCAAAACATCTTCGGCACGATCGATCGTGGCTGTGATACCTTACCTACCGTATAGCAAACAATGCAAGATGCGAAAACGAGGTTGTATCGTAAGCAAGTTACTTGCAAAGATGATGTGCAAATCAGGATTGACTCATGTGATCACTATGGACCTCCACCAAAAGGAAATTCAAGGCTTCTTCGATTGTCCTGTAGATAACTTACGAGCTTCTCCCTTCCTCTTACAGTATATCCAAGAAAGTGTAAGAAAAGATTGCTTAGAGTTCACAAGTGATCTGTGTGTTAAATGCTCAAATTTAGATTCCAGATTATCGCAATGCCGTGATTGTAGCTCGAAATCCAGGCTCGGCCAAGAAGGCGACGTCCTATGCGGAACGGCTTCGTTTGGGAATTGCTGTGATTCACGGTGAACAAAAAGAAGCTGAGTCAGATGAGGTGGATGGTCGGTATAGTCCTCCTCCGTCTCGAACTGATGTGGATTTGGCGTCCCGGACTATGGATATGGGTGCGGGAGTCCCAGCACATCCGGCTAAAGAAAAACCTCCAATCAGTGTCGTAGGAGATGTTGGCGGTCGAATCGCTATTATGGTGGTACGTTAATCTAGCTATAGGTCGCTAAGTAGTTCTTTTCAACTGTCCTCATCCTTATCTTCCATATGTTGATCCAAATTTACCAAATCTTCAGAAGGTACTTATAGATTATAGGTACTTATAGGTACTATTAGAAGATCAAATAGTTTGAGAAACATTAGCTAAGTTGCTAGGAACAATTTCAGTTTCTTATTGCTTAAAACTTTTAAAAAAGTCGCTTTGATTTAGCAGTTGCTTATTTCATATATTATGTTCAAAGCTTGTTACTGTATCTAAATTCGACATATCTAAATATAAAAAGTAGTAAAATGATTGACTGACAGACACGCTGAGGATAAACCATAAAAGATTGATTTCAAAAATGTTATTCCTGTGTGGACTATGGTATCCACTAAAAAAAATTTTTTTAAGTCTTCATTTAAAATAGAATGAAAATCATCAAAGCAATTGCCTTATTAACTATATTAACATTTATCAATATATTTTTTTAAATTCTTTAAAACACCATATTTAAAGATGTTGTATTTGGGAGGGGGGGAGTTATTATAAAGATTAATTTTTTTAAATGATTACGTTATTATCGATCACCATCAAGTTGACAACTGGTAAATAATGTAATAGGTAAATAACGCATTGAAAATTGATAAAAGTTCATTTAATTTAAAATTACATTGTGTGAACCGTGCCCTATCAAGATCCTTGTATTGTGCGTAGTAAGTATTAAGATTAATTAGTCAATTTATTGTATCGTTCAGTGATTATATTGCAGTAGGCGCCCGAATTAAGGGCATACGATTTTCATGTTCTAATGCAGTGGTCACCAAAATATGACCCGCGGAGTGAATCAGATGCAACAAATATTTTCATTCGATCTTTCAGCAATTCTCAATTGGGAATTTGAAAAAAAATGATGGTTTTTTTAGGTATTTTAAAACTTTATTAATAATAATGATATTTAATGCGAAAACTTGGAAAAATTTTTTGTCAATTAATTATAAGCAATTAAAAATTGATAAAATTAAAAAAAAACCACGTGACTCTGAACGCGCCACGATTGGTTACCATAGTTTTGACGTCATAATGGTAGAGCTATTTAAAAACAATAGAGCGTTTACGGGTATTACGTGTGATTTTTGTCATCAATAATATTGAAAATTTACTGCTAAAAACGATTTAACCATGACAACAGAATTAAATAGATCAAAACATTGTATGAAAACTATCATTAAGACGTCACACACGTTCGGATTTGTTCGAGAGCTGTCGGCGTGTCTCCGGTACTGGATTTAAACATTTATTTTTATTTTGATATAAATTTGGAATTATTGCGAAAAAATAAAAATACTTTTGTTATAAAACTTTTATATGATCTTTCCATTTATCACAAAAAAAATTAAATTTAAAAGCCTAATTTCGATATATGAGTCGTTCTTTTACAAACCGCACAAAATTTGAACTTGATATTTGATCTGAAATTTTTTTTACAGCTTCTTTACGTAAATTTAATTGACCCATATTTTGGGGTTTTGCTCAAAAAATTTTTGTATCGAAACTGTGCCCATCTAAATTTTCGATGATTAGCTGAATTTTCTCTAACGTTTGCCTATTTGAAATTTAATATCTCCAGTTCTACTATTCGGAATAACCTCGGGTTTTTTTTTATTCCACACTTTGTTACTTAAGGTTTCAAAGTGTATTTTTAAGTATTAAGTATTTTGTAATTTTTTTCATAATTTTAATAAACAATTTCATTTTAATTGTTTGTACGCTTTTAACACCCTCTTACCCCAACTTGACTCGAATTAAAACATTTTCATTCTGTTCCTTATTTTACAAAAGTTGGGATCTTTGTGAATTTGGAAGATATTAAATAGTTCCGAGCGAAAAGCCGAAACGCATTGAACACAAGTCGAAACGTGTTAAAATTTGCAATCGTTCACGCTGCATTGTGTGAACCGTGTGTAGTTTTAAACAGCCGCCTATCACTTAAATACGAGAAAGGTTAAAAAAAGTGACCGATTTTTACGGAAATCTTAGTACCTTTGGACACTTTGGGTGGCGCTGGTAGCTAGTTGAAAAACAGCTGTTAACTATTTGTGTTGTTATACCAGTCATTTGTCTCAAACAGTCCCCGATCACTTAAACTTATCATCACTTATCAGTGTTTACTTATTATATAAAAATACTTATCAAAATTATTTTTATATAGTAACAATAATAATGAAAATAATAAAAAAAGTTTCACTTCAATAATTTGCCTGACGTTTAAAAAAATTATTTCTAACCTTCGACCTCCATAAAAGTCTTCGGTCTTCGTCAGTCTTTGTGGTCTTCGTTCAACTCGTTTTTAACTAATATTACTGGCGATGTCTGCAAATGCAGTCAAAATAGTCACATTTTTGTAACATGGAGTTGTAGGGGGCTGGCTTTAACACGTTGCGAATTGTGCTCAATGCGTTCCGGCTACTTCTGCTCGAAAATATTTAATATCTTCCAAATTAACAGAGATTCCAACTTTTTGTAAAACACATTTTATGGATGAAAAACTAAGGAACAGAATAATAATTTTTTAATTTAAGTCAAGTTGGTATAAGGAGGTGTTAAAAGCGTACAAACAATTAAATTGCAATTGTTTAAAAAATTTACGATTTTAAAGTGAAATTTTTTGGCCTGTCTTCAGCTGGTCGCTAAATGTAACACATTCTCGGCAGGGATTCGGCATGTGTTCGGCAGAGCTCGTATACACATTGTTAGCTATATACCATGTCGTTTTCCCAGACCTGTTGCGCGAGCTATTACTGAATGTAATGAGCTATTTTCCTCTCCATGACAACGTTTTATTATATTATAAGTTGTCATTAATTGTCAATCATATTTTTATTGGTATTTGTATTTGGTCAGTGTATTGATATAAATGTTGTGGTTCACTTGTTCGTGATAGACAAAGATACAGCTAGTGAGAATAGTACGAAAATATCCGACGGTGATGTTACAATAGATAACAACAAGCAGATGATCGATTTAACAATAATCAACAAATTCAATAATGAAAATAACATTCGAGTATTAATAATGGAAATTTAAAAATAGTTGCAATGGTGCGCGTCACGTCAGACAGTGAATTCGTGCCACATCCCTTTCTTTCTATTCTATTTTCATACCCTAAATCGAATAATTTTCCGAAAAATTTCAGTTACTTAAGTGCCTAAAATCCGAAAAAAAGTTTCACTTGCATCGTGGTTTCGTAAAACCACACAAGTTTTTTTTTTTTAAATACACTTTGAAATCGTAAGTAACAAAGTATGAAATAAAGCAAATCCGACATTAATCCGAATAGTAGAACTGGAGATATTAAATTTCAAATAGGCAAAGGTTGGAGGAAACTCAGCAAATCATCGAAAATGTAAATGGGCACAGTTTCGATACAAAAATTTTTTGAGCAAAATCCAAAAATATGGGTTAGTTAAATTTACGTAAAGAAACTGTAAAAAAAAAAATTCAGATCAAATATCACGTTCAAATTTGTTCAAATTTTGTGCGGTTTGTAAAAAAACGAGCTATATACGGAAAATTTTTTGAATAACAACGAAAATGAGATTTCACTTTTACTCAATCCTCATAAAAAATAATCCAGCCATTTTATCAAAAAATGTTGGTGACCACTGTTTGACTGAATTTTTAGAAAAAAAGTTCATATTTATTAAAATTTTGTTATTTATATTTTTGAGTTATAGGTAAATATTTTCAAGGTAAATTAAATTATAACTGACAGCTGATTCCTTGCAATTGAATAGCAATTGAAAAAGACGGTTAAATACTAAGCATGACTGTGAAATAGATAGAAAAATAATCCAACAATTCGATTTCCTTACTTTGATTTCCGGTCCCAAATCCTTGATCCAGAGTCCAGACTTAAACTTCGAAGAATCTGTAAACATTTTTAGTTATATTGGAAGTCGAAAAAGGGGTCTCAGACCAAAAATTTTGAGATCCATTAGATTAATCTATCAATTAATCTTAAGTATCACCGATTACATTTTCTTTTAGGATGATTTGATCGATGATGTTCAGTCGTTCGTCGCAGCCGCCGAAGTCTTAAAGGAACGCGGCGCCTACAAAATCTACGTATTGGCCACCCATGGCCTATTGTCTTCAGACGCGCCACGTCTCATCGAAGACTCGGCAATCGACGAAGTCGTCGTCACCAACACCGTACCTCACGAACTACAAAAAATGCAGTGCCACAAAATCAAAACGGTGGACATTTCTGTGTTACTGGCCGAAGCGATTCGACGCATCCACAACAAAGAGTCGATGTCGTACTTGTTCAAAAACGTTACCTTAGAAGACTAAGAAACACTAAATTTGTAAAATTTTGCTACTTCGCTTCAGAATTGTGTATAACAAAGACGGTTTCCCTGTAAAAACAAGGTTCCTTATCATATCATTCGAGACCTAAATGAAAAATTATTTTTCTATTGTCACTTTCCAATTTTTTACAGCATTTTAAGTCTATTTCCTATTGAAGACAAAAACATTTAAAGAATGCAACCTGTTAGCAATTTAAGAGATTGTAAGCATTTAAATTTAAGCTTTTGGTTCTCGTTGTTAGTAAGATTTATTTAGATCAGTTATTGATTCAATTGTTGAGTCGCAAAGCGACTCAACAATTGAACTTTTACTGTATTAGAAATTAATTTTTTTTGTGATGGTTAATTGTAAAATAAACAATGTATTAAATGTTATTGAATTAAAGTATTATTAAATGTGTGAGAATTTATTGTAGCTATTTATCGTAGTTCCTGTTTGAAAATTTTTCGCATGCAATGATAATGATGACATCGAAATAAATGCGAGTGACGCTTTCAGGAAATTGGAGTCATTGCAAATCAATTCACTAACGAAACTTAACGTATTACGTTCGTTGAAATCAAATAGACGAATGGGAAAATCGTACAGTGCCAAATTCTAAATATAAATTTCGGCCCCGGTGGGGCACATGCTCGTGGACCACGTTTTCATCATTTTCATCTCGAGTTCAGTTTTATATGAACTTTTATTAGTGCGTGAACGACGACGCCGTTTTCCACATAGTTTAGTAAAAGGTTAGTACGTGATTTTCCCTGACGAATTTTTTCACCCTTAAACGTGTGAACCCCTTCATGATTATTTGCTATAAGAAATTAAGTGCGTTTGAAATATTGGTTTGTCTTCGGGAAATTCGTGTGAATTTTTTGGCTGGATCTCAAAATTAAACGACCTAATTACAGAAAGAAAATCAACGGAACATTGAACGTATTTTTTGCTTGTTTTAAAGATATCAAATTTAAAATTAAAAACTGTACGTATTTCAACGAGGTCTAGACGTCGAAGGCGATGATGTTTTGCTAATAATTCGCTCGATATTTTTAGAATGCAATTGCTTAACCCTCTCGGACACACGCGTGGCTTTTTTAATTTATAAAATTAAAAAAAAAATGTGCTACATTAAAATATTAACGAGCACCCGTGATTTGAGTCACGTAAAATTTTAAGATAAGAAAATCTACCCGTTCCTATGATAGAACCACCTTGTAAGCAGCAGGACAATATCCGAGATTCTCAATTCAATTTTTAGGACTTTGAATAAATTTTAATAATAACACCGGTCAACACGAATTTTTGGGTCTGACTTCTACATGTTAAATTTTAGTTTCTCCTAGATCAAAAAGTAATTTTTTTTTTTTTGTTAAAATTTGCTTTTGTAGAAATTAGAGCAATTTAATTTAAGTATCATTATATAGCCCAGTAAGTGGGTAGAAAAAAAAGCTTTTGGCGTGCAAAAGGTGGGGTACATACGATTTTTGAATATGTTATTTACGAGTAGGTCCTGCTCATAAATCCAAGTTTTCTACCTTGATGGGGGACCGCTCGCGCCGCCATCTTGGTTTATATGTGCAAGTTTCGTAGCATTATCTCTGCAACGGTTCACTTTACGACAAAATATGAAGTTAGCTAAATTAAAGAAGATAAAATTTCCTACATTATATGTCCTTACACTTTTTTTGTACGCCTAGTATGTTAAGAGTTACAGCGGTACAAAAAGCTGGTTCCGTTATGTGTGAATATTGGATCACGGTCAGATATCGAAATATTTTAATTTGTATCAATAAATTATATCCAAAGAAAGCGGCAAGACGTTTATAAAATTTGTCAGGATCATTTTTCTGGTTAACAATTCATGCATGTCATGAAAACGAAGCTTCATAGAAATTGCGAAATAAAGTAAGTAGCTACTTGTCAAAGTAAATGTCTTAATCTTATTCTTATCTTCTTTTACTAAATTATTATTCTAAGATGGTTGAATCATTTCAGAATCCCAAATTGCGTGATAACTAAGAATATGCATGGAATGCAGACTTTATTTTCATCATTAAATTTCAAATAGTATAACAGCTACTGCAAAATTCGAGAAAAGTAATAACTTATTTATTAATAATATGTGTCATTTGTATATATATTTATTTTTAATATAAAAATTAATAAATAAATACAACAAAAATTCAAATTACGCACGCCAGGAGACCCAGTGGTTTTGCGACTAACTTCATTTTGTTAATTTTTATCTTAAAATGCGCGCGCATCTTAAAATTTCACTCTCATAATTTTTTCATAACGCGCCTAAAGAAATATAACTTCAAAAAAATTTAGTAAATAATATAGTTTCCCAATTTGAAACCCTACCCGTAAAACTTTAAGTTAAAATTTTATTGCGATTAGTTTTTCCACTTCTTCGATTTCAATTCCGTTTAATCCGTTTCACTTCTACTATGTGCCCCAGCACACATTCGATTTTTAAAAATTTTGATCTTTATGATCCTGTAACTCTTAACATACTAGACGTACAAAAAAAGTGTAAGGACATAGAATGTAGAAAATTTTATTTTCTTTAATTTAGCTAACTTCATATTTTGGCGTAAGGTGAACCGTTGCAGAGATAATGCTACGAAACTATTTTCTTGCACATATAAACCAAGATGGCGGCGCAAGCGGTCCCCCCTCAACGTCGAAAACTTGGATTTATGAGCAGGACCTACTCGTAAATAACATATTCAAAAATCGTATCTACCCCACCTTTTGCAAGGTAAAACTCCTTACTGCCTGGACTAATAATGAAGAATGATGAATTTATTATAAAATTTACTTATCGACGCGAATCAGACAAAAGCAAACTTTAAGAATTAAAAATTAAAATTTAAGTGTTTTTCAATGTCTAGAATCAGAATTTAAACATGAGAAGAGAAACTCAAAAAATTTTTTTTTTTTTTGTTGACCGGTGTAATGTACTACCCCCAAACGAACGAATAAAAAAATTTTAAAGATAGAGGAACTTAATGTTTAATTAGAATATTAGTATTTGAGAAAGTGGATAATTTTAAGAAAAAGACTCAAAATTTCGAAAAAACTTTTTTTAGAAGAATTTTTAAAATTTCAGGTTTTTATCATTATTAGTTACATTTTCAGCGTGTACTGTTTTATACGTTGAGATAATTTTTTTTTTTTTTTTAATAGTATACGATGTTTGCTTGACGCCGGGTTGACTTCGAGCAACTGTCAGGATGTCCGGGCAACAACCGCCTCCTCATCCTCCGGGAGTCGGTCGTGGTGGATGGTCACCCGTGCCGATGATGCGGGCGACCACTCCGCCGCCGCCCCAAATGATGTACCGGCCGCCGTCGCCGTACACGGCCTCACCGCCGCCGCGTCTTATGGGTCCCGGTTCCCCTATGAGTCCTATGTTTGGAGCCCGATTGCCGTATATGCCGTGTCCTCGGCCCCGCTGGCCGATTCCTCCTCCACCGATGAGCAGTCGCTCACCAGGACCTCGACCATTTCGACCTCTACACCCTGTAAGTAACAGATTTGATACAGTTTTACAACAAAACAATGGCTCTCAACAAAAAAATCTAAGAAGGCTTACTCTTATAAATTCTTAAAGTCAAGTAGTTGGACATTTTTTTTTTAATGAATTATAATGTGGATTATTTGAGTATAATGAAAGAGATGCATACAAAGGAGATACATCAACATTGTACTGAACACATTAAGGCAGTGGTTCCCAATCTATATTTGGTACGGAACTTTTCTACAATGTATAAAATTTTGCGGAACCCAATGATTAAAAAAAATTTTCTGTACCTACATTTGTTATTCTTTGGTACATCAAAACGTTCCAGATTGTTATAGCTTATTTAAAAAAGTTTGGAAATTTTTGTATTTAAGACGTGTGTACAGGACAACGTCTGACGGGTATCCCAGTTACTTAATAAAAATATAGGAAAAAATACGAAAGGAGTAAGGAGAATTGAGTCATATTTACAAAGGATGAAAATAAATGAAAACAATGTCATTTTAGACCAGTGCTTTTGGCTTTTGAAAATGGTAAAAAGTGAAAACAATTATAGTAGGATGAAACCCATTGGAAAAAGAAGAGATTATAACAAAAATGGATGGAAAAATAAATTACGGTCGATCTGAGGTGGGCAAGTGGAAAAAAAAGGAGGGGGGTAAGGGTTGAAACGGCTTATCTCGATTTTCGACAAACTACAAGTCCTATGGAAAACAGTTAAATAGTAAAGTTGTAGATAATAAGTAGATCTACAACTTTTGTGCAAACACTTTTTGCACATAATCTCAAAATTTATGTGAAAAATTCAAATTACCAAGTTTTTAGTTTTTTATTTTTATCTACTTATTACAAAAAAACTTTACACGAAGTTTGGTGAAAACTTACCTTTTAATGTCTCAAACATACTGTAATTTTTTTGATTTAAAATATTAATTTTTTCACCTCATAATGACTTAATATCGAAAAAGCACCATAATTTTCAATCGAAAATTCTCACGTCAAAACATCTGATTATTTTAAAAAGTCGGTGAGCTTTTTGTTTGTTGAAACCTCTACTTTCTGTTGATGCAAAAAGTATATAATTAAATTAAATTAAATGTTCTCAGAAAATGCAATAATGAAAGTGTAAATTTTAATAAATTGCTCAAAATTGTACATAATACAATTTTACAAATACTGTTCTGAACAATTTATTAAAATATACACCTTAATTATTTCATTTTTTGAGAACATTTACCATTGTAAAGTATATATTTTTTGCACCATCAGAAAGTAGAGGTTTAAACGAACAAAAACCTCACCGGTTTTTTAAAAAAAATCAATGTTTTGATGTGAAAATTTTTAATTTAAAATTTGGGTGCTTTTTCGATATTAAGTCATTATAAGGTGAAAAAATTAATATTTTAAATCAAAAAAACTAGAGTGTGTTTGGGACATTAAAAGATAAAATTTCACCAAACTTCATCTAAAAAAATTTTTTTTTTGTAAAAAAATAAAATACCAAAATTTTGATTATTGGAATTTTTCACATGAATTTTGAGCTTATGTGAAAAAAGTGTTAGTACAAAAGTAGTAGATCTTCTTATTATCTACAACTTGGCCGTTTAACTTTTTTCCTTAGGACTTGTAGTTTTATTGGAAATCGAGATAAACCGTTTCTATCCTTAAGCCCCTCCCCCTTTTCCACTTCCCCACCTCAGATCGACCGTAATTAATTTTTCCTTTCATTTTTGTTATATTCTCTTGTTTTCCAATGGGTTTCATCCTACTATAATTTTTTTTTTCTATTCCAAAATTATTTACCCTGGTCTATTTTATAACTGGCCACGTGTAAACAGTAACTGTAGTAAGCTGAGCAGGATAAACTTTGTTTTTTCATTAACTTAAATCTCCTAGGAAACCAAAACCTGATAAATATATTTAAAGAAAATGTCATTAAGTGCATGAACAATTATTTCGTACGCTTCTTAATTTGTCTGAATCTTTTTGATTGTGTAAAAATATTGAATACTTGTCTCAATGTTTCCCAAACAATATTCAGTCATTTTCCTACTTTTGCTACAAGGCATATGGCCGCTAGCAAGAGCTGATGAATTTCGAAATTTAGGTATTAACATTTTATAAAGTTATTCTCAAATATTTCCATTTTTTCTTGTACTTATTTCATGAAAGACGACTTAATGTTGTCTCTTGAACAAAGGCCCGATGAAAAACTGAACATTGTCCTGTTTTTCACGATGCCCAGAAAGATGCACGATTCACCTGGAAGTTTCGTTAGACTTCCAGTGAAAGGAGATCTCAAGGTGCGTTTATTCAAATCTCATGGTTTCTAAGGTTAATTACAAGATTTTCTAGCAATGTTCCCCGAAAATTCTTTCAAATTTCAAATATATTTTCGAGGAAAATCGTCACGGTTGCCAATGTGAGATGCTATTAAAAAGTAATTTGTTATCTTTGGTCAAATGGGCTAGAAATATTAAAGGAATGTCGACAGGTAGACTTCCAAAAATGCATCCTTGAATCATCCAGTATAACATATACATTATAATTGTATACAGGTGTTATTTCAACGGTTAATTCATCTCTCGTCCAAGACATTCAAAACATGCAATATGATGACTCGCTCCCATCTCAAGACTTGGAACCAAGTCATTTCGACGATCAAGTCAGTACTTATGAAGAAATCTTCGAACCAAGTTCTCTTAAAACCGCCAAACCAATTACAATGCCCAATAGTCCCCCGTATTTATTGCAATCAACCAAAGAGCACAACTGGATAACGCAAAGCAATTTTGAACATTTTCCCCATCTTTTAGGACATTTTGAACGATTGTCAAGGAATGCTCAACCCTTCTACCGGCATTTGACGTCGTTCACTTCCAATATTCCAACTCATAATATTTCAATCAATCGTCAAAAACGTGAATTGGTGATTGATTTCTTGAAAAATAGTCGCCATGGTGAGGATGTGGTTGATATTCATTCATCAACGAAAGCTCCTTTAGATCATCATTCGCGTCTCCAATCGGATCACATGAAGGAACCAATGGGTTTATTTAATTTTTTTCCGGATTATCAAAAACCAAAGAAAACTTTTGATGAAGTTCAAGCAGAAGATTCATATGATGATATGACTGAAAAGAAAAACAAAATATTTAAATCTGAAATTGATAGTAAGAAAATTGTTAAGAATAAAATTAGCGATAGCTTTAACCCTGACGAACCGACATTTTTTGAAATTCCTATGGGAACGGACGAAATGGTACCAAATAAGAATCCATTTGTTGATTTCTTTAATGTGATGAAATTGTTTAAAAATGCATTCTTTGGTATGTCGTTGACAGGGAGAAAACCTGTAGTTTGCTTTTGCTAAGTAGTTTTCTATTTAGGCAATGGTAGTGGTGAGGAAGAAAATGTGGATATTCGTAATTTGGGAAGTGTTCGCGAGCCAACTTTATACGATTTGGTGGCGAGCACATTGAAGGATTTGAAAATGCAAAGTGAAATGGCTGGAGACAACAGTGGATTTTTGTTGATTTGTATTGGTGGAGAGTTTGATGAAATCAATGATTCGAAATCACCATTAGTGGACAGTATCAAATTTGTGACTGAAAATACGGACCCAAAAACGACTTTAACGGTCTTGACGACGTTATGTCCGAATAAATCACAGCATGATATGATTAATGATACGATTCCTATATATGCTAATGGTAAAAGTCTTTCTGAAACTTTGAAAATTTACAAAGCTTTATTAGGTGATGGAAAATCAAAACTTTCATAGTTTTATACTGGTTTGTCGTATTCTTTAAAGCTATTGACACTAGTAAGATTAGCGTGACGCTTTAAGTATTTGAAATCGCCTTACATTATGCTTTTATATCTTATATTATAAACGTGATGTTTGTTGCTCTTTCACTCAAAAAGTACTGAATGGATCTGGATGAAATATGGCATAGATATAGATTATAATCCAGTTTAACATATAGTATACTTTATATCCAGAAAAAATGTACGGTTCCCGTCGGATAGATATTTTTTTGTTTTTTACAGAGCAAAAGATTAACTTTCTTTTTTGTAATGTGGTAGTTTAAGGGTCAGAAAATGATAAAGATTACTTCTCATACCGGAATAATAAACGGTTCCCATGGGATAGCAAAACAAGTATGTATTCTATAAGAACCGTGTATTTAAAAGCAGTTTCATTAAAATCCACGAAATAGAGTCTAACTCATTTTCCTTAAGAAGATTTGATCTACTTTTTACTCGGGAGTGATGTACTATTCCCGTGGGATAGATATGTTTTTTGTTTATCACAGAGTTAAAAATTGATATGATTTTTATAATGTGGTGGTTTAGAGGAGAATGATATAGTTTACTTTTAAGGCTAGAATAATGCATGGTTTCCATGGGATAAAAAAACAAATATATCCTACAGGAACCGTACATTAAAAAAGTGTCGGTAAAGTTCGTGAAATAGAATTATAACGCATTTTCCTCCAATTTTATACGATAACGAAAGAAATCTCTACAAAATTGAAATTAAAAAATTGACAATTTTTACTGGAAAATAAATATGAATTTCAATTTAACATCCGATAAAATTAATAATGAAATTGTTTCAAATATTTGAATTTTTTCATTGTTCATTGTCGAAGATATTAATTAGAAATAAACGTATTAAAATAATAAACTAAACATTTTAAAATTTAACAATTACTTAACGGAACGAATTTTAATGAAGTTTTGCTAAAGATCCGGTAGGATAGCTACTAATCTATTCTTTTAAGGGAACTCTATTAATTACGTGAGGCATTCAGGGGCCGATGGGGTCGAGCCGAATCTCATCTAATCTTACTTTGGCGAAAGGGAAGATCTCGCAAATATTACGTATTTTTTTGTTTTGAAAAATATCACATTAGATTGGGGGTTTGGGGAATTATATATGCTAAATCTCATGACATCTTACCAGAGGGGAGGGAATGGGATTTCAAAAATCGCAAAAAACGCCTCGCGCAATTAATGGATGTCTCCTAAAATAGCTCTACGGTTTTAACTGACATTTGGTATGAAAGATTTTCAAGTCCTAAAGGAAGGAATAGAGGTACTTTTTTTACAAACATCTTTTGCTTGAAAAGTATTGTTACAAATTTTGATGAACTTTCTTTGGATCTTAAGTCTGAAAGTATCTATCATTTGTTTCTGTCAAAAAAGATTAATTGTTATATTTCGCTATGAACGTAGGGAATCAATCAGTTAAATTTAGATACACTCAGCGAAGCGAGCGGGTATCAGCTAGTATAACCATAAAGTAAAGCTAATAGAAGCTAAATTTCGTGTCAATTATCCCAAAATTGAAATTTTAAGAGAAATCGTTAAATTTTGACGTCAGCATGAGGCCTAAGCAAGCCATTTGCAAAATTCAAGATATGAGTAACTATGGGAACTTACATGGTCCAATTTGAACAACTCAATATTTTTTATTTGCGAACACGTTTTCAATATTAAACTTCCATTGAGTGATAATAATTTTAATTTTTTTGCAATTCAAATCATTATTTATCATCATTCATTATAAACATCACAAATCATACAAAATTTCAGGAATAAAACAAAAAAAAAAACATAAAATTAATGAAATTCTAACTATTGCGATTCAAGCTTGAACTTAAGTAATATAGAAAATATAATTGACAAAATAAACAATTCTTAGATACCACGTATTTTAAAGATGAATAGATTTTAAAAATATTCTAGAAATTTAAAATGCTCTAATAATGCCGGATCTGTATTCATAAAGAAAGATGTTCAACGACTACTAAAAACTCATAGATTTCATAGAAATAACTACAAATCGTATTTCCAGCATAATTTTTATGTTAAAACATGTAATTTTGTATAAAACTTTGCGGTGTCAGGAAGTGCATATTCAGTTGAATAAACAAAATCGGGTAAACGAACAGTGACCAGTTTCTTTTGTTTCCTGGACTCCCTTGGCATTTCTAGTAGGAAGTTGTTGGATGCATTTATATGATTTAACTTATAACACATCACAGTCTTAATTGACAGATTTATCAAAATCATTTCCCATAAGAAAAATGTGTCTTGATATCCGGTTTTTATCGAAAACGACGCGAAAACTCGCAACTTACCACTCTTCATTTTCGTTTTCTTTTGACTTATTTTATCAGGAATCGTCGTCAATTCTTGGCGCCACGCTAACCTTACTCTCCTCAAGCTATTATTAGGACAACACATGTAACGGAGCTTGTCTCAATTGTGGGTTCCACGCTTAGGGTTCTTTAATTCTTTTTTTTGTGATTTAATTAAGGTCGCATCAATTACTATGGTCATTAGCGACCGTCGAATCCGAAAACCCAGAAAAAAATCTTGAGCTTTCATTGGGATTCAAATCCAAGACCACTGGCGTATAGGGCAACTATTTAGTCAACAACGCCACTAAGTGACCTTACTCTTTTATTCTTTGTAAATCAAATAATCTCTGGATAACAACATTTTATATTCGCTTAGATCCCACTCAATTTAAAATCACATAATTTGTTGAATCTCATTGAAATCATTATTCAAAGGACCAGGGGGTCGGCAACCTTTGGTTGTAAAAAGGCCAAATATTTTACGTGGGGTTTAATGCGGACCGCACTTGGGCAGTGGCGGATCTAAATGGTAAGCATTTCAGCAAATGCTGACTAGAAATACCCAGCCTCCCTTGGGCTTTCTGGGATTCACTTGTGAGTTATACATCGTGAACATTAAAAAACTGTTGTTCTGTTAATCATACTGTTGAACTACCAATAAAAATTACCACCAAATTCACTGTTAATTCTACCCCAAAAATAAATCTCATACTGTCCAATCTCCACCATTTTAACTTCGGAATCCCGTAATTCAGGGAACTCCACGCGAATCGACACCGGCCTACATAAAGAAAGGTAGCTCACAAATTCAAATTGGCAAATATCTTGCGGGCCGCACTAAAGCTTAGTACTCAATAGTAGAGACATGTTGCGCGATTTTGGTCTCTGAGACGCGTCTCATAACTTCAAACCGTACTAGCAGCATAATTTTAAGACATTTAATTTTGTGTAAGACTTTGCGGTGTCAGGAAGTGTACATTCAGCCAAATAATGAAGTCGGGTAAATGAACAGTGACTATAATTTTTATCATCCCCAAACCCCCACCAGGGGGACCCCCTGGACCCCTTGGGCATTTGTAGTCGGAAATTGTAGGATGCATTTTTATGAATTTACTTAAAAACAACAACTCGCAAATTACCATTCTTCATTTTCGTTTTCGTTTTCGTTTTCTTTTGATTTGTTTTATTTTATCAGGAACCGTCGCCAATTCTTGGCGTCATGCTAACGTTACTCTCCCCTTGAGGTTATCTCCATAGACATGTCTATAGACGAACCCCCGTCTAGTGCCTCTTGTAAGACCAAAAATCTGAATCTAACTTCTCTCGACCGGCATGGGAAGGAATAGGAATAGGAATGGTAGATTTTAAGAGACAGCATGAAACGTTAGACATGTTCCTCAACACTTTAACAGTGTGGACGTCACTATTGTCTAGAGATGGGATATGGCCAGCTCAATTTATTTTGTTTATTTGTCAATTTATTTATTTATTTAATTTTGTCCTCCATGGTGAACTGCAAAGATGAGACTGAAAAATTCACATCGTAGTGTGGACGCTAGACGAGACAAAGAACCGTGTCTCTAGACGGTCTATTGGCCGTGTCTATAGACCATCTCTAGACGGTATGTAGACAAATCGCGCAACATGTCTATTAGTGGGTACTAGGCTTAAGACGCGTTGCGGGCCGCTGATTGCCAGCCCATGTAATAAACTGTTGACAGGATATCTGCCGCTCTTTGTATAAACTTGAGCGGAATGTGTAGCAGTTTTTTGAGATTAATTCTCATTAGTGGTAACGGGATTGTGTAGATTGTTTGATTTAAATCGATTATTCTAGAACGTTCGATCATTTTTCAATGAATAATTGTTAAAAATTCCATCTCCTCATTATACGGGTCATTATTTCCATCCTTGTTCACTCAATATTCTTATGGAAGTTCCAATGTTGTTTTTTTTCCACTGTTATAATTGTCTGTAAGCAGTTTGCTTTGTTATTGAGTTCATAATGAAGTCGTATAAATGACGCCTGTCTTGGGTCACTACTCAACAGAACATCCGGCGTGTTTTTGATGGTACCCTGGTTATTAGTACCGACTTGGCACTAGATAATAGTTTCACTAGTCACTTGAAATTAGGAGATCTCCATGGTGGTTCCTTAGGTGCCTTTGTTTTCTGGGTGGAGGAAGAGATTAAATGGTGTTTTGAAATTAGTGGGTTTCCGTGATTTGCCATTGAGCAGTATAGCCGGGAGTAGGTTTTGTTGATGATTTTCTTTACTGCGGATACGCGGAGATCTTTGTGGAGGTTTGCATTACGGACGTACCATGGAGCGTTCGTGATTATTCTTAGTGCTCGCTTTTGTACCACTTGTACATGATTTAAGTTTGTTTGGCATGCCGCTCTCCAGAGTGCGGACGTATAGTGCCAAACAGGCCGAATGATATAGGTATATAGAAGGTACGTATCGTTCAAGTTAAATTCCAATATCGTTAAGCAGTTTCTTTAATATCCTCACTCGTGTTCATTTAAATCGTTTAATTTGATCTAAAATTGTTCATAGTAGAAAAGAAAAAGCTTTGCCTTGAAGTCACTCAGAATGATCTATTTGAAAATTTTTGCTAGTTGATGATAAAAAGCGTCAGTGTTCATTGAAAACATATGAGTTATGACATTATGAAAAAAGCTGCACTTTTGGACTAGTAACTACTGGTTTCTACCTCTTGATAATTCAATAGGATAGGGATCTTTAATCTGGGTTTCATAGAACCTTAAGGTTTCTTTAAATGTTGATAAGAGTTCCACGGTTTGTCATACTTTATCATAGCCCTACTATAATTTTTAACACTCTTCGTACATATAAAAATGAAAGCTTTGATTTTCCAGGAAATCAACTTTAACTTATTCATGTAAACGTATTTATTACTTGTAGGTCCTTATGCTGAAAAGCTTGTACAAGATGGATATCTGTACAAAATTCCGAGAACCATTAGAAAAATCGCGCGACACTATCAGAAGCGTGATATTTCATTTTTAAATCTGGAAAATATGTTAACCGAAGCAAAATTGTCTGCAGAACCGGTGATGCGGTATATAGACTATGTCGATATGGACAGTAAGAATAAGAAAAATCACTTAGTTGTTGTGCCTGGTGACAGAAATTTGCTGAGTTCCGGCGAATCAAAACGAATTGAAAACTCGGTTTTGGCGTTGGTTCTGATTTTGATTTTGTTTTGATTAGCTTGAAATGTCACAGTATTTTTTTGTACTGTCATATTTATACTTTGTGCTTATATAAATACAAGAGATTTTTTTTAATTGAAAGATTTTATTGGTTTTAATGTGTATTTTATTTCGGGGAGTCATTGATTTGTTTTTGGTATGTTTTGGGAAATCAAGAAAATTGAATGATTTTTTTTCTTGTTGTTGGATTACAGCATTCTCCAAGTGGTTCCCCCGTGTTTTGTCCCTCGCCGGAGTTTTACTATTCCGGTATTTCGCCGTATGGTGAGGTGCACGTGGGCTCGCCGTGTCGCGATTTCGAGTTTGTCGGTGTTCCTCTGGAACCACCGGGAGTACTGCGTGGTCCACCGATTGTTTGCGATGGTGACGATGTCCCCGATGGCCTGTCGACGGCTGATATTATTGCGAACCAGTCGCAGGATTATATTGACGAGAAGCTTGCCGAGTATCAGGCGACGATTCAACAATTACAAGGTATGTCAAATGTTGAACCAGAACACGATTATTGAGTGTTTGAAATAAACGCGGAACTTGACGATGTGGGTTATTTTTATATTTAGGAAATGTAGGCCGAGTGAGGACGTGGTCTTTAATATATAAGACGGTGACTGTTGTTTTTTTTTTCTTTCTTTGAGTGATTCAAATAGTTACTACTACGTTGCTCATTCATCTTTTTCAATATGGACGATAATAATTTAAAACGCCTGAAAATAATTTGGTTTCCAAGGAAACAATTTCAATATGATTTCAATTAAAATAAATAAATTTTTATTCATGGTGTAGCGGTTAAATCTCTGAGGTTTCCGCTCTATAGGTCACAATGATGCTATAGGTGCAATTCCTTTTGAATCCTAGATTTTTCTTGATACCTAAGATGGTAAAAATTAGTTTCTATTTAAAGTCAAAAATGGAAAAAAGTGTCGCATATCGTGTGGTTACGCCTTGTGATGTTGATATAAAAATTTAATAAAATTTAAACAGGTTTACCTGAAGATGAAATAAATCTTGTTATGTTAATCGAAAATTGGAAAAGGATTAAGATTAAGCAAAAAATGCATATTTAATTTTTCTAAACTAATGAAAGTAAAAATTCTATAATTCTTAATTTTAGCTAATAACTTTCTTTTACTAGTATATAGTAGAGGAAGTATTGTAAGTAATCGGGTCGAATTTTCGAATTCGAGCTTTCACCGGAAATAGATGTTTTGAGGTCCCCTGAGTCCAAAAAAATGGTTTTTAGAAACATGTCTGTGTGATTATGTCTAGTTATGCTGCGAAGCTCTTGGTTGAATTTGATTACTTGAAAGCCCCACTTTAATCTAGGAGTTGTTGAGCTTTTTCAATTTTTTTCGAAAACGACTCCAACGATTTTCTTAAAAACTTTTTTCCTGGAAAAATTTAAATAAGGAGGGTTCTGGGGTTGAAAGGTGGGATTTCGTATATTGGTATATAGCAGTGGCGTGCGGTGACTTTTGGAACAGGGCATGTGGTTAGAAGTGTGTGTGGGGGGGGGGGTATAAAACTAAATTTTTAAAATTAACTTTTTTATTTGATTAACATAGTGTTATAAGTATTTATTTTTAAAAATTAGCCTTATTCGACGCTCCTTACAAAAACCATCAATAACCGCATCATATAATGTATTTAAAAAACAACGAAAATAGTTCTTATCCTAAAGAACAGAACATTTGTATGGCCTTTGGGTCGATAATTCAAAATAAGTCACGAACAGTATCAGTAACAATGAGTAGCCGTAGTAAATTCAAAACGTCAAATGCATCTACAAACGTCAATCGACAATGTGAAACGCCGAGAGATAGACTTTTCGACTACACTAGTGCGCATGCGCGACCAATTTGAAGCAAACTGGCGCATGGTACTGTCCGTTGCGCATACATTCGGCTTTTGCCATTTTTTTTTTGTTAGTCTATACCAATTTTATGAGCAATATCTTTCATAATTACGTAAATTAAAAAATTTATAATTGATAAAATAACCTGTATCATTTTTAGAATCATTTTACAATGCATGCAATTATGTACATTTTCAATTTTCAAAATATTCAATTTTTAAAATCTTCTTACAACCCAAGGCATGCGCTGCATCTACCGGATGTATGGACCGAACGCCACTGGTATATAGAGTTTGTATGTACATAGTTCTGGTTATATAGTTTTAAAACTGTGGCGTGCCGTCCATATGGAAGCTGTGGAAGTGCCCCTTCCCTAATTTATTTCGAAAATATATGAGTTAATAATTTTTTTTTTCAAAAATATTTCAAATTTGTGTATGTACATTCATTATTTATTTTGGTTAGAATTTTGGTTAAATATTGCAATTAAGTTTCAAACGTTAGTAAAATGTCAAACAAATCTAAAACTTTTAAACGTTCAACTTATTGTATACACCATAATGATATGATGAAATGAGATAGAACTATGTAAATATCCTTTGGAAGCTGCTTGGGTTGTAGAATCCGGTGTCTAATGGCCCAACTTGCTAAAACGGTTTGTTTGCTTGGATGCTATCAATATTGTAGTTAGTGCGTTTGTTTTCTTTACATTTTAAAATTATTTTCTTGAAATTTTAATTTTAAAAATTTAGTCTTAATATTCCCATGGATTTAGATTGCAATTGCATAGTTGAACATTTTTCCAATTAAATTTTTGGCTCCACACCGTTTAAAGAAAAAAAAAATTAAAAGCAGAACGTCAAAACCTACGTTAATTTGACACTTTCAAAGTAAAAACGATGATAAAAAATGGCTTCTTTGTATAAAAATTTACCAGGCATTTTCATAGTAAAATTTTACAATATTAAAAAATGGCTTCCCTACTCGCAAATTTCACCGCACGCCACTGTTATAATGTGTGGTCACGTTATTGTTTCGTCGAAGTTTAAGAGAAATTTACTGTCATTATTTTTTAAGTTAATGGGGTCGAAATCTTAAGGTTCAGCAAATGTTCCAACATGGGCACCTTCTGGTGTATCACAATTTTTTTTTGTTTTTAAAGTTTATATACTCTTTTCTTGAATATCATAGCTGTTGACTAAATCAAAAGAATAATTAATTTAGACAAAAACTGGAAAAAATGTGTGGCGCACCGTATGGTCACACTGTTGCTTTATCGAAATTTAAGCAAAAAAAAAAATCAATTTTTATAAAGTTTTTGAGCTTCTGCTAATTATCAGAGTATAAATTCAAATTCATACAATTTCTTTATACCATCGAAAGTTGTGACCACATGGTGGGTCACAATTTTTTTTTAACTTTAAATACTCAATTATTTAGTATTTTTAGAACCGGTTTTCTGAAAAAGATAATTTAAGCTAATCGAAAATTTGAAAAAAGAGCGTGACACAATGTGTGGTCACATTTTTGCTTTGTTGAAATTAAAATGAAAAACATTTTTTTTTTTTAATTTTCATTAAGTTATCAGTTTTCAAATTTCTTAACATCAATAGGTGTGATCACACGGTGTGTCAACAATTTTTCAAGTGTTTGCCTAAATTAAGTGACACTTAATAAATCAATTCCTATATAGTAGGGGAGCCCACGATTCTAAATCGGGATTTACTCGAGCGTTATCGAGACCTATTGGGTTGCAAAGCTTAGATGATAACAATAATAAATGTCATATAATATATACCTTTTCAGCGGTGGGGGGAGCGGCTATAGATTTTCAAAAATGTAAAAAAAAATAGCATCCATGTCCTACGTATTTTAAAAAATTTACATATGTTAATCTGATTGTTTCCATGATGGGGGTGGTCGTACGTAAGGGTTGAAAATGAAGAAAAAAAAATTTAATCGAGCGCGTCAGATTTTTTAAGAGGATGTTAAGTGACCCTAAGACAAACCTCAGACGATATAATCTGACGATTTGAATGTGACGCAAACGCGCTGCAATTATTAGAATGTGCAAAAAAAACGTCATTTTGAAATACTCAAGCGCGTCAGATTAAGATATATATGGTTCATCTTTATGCCTTAGACATGCTGTCTCATAATCTGACGATTATCAGGAGGGATTCACCTAATCTGATAATAATTTAAAGAAATTTTTTTGTATATATGCATAAAGCCTATATTCAAATTTTCCCAAGAAAAATTTTCAAATAAAAGTTGTAGCCACTAATGAGTCTAAGAACCATAGTAAGTTTAAAGAAAATCTTTGGAGCCGTTTTCGAAAAAAATTGAAAAAGCTCATAAATTCCGAGAATAAAGTGGAGCTTTCGTTGTACCGATTTCGGCCAAAAGCCTCGCGGCACAACTAGTTATAATATGGAAGTCAATTTTCATGTCAGTGTGTGATACCCATATCGTATCGAAAGCTTTATCCGAATTTCACCAAAATTGGCATTCAGCCTCCATATTATACCTAGATGTGCCGCGAAGCTTTTGGTCGTAATCGGTTAACCAAAAGCTCTACTATATTTTAGGAGTTTTTGAGCTTTTTCAATTTTTTTCGAAAACGGCTCTAACGATTTTCTTTAAACTTACTATGATTCTTAGACTCATTATTGGCTACAACTTTTATTTGAAACTTTTTCCTGGGAAAATTCGAATATATGCAGCACGCAGCTGCACGCATTAAACTCTATCGATGATTTTTTGTTACTTCGACTTGTGGAAATCGTCAGATTATACATTTTTCGTAATCCTTGATTTATTCCCTTCAAAATAAAAAAAAATTTAACCACGCTCAAAAATGTCGAGATGACTTTTTTTTTACAATACTGTACCCCTCCCCCTTCTTTACGTCATTCTCAAATTGTCAGATCAGTGGAATATACACCTTTTAGCATGTAACTAACTCACCCTATCTTAATTTGACGCGCTCGAGAAAATCAGATGATCATTTTTTTTACTAATCTAATCCTTTATCCTTAACGGGTGGCCATATATATGAGACTAATATTTGGTGGAAGTACTTAACTGGGTACAAGTTATCACCCTATATATTAATCTGCTGTGCTTAAGTAAATCCCGAAATCCCCGCTTGGGCTCCCCAGCTAATACTATTTCAAATTAAAATTTCGACCACAGCTCTTCCTGAAAATTTTGATCAGAAACAAAACCATGATTTGAAAGATTTGACTATCAGCTTTTCCAGTGTAGTGCAATCTTATATTATGCATATGGAAGATGTAAAATTTTTTTTTCCTCATAAATTTCAATCAAAACTCATCAGCAAAATCTTCAATTTAAGAGTTTCTATATCCTAAAATTAGATATAATTGAAATCTTGGTAAATCTTCAAATAGCTTTTTGAAGTGCACCAAAATTACAAATTTCAAGTTTTTGTAATGCAAACGGCAAATCAATTCGCCAAAAATTTTATATAATGTGAACGTGGTCGTATGTTGAGATGGGGAAAGACCTACGCAAAACCATTCTACAGATGGGCACTAAACGTCCCCCGGCGCCCCAAATCTCCCCCCTAAAAAATTTTTCGAATTTCTAATTTTATCTCTGGCTACAAATGTAAAAATCGCAGACGACTTATAAAAATACTTTATCTCATCAACACTTAAATATATATACACTTGGACCAATTGCTAATTGTATATGTATGTTAGAATGTAAATGAGAGATGCAAAATTAAGACAAGTAAATCCTGAAGAAGGAGTTTATTTCGTTTAAAATTCAAGGAAAATTAAATATTCCGCTTGCCAATTATAAGTGATTAACATTTTTCCATTAATTTCTTGAATTATTCAATTTAGAAGTTGCATAATTGCAATCAAGCGACTGATGTCATCAATTTGACCAAGTCTATTTTTGGCCAATTAAACGATCAAAAAAACCTGTTAATGTCCAAAACTTGGTTGTCGTTCCACTCGTTAAAAAAACTAATTGGATTGTCTTTTTTTACTAAGTACGGAGAGAATTTTTAATAATATGTGACTTGAATTCAAAGCTAGTTTCACTAACGTGACTTTATAGCAATAAAACCATTTGAGATCATCTTAAAATAACGTTTAAAGTTATTCGTAAGTGAATAAACAAGATGATCTAGATTTCAAATAATTATTATAAATATAAACTGAACATTTTTGAAAATAATTCCCAACGTATTTCGTGTCTCGTATGCACTCGTTTTCACTGAGGAAAATTTATGTCGTTCACATGTTCAGCCGGCCCTGAACACTAAAAAAAAATATCAGATAACGATTTATTGCCCCGTGGCCGTTTCATTTTAATTAATTTTATAAGGAAGAAAGGGACGCAATTGTCCAGATGTTATTGACATTAGCGCAAATTTATATTAGTAAAAGGTGGGCGGTTTCGTTTATGAGAATTTTTTTTAAAATTTTATTTTTAAAAATTAAATCAAAATTTATTTTAAACTTGGTTCTATTAATAAAGTCGCACACGATCAAAAAAAAAAAATGATCGTCTACAATGTGTATATCCTCGTATAAAGTACTATAATCATAACAATTTTCGTTTAAAAATACAAAAAATGAAAATAATTTCAATCGTTAAATATATTTTACGTCGTTATATAGGGGTCAGATGTTTTCGATTTTTTCGTGGTTTATTGATGGAAATTTGGATTTTGGGAAGGTCGAACTTGCGTCAGTACAAAATTTGTTTATGGGTTGTTTAAGAAAATGTTATCGTGGTTAAAGGAAAATGAAAAAAAAATTTTTTTGAGGAAATGGGTGCATTTCAAGAAAGATTCAACAATAATGAAAATAGTGATCAATATGATTAGATGAATTATTAGACCAGTGCTTTTAGCCTTTGAAAATGGTAAAAAGTAAAAAAAATTATAGTAGGATGAAACCCATTGGAAAAGGAAGAGAATATAAGAAAAATGAAAGAAAAAATAGGTGGGGAGGTGGAAAAGGAGGGCGTTTTTAAGGGTAAAAATGGTTTATCTCGATTTCCGACAAAACTACAAGTCCTATGGAAAAAAGTTACATGGCAAAGTTGTAGGTAATAAGAAGATCTACAACTTTTGTACTAACACTTTTTTCACATAACCTCAAAATTTATGTGACAAATTCAAATTACGAGTACCAAGTTGTTGGTTTTTTATTTTTATCTATTCCAAATTTGGCAAAAATTTACCAAATTTTAAGATATTAATTTTTTCACCTTATAATGACTTAATATTGCAAAGCACCCTAATTTTCAATCGAAAATTCTCACGTCAAAATATCTGATTTTTTTCAAAAGTCGGTGAGTTTTTTGTTTGTTGAAACCTCTACTTTCTGTTGGTGCAAAAAATATATATGTTACCGGCCAAACCCGATTTCAGGACAAACTAGTTTTGCCTAGGCTAAACTAGTTCTTCCTATACGCGATAGGATTAACTAGTATAGCCTAGGCAAAACTAGTTTGTCCTAAGCCAGATAGGATAAACCAGTGTAGGCTAGGACAAAAAAGTTGATCCTGATATAAATACGGACACTCTAGGATAAACTGGTATAGCCTAGTCTGAACATTATAATATATCTAGAAAGTCAAATTTGAACCTAATTAAATTTAAACCTAAACCTAAATGTAAACGTAAATCTTTTTTTTTTTGAATGAATTGATTTTATGCTGTATGAATCAATCAATTATTGTAAGGAAAAATCATAGTTTGTATGAAAACACCACTTATTAGATGATAACATTTTATTTTGGAAGAATTAGCCTTTTTTTGGAGTAAATAATTTATTTTGTATGAAATAACCGAATTTAGGATTGTTTAATTTAATTTGTATTTATCCAGCTATTTATTGTAAAATTTAATCCATTTATTGTATGTTGAATTTTGTAAACTTGTAATCGAATATTGGATGAATAAATTTTAAGCCTTTTGGGAACTCCCGCATGTAGTACAAGACCTGACATATTTGCTCAATTACATTCGACTATGCTAAATTTTTTTGGTTAGACTAGGCCATAATAGTTTATCCTAGAGTGTGCGTATTTATATCAGAATCAACTAGTTTGTCCTAGCCTACACTGGTTTATCCTATCTGGCTTAGGACAAACTAATTTTGCCTAGGCTATACTAGTTAATCCTATCGCGTATAGGAAGAACTAGTTTAGCCTAGGCAAAACTAGTTTGTCCTGAAATTGGGTTTGGTCGGTAACATATACATAAAAATGTTAAATGTTCTCAGAATATGCAATAATTATAATGTAAATTTTAATAAATTGTTCAAAATGTTTTATGTACAATTGTATTATGTACATTTAACATTGTAAGGTTATATATTTTTAGCACCATCAAATGGTGCTAATGGTGCACCATGTTTTGACGTGATAATTATCGATTGCAAATTAGGGTGCTTTTTCGATATTAACTCATTTTAAAGTAAAAAAATTAATATTTTAAATAAAAAAAATTCAGTGGGTTTAGGATATTAAGAGGTAAATTTTTGCCAAATTTCAAGAATTTTTTTTTGTAAAATTTAAAAATTAGAAACCAAAAACTTGATAATTTGAATTTTTCACATACATTTTGAGGTTATGTGAAAAAAATGATAGCACAAAAGTTGTAGATCTTCTTATTACCTACAACTGTGCAATTTAACTTTTTTCCATAGGACTTGTAATTTAGTCGGAAATCGAGATAAACCGCTTCTACCCTCAAAAACGTCCCCTTTTTCCACTTCCCCACTTCAGATCGACGGTAATTTATTTTTCCTTTCATTTTTGTTATATTCTCTTCCATTTCTAATGGGTTTCATCCTATTTTGGGTTTTTTGGGCTCAAAATTTATTTACCCTGGTCTATATCAGTAACTTCGTTCACGTAAAGCTCAAAAAATAAGTAAGCATAGTAGGTACAAGCTAAAAATCAAACTTTAGTTCATGAAAATAGAAACGATAAAATCACCTTCAGGATCTTCATCTTTGAGAAATTCAAAATTTAACATAAAATATATTAGATGTTAAAATCAACTTAATTTAAGTCTTTGAAAAAATTGTTGAAATCTTAAATGAACGAATTAAGAATCAATAAAAACCGCAATTTTTTAAATTTACATATAGATTCATAGTTTCAAAATTAAAATTTTAACAATTTGATAAATTGGGAGTAAGACTCAAAAAATGTAAAATTTAAATCCCCTTGTTAAGAAGTGGAGTTAAGAAATATCCTTCTATAGTGGAAACCATAACTAACAATTTTCATGTTTTTTTCTTCAGTGGTTTAGCTTTCGGTCTATCAGTCACGGTTTTACGTATAAAGAGAATTCTATTAAAATTTTCTATTATGTGTTGGATTATTTAAAGATCACGTTTTAAAAATAAGAGAAAGTAAATGTTCTAAAAAGAGTACCTGTTGAATCATTGGTTATTTCGGGTGTTTCTTTAACAACCCTCAAAGAAATGATTTAAGAAACTATACAAACACGGAGAGTTTATACATCCATTTGTAGATCCATAATTGAACATTGAAGATTCATATTTTTATCTTCAGTAGCTTAGCCTCCAGGGTATCTGTCAGTCAATCACGCACTATTTTATATATAAAGACATTCGTCATTATGAATAATTGTTTGACTTGATACACAATTTGACAATCAGCTGTCATCTGCCAAAATAAACTTTTGCAAATTTTCCAAAAATTTTTTCAAAATTTTCCTTTTCTTAAAACTGGATTAAAACTACTGATGCGTATATTTAAAAAAAAAGATTTAGCCAATTCAGCCTAACTGTTTCAACTGATGGGCTTTAAAATATGAGTTTTAGAGAGGTGAATGTCATACAGTGGAACCTCGGTATATGTCTGCTTTGGAACAAGTCCAACTTGGTATACGACCTTTGTTTGGAATACGAATTGTAAAACAGGCCTGTTTTGGAAAAAATGCCTCACAGGACCTACTTATACTTACATTACACAAGGCATTACCAGCCAATGACGGACAGGCTAACTCTCTTGTTCTGTCGCAATGTAAGTGGAGATTGAAAACTGAAGCTCCTATTGTTCTACCATTCTGAAAACCCGAGGGACTTTAAGAAACATAATGTACAGAAAACTCAGTTATCTGTGATGTGCACGGAAAATAATGTGTTGTAGTTTTAACAACATTCCTTGTTAATTTTACTACATTAACTAGTATTATATAGGATGACACCACGTGTAGTAACGTTTACCAGTCAAGTGTAATTAAAAAACTGTAGTATTATTTACAACACGAACTAGTAAAAATGTAGTTGAATTTTTGACACTTGCATTTATTTGTCAAAATTATTGGTTATGTTGTACGCGCCGCATGCGCAAACGCCAAAATTTGTTAATTGTACAACACTCAGCAGTTGTAACAGCTAGATATATTTACTACACTATGGTAGTTAAAAACACCATACGTTAGAGTTGAATACAACACAGTGTGTTATCTAATGTTACACTTGTGGTTATAGTGAACACAAAATGCAGTAAAAATATTACAAGTTTAGTGTTGTAAATCTTACACCACTATTTTTTTCCGTGTGGAGACCAAACATCAAGGGCTGGGTAATCAGAGAATATTTCACCGACTAGTTTAATGTCGTATTTCGGATAGGTGTAAAACGTTATTTAGAGAAGAAAAGTATCCCTCTGGACTCTGGAGGCTCCTTCATAATAGACAATACTCCAGCTCACCCTTCAAGCTTGCAGGACCAGGTATAATATGCTGCCAGGGTTTGATTTTGTCACTGTAAAATTTCTACCCCCTAATACGATTCCTCTCATTCAGCCCATGGACCAGAAGGTCATTAGTAATTTCAAGAAACTCTACACTAAAGCACTATTCTAGAGGTGTTTTTTGTGTTTAAATTATTTAATACAACCACGCCAAAAAAAAAATTAATTTCGTAGGAACGGATAAATCATTTTCTCTTTTTTTCTTATGGGATTAATACGTTTGGTATACAGTCCTATTTGGTATAAGTCTAATGATCTGGAACGGATTAAGGATTTATACCGAGGTTTCACTGTGTTTTTTTTTTATGGAGATCTTCAAACAAATATACCATCCGGATTTTTAAATTTTTATAAAGGTACGATATGCAAAAACCTGAAATATTGGATACTGCCTTTCTCTTACGGTTAGTCTTTCTATTCGGATATCAAAATTGTAGGTACTTGGATTTGTTCGAAAGTGTTTTGAGTAGACCCAAGTCGAAATTTTAGACCTCTTTTCGACCTCAATATCTGGGCTATGAGAGGTTCAAATAGATTGAAACATGACCATTTGCATTTGAATTTTAGACCTCTTTTGAACCTACAAGTGGCATTTATTGGACAAAATACCATGTTTAGGCTCAATAGAGGTCTAAAGAAAATTCCTCCAATGGACCTCTTTCAACCTGCCCACAAATTTTTTTATTTACTCTTTCTCTCTTTTTTCGTCACTCTCTTTTATTGTTTTATTGGTAGGGTTTTTTTCAAAAAGGATAACATTTTTATTTTAATATTTTATTTATTTTATTCAGTAAATATACAAGTTTCATTAATGTTAGCGACAAATTTAAAAGTAATAAGAATATTACAAATATCAGTTCTTAATTCTTAATTTCCTTGTCCTTGTTTATCAGCTCCTTTATTGTCGCCATTGCTATAATTTTTTTTCAGGATTTCCTTTTATTATAATCCACAATATTCCCAACCATGCGCATTTCTTTAGAAATTTTATTTAATTCTATAACATCTCTCTGATTACTTTCAAGATAATAAATTAAAGCAAATTTCTTCACGCTTTTTCTTTTAACCTCGGTTTTTTCACTTTTAAATTTTTACATTTACACTTTTAGGCCTTTTGATATAGACAATATTGAAAAATAATCAAATAGTGAAATAAGTTTATTCAATTGTTGTATAATAACTCGTGTAGCACTCGAACGGTTAACAAGAGACTAAAGCTGAGTAAAAATAAACCAGAGTGAACAGGATTAAAGGACAACCCAGTAATGGATACAAGAATACACAATATTATATTAAGCATCTAAGTATAGGAAAGAGAGAGATCAAAAATTTGGGTTATTAGTAAATAATATTTGCAATAGGTATTGTAAAAAAAAGAAAATTTACAACCATATTTTATGTTTTATGATCATAAACCTTTTTCTAGGACGAGACGATATGTTTACAAAATATAATAAAAATTTCATGTAGGTCAAAATGAAGACGATGGAATATCGTTTAGGTTGAGATGAGGTTCATTATACTCTTTGGAGGTTCAAAAGAGGGTAAAAGATCCATTTTAGGGCCAAAAGAGGTCTAAAATTTCGACTCGGGGATACACGTTTTAATTTTTTTTTTCCATGGAAACTTACAACCACTTAGTAAAATCTTCAAACTTCAATTCTTTACTTATATTGATAAATTGCACATTAATTATTTAATTTATTCACTTGTTGTTAGTTGTTGTTACGGAACTTTTAAATTCGACCTCGTTGTCTTAGTTTTCATTGGTAACTACATATATAAAAAATACCAAAAAAGAAAGCATTATTGGTGTCAAAGCCATTACAACAACTACCAATTAAAACGTGTGAACAAGATGCTTCTTTTGGTTTTAAGTACAGAAAAACTTGAAAACATGGTAAAAATTAACTAAATTAATTACCTAAATTAAAAGAGGAGGGCTTTTATTGAGAGTGAGAACCTGAGAAAAGATGCGAAGTTTCAAGCTTTGAGAAAGCCAAAGAATTGGTTTTTTCAATTTTCTCGTCAAATACTAAAAATAACAGTTCCGAAAAAATCAATCAAAAAATAACTAAACTATGAAATTCAGCTCGAAAGAGGGCTGGCAGTGACGTCATTTTTCATCATCCCGCTTCATCGCTAACAGACCAAGGAATCTCACTAAAAATCTAGCTTCATCTGAAGCGGGCCTTAATATACAAATTTAGCATTACTTCAACAACCCACGTTTTAAATGTACGAAGTTCTTCTTCTTCTTATCTAACACACACTCTTGACATTTCTGCCATTCGGTGCCGCGCCGTTCAGTAGAGGTTTGAGAGTAGTTGGTTTTGATTGTTTTCGTTTACATCCCTCATGTTTGCAAGTGCAGGACAGTTGCCAAGATGCATGGCGTTCATGGGTTCCCCATTGCACAGGGAGCAGATTGGAGTCTGTTGGATGCAAGTGGCTCGCATAGGTAGTCGTGTCCCGTGGTAGTTCGGGAAGCTGCGGCTGACACCTGACGGGGGAGAAGTCGTGGAATAGGGGATTCCAGTAAGGATTCCAATTTCTTTCCTTGCGCTTCATTATTTTGAATGGTACCCCTGCTTCTACAAAACGACCAAACTTGGCGAAATCTCGCCCAACGTTTACACAAAACCTTTTATTTGTGCCTATTATAACATAAAATATAACTAGCCATAAGTGTGAAAAAATTTGAAATTCACAAGGAACACAATGCGTTAATAGCAAATCAATTATTTTCTAAGTGTTAAATAGAAATCTTATGGCCATATTTAAAGAAGTGACCACATATTGTGTCAGACTTAAACATTGAATATTGCCACTTAAATTCAATGATCTAATAATTTTAAATTCTAGTTCTTTTGTATACAACTACAATGATTGTGGCTTAATTTTCAAGACTTAACTCCGTCATTGTTGAAGGGGAAAGTCCACAAATGCACATCCTAAAAGAACTGGATCGTAATAATTCTAACATAATATTAAACCAGGATAGATAATTTTTGAACCAAAATAAATTATAGTAGGATAAAACCCAAAAAGAAGAAAATATAACAAAAATAAAAGGAAAAATAAATTATGGTCGATCTGACGTGGGGAAGTGGAACGGGGGGGGGTACAAACGGTTTATCTCGATTTCCGACAAAACTACAAGTCTATTGGAAGAAAAATAAATAGCAAAGTTGTAGATAATACGTAAATCTACAACTTTTATCACTTAACCTTAAAATTTATGTGAAAAATTCCTATAACCAAGTTTTTGGTTTTTGATTTTTATCTTTTCCAAAAAATTTTTTTTTATACGAAATTTTGTAAAAACTACCTTTTTATGTCCTAAGAACACTGTTTTTTTTTTTAATATTAATTTTTTCACCTTATATTGACTTAATATCGTAAAAAGCACCCTAATTTTAATTAATTACTCACGTCAAAACATCTGATTTTTTAAAAAACTTGGTGAGCTTTTTGTTTGTTGATACCTCTACTTTCTGATGTTGCAAAATATATATACATTACAATGTTAAATGTTCTCAAAAAATGCAATAATTAAAGTGTATATTTTAATAGATTGCTCAAAGTTGTATTTGTACAGTTGTCTTATGTACAAATTTGAGCAATTTATTAAAATTTATACTTTCATTATTGCATTTTCTGAGAAAATCTAACAATGTAATGTATATATTTATGCACCATCAGAAAGTAGAGGTTTCAACAAACACTCACCGACTTTTTAAAAAAATCAGATGTTTTGAGGTGAGAATTTTCGATTGAAAATTAGGGTGCTTTTTCGATTTTAAGTCAATATAAGGTGGAAAAATTAATATTTTCAATAAAAAAAAAACAGTGTTCTTCGGACATAAAAAGGTAGGTTTTCACAAAATTTCGTGTAAATTTTTTTTTTTGTAAAAGATAAAAATGAAAAACCAAAAACTTGGTTATAGGAATTTTTCACATAAATTTTAAGGTTATGTGAAAAAAGTGTTAGCATAAAAGTTGTAGATTTACGTATTATCTACAACTTTGCTATTTATTTTTCTTCCAATGGACTTTTAGTTTTGTCGGAAATCGAGATAAACCATTTCTACCGTACCCCCCCCCCTTTCCACTTCCCCATCCCAGATCGACCATAATTTATTTTTCCTTTCAATTTTGTTATATTTTCTTCTAATTCCAATGGGTTTCATCCTACCCGGAAAAAAATAGTGGTGTATGATTTACAACACTAAACTAGTAACATTTTTACTGCACTTTGTGTTCACTATAACCACAAATGTAACATTAGATAACACACTGTGTTGTATTCAGTTCTAACGTATAGTATTTTTAACTACCATAGTGTAGAAAATATATGTAGCTGTTACAACTGCTGAGTGTTGTACAATTAACAAATTTTGGCGTTTGCGCATGCGGCGCGTACAACATAACCAATAAGTTTGACAAATAAATGCAAGTGTCAAAAATTCAACTACATTTTTACTAGTTCGTGTTGTTAATAATACTACAGTTTTTTAATTACACTTGACTGGTAAACGTTACCACACGTGGTGTCATCCTATATAATACTAGTTAATGTAGTAAAATTAACAAGGAATGTTGTTAAAACTACAACACATTTTTTACCGTGTACTATTATTTTTTTCACTTTTTACCATTTTCAAAAGCTTAAAGCACTGGTCAATAATCTCAATAACTTCTTAAAAATATAAAAACAGAAATATTATAATGTAGTCTCTTAAAAAAATTTTCAAAAGTTTGACGGTAGATTAAGGGGAAAACTTCCAATTGCAAGGTTTAAGGTATTTCTTTGAAAGTAGCTTACATCATATATTAAAAACTTGTTAAAAAAGACTTTTTCACCTCATTAACGAAAAAGGACTTACAAACATGAAGAAATCCAAAATATCAGAAAAAAAATCTTAACCATGATTCAATTAAATTTATCAGGTTAACATTATAATTGATTGCACATTTAAATTCCAAGAAAAAAATTATCATCATTTAACATAACTGCTTCATGTGATCAAACCATGGTCTTTTAGTCATTGCAATCACATAATACCAATATTTAAATTGGAAATTAGCAAAGCTAATGAAATAAATAGCCATAAACGCGGTCATTTCATAAATTTGCATTCTAGCCAAGCCTTATATATAAAATCTAGATCAATCGTCTCGCATCTCAAACCATTATCGGCTTGAATCTCAATCGCTTCATTTTTTCAATTTATTTATTATGATTATTTTTTTTCTATATCATCTAATATTAAATTAATCGAGGCTTTTGCCTCGAGATTTCAATGAACTTGAAATTTGCCGACTAGCCAGATAAAAATTATGAGCGCCACTTAATTTGATTAACGATGCACCGTGAAGACGATCGAGTGCAATACGGGTCAATGTCAATCGAATCATTCAAATAATTGTCCGACATAAATATAAACCGGAATTTTTTTCAATGCTTTTTGCGGTTTGTCAATCCGCAACATATTGAATTGTTGCTGTAACTGAGAATGTGATTTGATGTTGTGTACAGGTAACTCTATGTGTGAGGGAAGCTTCAAGTTTTCATCTTTACCTCATAAATGTGAAGACATTTTTATTTTGAAAAGAAAATAAATCATTGAGATCAAAAAGAAAAAATATTTTCGAGTCATAATTCTCATAAAATAATTTTATTATCTTCAAACATATTTCAAGTTTATATTTGCATCAAGCTCGAATTTTTATGGTGCAAAACATTAAAATTGTTTAGTTTAATGCCTAGGTTACCGTTATAGAAGTAACTAGCTGATCCCCGCCCCCTTCGCTGAACATAGCTAAATTGAACTGATTAATTAATAGAAACCGTCATAGCAAAATATAAAAAAGTCATTACAGTTATCTATACTAATATATAAAATTGAAGAGTTTGCTTGTTTATTTGTTTGATTGTTTGGTTAAACGCGCTAATCTCAGGAACTACTGGTTTGAATTGAAAAATTCTTTTAGTGTTGGATAGTCTAATTATCGGGGGAGGCTTTAGGCTATATAACATCACGCTACAACCAATAAGAGCAGAGCATCGATGAAAAATGTTGTAAAAAACAGGAATTTTTTTTCCTTTTGAGAGCGTTCGTGGTCTGTCCTGCGTAAACGGTTAAAGTTACGCAAAAATCATGTATAGCAAAATTGTTCCTCTTAAAAAGTTCTACAAAAAAGTCCCCAACGAGATATGTTTATCTTTTAAACTTAGCCCGCTATAACCTTTTTAATGGTTATTAAAATTGTTTCAAAAATAATTCATTATTTGCGAAATTGTTTTTAGAAACTTATTATTAATTCTTACCCAAATAAATAAGGTTTTTAATTAAATTTGGTATGATGATAAATGACAATCTAAGTCATTTAATAGAATATATTTTAATACGGGAAAATGTTTCATTTACTCAGGAAATTGAAAAATGGGTTGGAGAAAATAATTATGCATAAACTCTATTTTTAGTTGAAAATGGATTTTGGTGATATTTAAGTATGACGATAGCTAACTATGTGAATCATTATCTAGAATACGTTTTACTTCGGAAAAATGTCTCATTTTGTCGGGAAAATAGAGAAAAACTGATTCGAAAAAAATCATGCTGAAACTACAGATTTTTATCTGATTACAATATATTTATAGTAATAACTCAAGGTCCTAAAGGCAAAATCAAAATTTTTCTTTTCATACAGTCCACTTTTTATCCAGGAAAAATGTATGTTCCCGTAGGATAGATACGTTTTTATTTTTCACAGAACAAAAGATTACCATAATTTCTTGCAATATGGTGGAGTCAGTGAATGATATGGGCTACTTTTTATGTTAAAATATTGTACCGCTCCCGTAGGATAGGCTAAAAATAGTATCCTTTAGGAACTGAGTATTTCAAAGGAGTTTTCTAAAAGTTCATGAATAAGAGTTTTAACAAATTTTCCTCAGGAAGGCTTGATCTCTTTTTTATCCAGGAAAAATATTCTACTCCCGTGGGATAGATATGTTTTTGTTTTTCACAGAGTAAAAGATGGACATGATATTTTGTAATATGGTAGTTGAGGGATCAGATAATAATATAGATTATTTCTTATGCTAGAATAATGCACGGTGCTTAAAGGATAGCATGACAATTTTATCCTGCAGGAACCGTGTGTTAAAAAAAAGTTCGTGAAATAGATCCTTTAAGTTTGTGGAATAGCTTTTTAACCTATTTTCTCTTTAGGATTAAAATAAAAATTAGAATTTTCACTTGAAGATGATTTTTAATTTACCATCCGAAAAATAATAATGAAAATGTTTGAAATGTTGAAACTTCTTTTATTGTTAATTTTTGAATGTCTATAATGTTTAGAAATAAACCTATTAAATTATATTCAAACAGTCAACAATTACTCTACTTACTCAACTTTTTCACTATTGAAAAATTTGCACTTGGCAAAAAACTCAGTTATAATAAATATATAATACATTTAACATTTTCGATTTGAATTGCTACTTAAGGAACACAAGTATAAGTATTTTATAATATTCATAAAAACGTATAGAACCTATAAAATAGCTCTTCTAGATAGCTATATGGAATATTTTCCTTGAAAAGTAGTTTATTGGATTTTCATGAACTTTCTATGAATCAAAGATCTAAAAAAATCTTTTTTGTCTTTTTTTGTTGATGGGATGAAAGTTTCTATTATTCAATCAGTATAATTTAGATACGCTCAGCGAAGCGAGCGGGGACCAGCTAGTGTTGACATAAAAAGATGGTAGTTATTAGTCAAGAATCGAAAATTTTTCTGAATAATAAATATCGTCGTTTTTTTACCTCCCTAGAAATCTCACAATTTGCAGTTCAGTCATATTTCAAAGGATTTTTACCCGTAATTTACGTTTGACATATTTTTAACTCCCTATAAATGTTAAAATGTTTTTTTTGTTACAATTCACCCTTTTGTCACTCTGTGTATTTTCCCCTCTATGAATCGAAGTCCTAACAGGCCTTCACCTCTCTATGCCAAACTCCTAATCAGGATCACTTAAGTCGAATTTTATGCTTTGGTTATTTATTTTTACGGTTATTTATTTTGGTACTTCAATATTTATTTTTTAAGAATGAAATCTAGTCACTGCAGAGAATTCCCAGATTACTCCAAGTTTTACTCTCAATGAATCGAACAATGGATAAATAAAACTACCCCTTCGATAATTCGAACGTTTACTGAGCCGAACTATAGATAAAATATAACCACTTTTAAATTTGCTATGGATTTATTGTTTCTAGGAATTTAACTTATCGAGATTTCACTGGATTAAAAAAAGTTTAACTATGAAAATAAAAATTTTTATAATTTAGAACATGTATTATAAAAGTCGTGTAAAACGGTTAACTTGTAAGTTAATTTTAATTTTTTGTACTGCTTAGTCGTTTTAATTCTTGAGTCAAGCATCCGAACCGATTCCAGTTATTATAACAATTTTTTTTCCGTCAGCCTTTAAAACGTTACCGAATAGCAGTAAGGATAGGATAAAAAATAAACTCGCTCCGTCACCTAAAATCTCGACAATTTGGAAAGGTATTCAACGCCCGTCTATTAAAATATATTCTACGTTCATTGTTTATATTTCCTAAGTATTATGTTTGAAAATATTAAAGATAATGAATTATATAATTAATGAAAATCAAAAGTGTTAAAGCAAATAGTGAAAATCAAATCAATTATCGAATAAAATTTTATATTAGTTTTCAAGAAGTTAGAATAAAATAATAGCTACGGTTACCATGACAACATTTGTTTAGTGTAAAATCTGCAGTGAGATAAATTTGGTAAAATTTATGAAAAAAAAAATATATAGATAATACGGATAATTAATAGAATATCCGATTGCAATCGAACGCAATTTCAACATCACCACCGATCGATCAATTTACAATTTATATGTCGCATATTATCTTGCATATATTCAATTGAACGCTAAAAAATTAATTAAAAAATTAAACTACCAAATTATAATTTACATGAATTATTTATCGTTCAATGTTTTAATTATTTTAATTACTAATTACCTATACCCAAAAAACAGGTGTGGAACAATTAAAAAAATTATTTTAAAAATTAATATCTAAATACTTTCTAAAATCTCTAATTAAAACCTTTAAATTTTTTTTTCGGAAAATTCATTTTTGATATCGATTTTTTGTTCCAAGGAGGAATTTGATTAAATATTGTTGCATCAGAGGAGCTAATGCCAAATTTTGAACATTCATTATTTGGGACGTGACGTGATTGAATTAATTGCTAATGCTAGCCAAAAAATTTAATATTAAATATTTAATTTTTCACTTAGTGTTTCTTTTAGTGTCCTTATTACATGCGAGTATTAAAATAAGAATGATTTAAGGCTATTAAAATCCGTTTGAGAAAATGGGATGGGGACTTGATTAATGAAGTGACAATGCATTAATTAATGACGATGATGAAATTGATTGAGGACAGAAACTTTATTAAATGTTTTCTTATGTATGGTTTTAATAGAGGCTTTTATTCAAATACTAGCTGATACCTGCTCGCTTCGCTGAGTGTATATAAATTTAACTGACTGATTCCCCACGTTCATAGCGAAATATAAAAATTAATCTATTTTGACAGAAAAAGATGATAGATACTTTCAGGCCCTAGATCCAAAGAAAGTTCATCAAATTTCGTAAAACTACTTTTCAAGAAAAAGATGATGTTAACTGTCTCACATCAGCTTCTATACAATTTTTAGTAAAAAAGTGACTGAATTTCTTCCTTTAGGACTTGAAAATCTTTCATACCAAATGTCATTTAAAACCGTACAGCTATTTTAGGGGGCATCCATTAACTACGCGAGGCGTTTTTTGCGATTTTTGAAATCCCATTCCCTCTCCTCTGGTAAGATGTCATGAGATTTGGCATATATCATTCCCCCAACCAATCTAATGTGATATTTTTCAAAACAAAAAAATACATGTTATTTGCGAAACCCTCCCTTTCCCTAAAGTAAGATTAAATGAGATTCGACTCGATCCAATCGGCCCCTGAACGCCTCACGTAATTAATGAATGTTCCCTTAAACAAATAGATTATTAGCTATCCTACAGGATCTTTAGCAAAACTTCATTAAAATTCGTTCCGTTAAGTAATTGTTGAATTTTGAAATTTTTAGTTTATTATTTTAATACGTTTATTTCTAATTAATATCTTTGACAATGAACAATGAAAAAACTCAAATATTTTAAACAGTTTCATTATTAATGTTATCGGATGTTAAATTGAAATTCATATTTATTTTCCAGTAAAAATTGTCAATTTTTTAATTTCAACTTTGTAGAGATTTCTTTTGCAATCGTGTAAAATTGGAGGAAAATGCGTTACAATTCTATTTCACGAACTTTACCGAAATTTTTCAAATGTACGGTTCCTGTAGGATATAATTGTTTTGCCATCCCATGGGAACTATGCATTATTCTAGCCTTAAAAGTAAGCTATACCATTTTCCCTGAAACTACCACATTGCAAAAATCATATCAAATTTTAACTCTGTGATAAACATAAAACATATCTATCCCACGGAAATAGTACATCTCTCCTGAGTAAAAAGTAGATCAAATCTTTTTAAGGAAAATGAGTTAAGACTCTATTTCGTGGATTTTAATGAAACTGCTTTTAAATGCACGGTTCTTATAGAATAAAAACTTGTTTTGCTGTCCCATGGGAACCGTTTATTATTCCGGTATGAGAAGTAATCTATATAATTTTCTGACCCCTAAACTACCACATTACAAAAAAAGAAGTTAATCTTTTGCTCTATAAAAAAATATCTAACCCACGGGAACCGTACATTTTTTCTGGATATAAAGTATATTATATGTTAAACTGGATTATAATCTATATCTATGCCAAATTTCATCCAGATCTATTCAGTACTTTTTGAGTGAAAGAGCAACAAACATCCATTCTTACAAACTTTTACGTTTATAATATAAGTAAGATTTTATGTGAATGGAAGCACGGATATTTAACCTGATAAACCTAATTTAATCTAAATTTGGAGATTATAACACTTGAACAAGTTGCATTTTTAGAATTTTTACACAAGTAAGCAATAAAATGTTACTAATGTGTGTAAGGATTTTCCTTATCGTCACGACTAATGAGGTTTATTTGGATGTAATCCTACATTATTTTTAGGTGAACTTTAAGCTTTCGAAGAAAGCCAGAACCCATCTAGGCCCTTTTTGTACGTTTTTCTGGTCTCAGGATATCCCTTCCCTTTATCACCGCGACAAAGGAGGTGTGTTGTGATGTGACCCTCTATGTTAACTAGGGGAGCATCAGGCTTTTAAAAAAAGTCAGCACCTACCTAGGGATTGCCATTGCTATCTCGCTAGGCGTCATGTCCGTCTTTCCGAGATGCTGCAGTCTTCTTTTGAAAGCTGTCTCCATGAGTACAAAATATGATTAGCCGTTTCTGTTGGTATATATTATATGTTGCTATTGGTTTTACCGATCTTATGAAGATGGTAATTCAGGGTAAAGTGGCCCGTATAGAGGTTTGTTAGGAGCCTTACGTCCCTTTTGCCGAGTAACAATATGTCATGAATTCTCTTCTTAGAGTACTTTATGAATTTGCCCCAGAGTATTCCTCCAGTGCTAGGCCTTGATTCTGGTCTCCCAAGCCAGAAAAGCGTTTTTGATTCTACTTTTTGTGATTCTACAAAAAGGTTCAAGGTCTATGAGGTGTGATGAGGCGTCATTTTTGGGCAGATAATCGGCCTATTTATTATCCTCTACACTCTCATGTCCTGGAGCCCATCATAGGTAGACCTTGTTGCAAGATTCTAGCTTCTTTAGAGTTTGTTGACATTCCCAAACAAGTTTAGACCTAACTGTTGATGACAGTGCCTTTAATGCTTCTTGACTGTCATTTACAATGTTAAGGTGTGCCCCTTTTAAACCCTTTGCAAGGTTTAGACTGGCACATTCATCTATTGCAAGCATTTCAGCTTAAAAAAATGGTAGTGAAAGTCTCAAGGGCTTGTTTAATTTGGCCATATGGTCTCATCTAGGCCCTGCTACAGTTTTCTTGAAATCTGCCATACATGAGCATGTACCGCTTTCAGACGGCATATATTGGTATCGTTCTTATGTACTTATGTAGATGGTAGTTGAAGATACAAAAGCTCTTGTGGAGACTTGTCAGGAACCTTACTTTCCTTTTGTCAGGTATATGCCAGGTCTTTAGAGCACTTGATGAGTTTGTGGCTTGTTTTTCTTTTGACTGGAGTACCTATTCTTCCAGTAAGAGGTTTGGTTATAACTTTTAGATTATCTATTGGATTTCAAGAGACCTTCCTTTGTTTTCTTAGATTGTTGTACCCTCCTTAATGATTTCTGCTTCAAAAGCTTAGTATAACACCAAAAATTTCTAGTTTTTGAAAAAAAAAACATAGCAATAGCCTGGAAAGCTTTCTGATTACAAGAGAAAAGAATGTTTTTTAAAATTAGTCGAAATGTGCCTTTTTTACCCAATTTCAACTATTAAGGACTGTATTTATAAACTTTCCTAATTTATTTATTTATAAATGACTCTTAATTATTTTCTTTCTTAAGGAAGCACTAGTTCCTTAAGGAGTTTCTATAAATTTGATCTGTTTTCCGTCCTTAGTGCTATAAGGTAGATAGTTAGCTACCTTTAGCGTCTTCTTAACTGTTTGATAGAAATAAACAGAGAAAACAGAACTTAAATTTTTATTGAAAAGGAACAATGTCTGAAGACCCAAAAACAATTTTTGGATTTTTTAAAATGATTTATTTAAATGAGGTATCACCACGAGCACCTAAAATATATTTAAGAGATGTGGAAAATCCTCTTCAGTTATACAACGAAGAACAATTTATCTTTAGATAGGTACAGGTTTGTTTTAGTTTATTTGCTTTTTTTTTTGTACAAAACTCAAAATTTTGATTACACGCTTTTCAATATTTTCTCTCAATATTTAAGTCGAGTTTCGTTTGACTTTAAGTCTTTAGGTCAGGCAGTTTGAAAATAAAACCACGCAGTGAATTTTCAAGTACCTAAAACGTTACAAGATAAGTGGATTTGTATTTGAAAAATTGTATCCTGTAGCGGTTTTTAAAAATAGTGAAAAATTTGATTATACTTTAACTACAATTTCAGCATGCGCTTTTTAAGAGAAATTTTTGAAGGCTCTCGATTCAAATTTTACTCTGGTTATGGATGGAACTGGATGGTATCCAGTTGAGGTATACCTTAGAAATTCCAAAGAAACGTTCATAAATACGACCCTAAGTTTCTTTTGAATTAATTTAAAATTTTTGCCTTATACCAACATTAAACAAACTCGATGAACTTTTAAAAATGCCTTGCCAAATTACCAAAGGATATGTAAACAATCCTTGCCTACGGCTAATATTATGACTGTCCTCGATTCTTACATGATATATTATCTTTTTAAAAATTTTAACTTTAAACGAATACAACTTGGCTGCAACCGCAATGATATAAATGTTGATGCAAATTAGGAGGACGCATAATTTTGCATATAATAGTGAATGGATGTTTATACGATCAGATGATTGCACGTAAAATATATTATGGAGAAAATTGAGGTAATATTTTGCCTCATTGACCGTCAATATGTTATCACGTAGTTTCTCATTCATTAAATACGTTAAAATGCATTTCATTTGAATTTATATAGTGCTTGCATACTTTTATTGAGCATTATATTCGATTGTAATTTATCTGTGAGATTCCTTCTTGATTTTACGACCTACAAGAAGCCTTGGTATGACATCAAAGTATTATGTCATGATATTATTTTTTTTTTGGATTTGGAATACATGTTGAGATTTGTTTGAGGTTTTACGTGTTTATTTTTTTCTTGTAAATGACAGTTTTAAGGACTATGTAAAACAGCTGAGCCGATTTCAATGGAATTTTCACAAAAAGTTATTAAATATTGTAACTTACATTATAGGCTACTTTTTATTTCGAATAGTTTTCCCTGTTTGTTTGTTTGTTTGTTTTTGGCAAACTTGAAAACGGCTGGTCTAATTTGGACGAGATTTTCACTACACGTAATAAATATTACAAAAAGTGGTATAAAATACTTTTTATTCCGAAAAAATGTTGATTTTCTGAGCAAAAAAATAAAAACTATAAAAACTACGCAATGAAAAACATACATCGGCAGGCAGTTGTGATACAATGTAGGGGAAGCCCGGGCAAAGCGAATAGCTGAGGTAAAGCGGATAGCCGATATTTCTAAAAAACTATAATAGCTGGTGTTAGAAATTGCATCTGCGTAGACAAGTGATCTGTTTAGAGACGTATTGACAATTAATTCAAAATTAAATCAGACGTTCGTTTGCTTTAGTGATAAAAAAATTGTTTTGCGTGTTTTTGTTGTGATTTTCGATCAGATTTGTATTCATTTTAATTGTTTTTACTGTGAGCAAATTGAGGAACAAAGTAGTTTTGTAAATTAACAATTTTTTTAAGTATAACTTATGATATTAATATTATATTGAACTGGCATTGAAATCTTAGAAAATTGATATATTTACAAACACACATTTTGGGCAAAGCGGATAAATTATCTTCTTTATCTTTAGTTATATTAGTATATCCTTTGGATGCTGAAATAAATGTTCCTTAATATCCGGAGCAAGTAGATACTAATCCAACTACAAATCGACCACTCCACTGCCTACGGTACAAGAAATAGGTTATTTGTCTATATCAACAGCTACATTTTCGCTATACGAATTAAGGACGATAATAACTGTGGCTACTTGTAAATTGTAAAATTGTACGTTATAAGATGGGCAATGGAGCTATTTCTGTGATGATTGGCAAGAGTAACTAGCCTATCAACTTTGCCTAAAGAAGATATCCGCTTTGCCCGACCGGGTAGGGCAAAGCAAATAATTGACGAGTTTTTATTTTAGTTTTAGTTTGATATGAAAATGTCAGAATTTGTTCTTTGTGTTTTTATATATTCAAAGGTTAATATATATGCCACACAAAAAAAAATTAACTATGTTCTTAAGTTGATTATTTATGTGTTTATTTTTAAATTTTCCTTAGCTTATCCGCTTTGCCCGGACTTCCCCTACATATACTAACATATCGTAGAGACTACATGATTTTGAACTATGTAATTTGTTATTCTTATAAATTAATGTTCGCAAATTTGAAAATTATAACTATGATAGAAGTATAGCGATAGGTTAAATTCCTAGAAACTATAACTCCATTGTGAATTAACGGGAAGTTAATATATTATTAATAGTTCGGCTGAGTAAACGTTCGAATTGTCGAGAGAGGAGAAGGAAATCATCCTCTGCAGTAAATATGATTTCATTCATAAAAATAAATATCTTTGTTCAAAAATGAGACCCGTAAGAATAAATAACAAAAACAGACAGTTCGACTTAAGTGATCCCGTTTAGGAGTTTGACTAAGAGAGGTGAAGCCGTTAGGCAGCAAGGGATGCTCACTTTCAAGGTTATTACTTTGCTCTGACGTCATTGGTATACGGTTTCTGACAGAAGCCATTAGATATTTGCTATAATTGGTTCTTATCGCTACTATTGTTCTTATTGCGCATGGTTCTTATTACGCTCTATAGTTTGAAATTTCATTTCGTTTCATTTTGCTCAGTTAAAGTTCAAAATAAATTTTTTTTATATACTTTATTTTATTTTAGCAATATTGTTTATATCCCTTTTTATTTGTAATCTTCCTAGGTTTATCTAGTTAAAGAAGGTGGGTTTATTTTCACAAAATAAAATAAGTTTCATTATGTTAAATGTTAATAGTTAATTATTATGAACATAATAAATATCAATTTGATTTTTCTTTATTACTTTATTTGAATTGAATAATGATGATATATCGTATCAAAACACTGGTTTGTTGACTGACGCGGGAATTAAAAATTTATAGCTAAGTAAGGTATAGATTCTAGAAGAAATATATCTTTATTATTCAATTAAAATAAAATAACAAAGAAAAATCAAATTAACATTTATTATGTTCATAAAAATTAATTATTGACATATTGAAAATTTAAATTTGTTTTTAAAGGGATTTAATAACCTATATAAAAAGAATATTTTATTAAATACAGTAGTGCCAACCAAATGCAGTCACCAAGTGGAATCCCCCACAAACTAACGATAGCTAATGGCCTTTAACGCCTCTACTGGCTTCTGTCAGAAACAAAATACCGGTGACGTCATTTTTAGAGATCAAAGAAACGCCGCCTAGTCAAGTGAGCATACCTTATGTATCTTATAACCTTGGTTAGGCAGAGCCCCCAGAACAAAAAGAAATCCAGCCCAACTTATTTTTCAAGAGAAAATAGCAACTTAGATGTGACCATCGCGTTGTTTTTTTACCCAAAAACTATATTCTTAATTTTCAATTTATTTTAGCAAGATATATAAGAATTCGTTGTCTAATCTTAGACCTCGGGAAATAGCAGCCTTGCCGATAAGACATAATAGACTTAATACTATATCCTAGAATAATGAACCTATAAGGCAAGCAAACCTGATACCTCAGATCTTTAGATAACACATTAAATATTATTGATCCTAAAAAAAGTACACTTCCTAAAGGATATCTACTAATCCATTCTACTAAAATTAATAAATGATTTCATTTGACATTTGGTGTGAAAGGTTCTCAAGGTTTAACATTTTCTTAATATTTTACAATATTTAAAAAAACGTAAAGATCCTTCCTAAAAGATAGCTTATATCTGTTCCTGGAAAAGTAGTTTAACGGATTTTCATGAACTTGCTATGAAATAAAGGTCTAGAAATATCTAATTATCTTTTTTTGTAAAAATAGCTTAATTTCTTATTTTGGGTAAAATTTTCTATTATTCAATCAGATTAATTTAGATACGCTCTGCAAAGCGGGCGGGTATCAGCTAATCCTAGATAATCGCGGCAAATTGATGTTCCTTAACGAAAACCATATTGTAATCTGCTTTCTTAATTCTGAAGGTTTTTTTTTTTTTTTTAAAATCACTCATAAGTTTAGAATGTTTGTGTTCACTGTTAAGTTGTTCAAACCTAATAATTATTATTTAAGAGACGTCGTTATGTGAAGAACTTCCAAAAAAGGCTTAAGAGAAAATGTTGAGATTTTAACATTTATTTTAGGTCTTTTAAGTGGTTAAGTCGACCATATTTTGGCAATATTTGATTAACAATCTTGAAAGAGCGAAATTTAAAATATCCTGGTTTTCAGTTTTAAGAGGAAATAAGTTTACAGGATGGTTTAAGAAAACATTTTTGAAATTGAAATTCTTTCGAACTACGTAGTAATTATAATGAGGTGACTTCTTAAGTAATTCGTATTTGTATGTAACAAGCAGTGAGATAAATTTTTTCTGGTTTTCTTGTTTATTTTTTCGCGAATAATTTGACATGTTTCAGTGAGCAAATTAATGATTCAATTGGCATAAATTTTTTTTGCACACGTGCTTTTTGAATCACAATTACGAAAATATAAAAGAAATAACAGATACCAAAGATATGATGATGGAACGATTGGTCGTTGTAAACATTTTTTCACAGACCTTGTTTCAACTTTTCACCTGAAACCTTCACAATCATTAACCGTGAAAAATCGATGAAAATTTTTGAAAAATCCCCCCCCCCCCCTTCACAATTTTCATTCACGCCATAATCTTGCCACATTCCCAAAAATTTATTGCCCACTTGTCGTTCTCAAATTTCACAGTTTTCACTCTCTCCGAAGAACAAAGACAGTGGAGCTCCCAAAATAGGCATTCGTATGGACGCTCTCTTTTGCACGGCTCCGTCCCCCTCCCCCCGCACATATTTCGAGGGCGCCGCGGTGCCCCCCGCCCTCCCCCTCACGGTCCCATTTGGTCTCGGCTCCTGTCTCATTTATCTTTCTGTGTATACACTTAATGTGAAAATTTCATTTTCAAATTGATTTCAATATGATTATGAAAACAAAATATCAACCTTGACACAAAAACCGGGCGTTTTATAACGAGCGATGACGTAACGACGTCATCGCGAAGCTAATGAGTGCGACAAAGATGCACTAATTTGAGATAATTAATTAATTTAACGAGAAAAAAAAATCAAAGAGAGGGAATTCCTCGTTTTGAATTTTCACTGAACGAAATCAAATTTTCAGTTTTTGGTTTTTGAAATTTATTTGGAAAAGGAAATTGATTGATGGCATCAAAATGCTTTTCATTTGACAAAAAAATCAATTGGTTTTTCGTGTTTTGGTTCGTTCGTTGCGAATTTTCAAAAATAAAAATGACATCATTGCATCTATACACACAAGTTTGTGAAGTTGAAGCGAATGCCTCTTCGGTTTCCACTCTCCATCTAATAAATTATTATTATTCTGTTTGATTCTACTCGTGTGTGACGTCACCGCGTGCAAATATTTACAAAATTATTTAATTTTTTATTTATAAATACAGAAAAAAAACTTAATAAAGGCGAGAACTATTTTGAAAATATTAACTCTAAGTGCGAAAGAAAAGAAACGCGTATAAAAGGCCATATTATATATTTGTGGAATATGAAATGTAATAATCACGGGTCATAAATATGTCGAAATGGATCATTTCGATTACTTTATTGTGGCCATTAAGATAAAAGTAGCGACGAAATTTTTTTCTTACGGCTTACAAACTATTTTGAAACAAACTTGAAAAGGTTTATAGCGAAATGCAAATAAAAATTATCACATCTACAGTTTTTTAAGCACTTTTTTTTGTTGAAAATTTTTTTTATTGTTTTAAAATAGAAATGTATCAATCGATTTTATACAAGATGTTTCAAAATTCTTGGTTTGATATTTCGATTCTTTTATCTTTCAAGCATGATTTGAACGTTATTTTGATAGTTTTTTGATCGATTAAGAAGCTCAGGAAGTAAATTAATTTATAGCCCAGGCAGTAGGGAGTTTTGCCTTGCAAAAGGTGGGGTGGATACGATTTTTGAATATGTTATTTACGAGTATGTCCTGCTCATAAATTCAAGTTTTCTACCTTGAAGCGGGACCGCTCGCGCCGCCATCTTGGTTTATATGTGCAAGTTTTGTAGCATTATCTCTGCAACGGTTCACTTTACGACAAAATATGAAGTTGGCAATACTAAAGAAGATAAAATTGCCTACATTCTATGTCCTTACACTTTTTTTGCACGTCGATTTTTTATTTGAAAGCTGGTGCTTCCCGAATGGTCCCATTTTAATTTGAAGGAAATCGTTCACTTCTAAGGGGTTGAAAACTAAGGGATGAAATATTAACTTCTTATTGGGTAGCTCGATTTTGATAATTCTTTTTTTATTGGTAGTACATAATTTTAAATTAATCTCATACCCATTATTTGTAAAAGAACCTCTACTCATAAGGGCTTAAAAATTAGGGATGAAATAATAAATTATTCCTTGCTAACCCGATTTCGATAATTATGTTTCTATTACGTACATCGTACCTTTAAAGTATTCACATTTCAAGTTGAAGAAAAAAATCTACCCCCTAAGGATGAAAATAGGGATGAAAAAGGGACGTTTAACTAAATCATCGGATTTTGATGATTTTTTTTTCTATTGGAAAGAGTATTCCACTTAATTCTATCATTAAATTTAAAAGCAAAAAATTTCAACCTTTAAAGGCAAAAAGGGATGATGTAGTAACTTTTAAAATTTAACGGCGCTGCCTCATATAACCAGCCACTTGGTAGCAATTGGATCACATGTTGATAGAATTGGTCATCTTTTGAAATGATTTACGAATCGATCCAATTTTGGACTTCTTCATAAGACTAGAATAGATGAGATAGATGAGAAATAGGTGATAGTTAGAGGGAGTACCGTCTGGAGAATACGGCAGGTGGGGTCAGACTTCCTATTTTTATCTCTAAGTACGTTTTTGACAACTTTTGCAACATGACACCGAGAATTGTCATGTTGCAAAATAACTTTCTTGTGTCTTCCGAGGTATTGTGGTCGTTTTTCTTTCAACCCTCGGCTCAAACGCATTAATTGCGTTCGATAACAATCCCCTGTGATGGTTTCAGACGGCCTTAGCAGCTCATAATATGCTACTAGACCAGGGTAGATAACTTTTGAACAGTAAAAAAATTATAGTAGGATGAAACCCATCAGAATAGAAAGAGAATATAACACAAATGAAAGGAAAATAAATTACAGTCAATCTGAGGTGGAGAAGTAGAGAAAGGAGGGGGGTTTTTAAGGGTAGAAACGGTTTATTTTGATTTTCGACAAAACTACAAGTCCTATGGAAAAAAAATATTAAATGGCAAAGTTGTAGATAATAAGTAGATCTACACTTTTTGTGCTAACACTTTTTTCGCATAACCTCAAAATTAATGTGAAAAAAACACACTGTATTTTTTTGTTTATTTAAAATATTAACTTTTTCACCTTATAATGACCTACTTAATATCGAAAAAGCACTCTAATTTTCAATCGAAAATCCTCATGTCAAAAAATTTAATTTTTGATTTGGTAATTTGAATTTTTAACATAAATTTTGAGGTTATGTGAAAGAACTGTTAGCATAAAAGTTGTAGATCTACTTATTATCTACAACTTTGCGATTTCATTTTTTTTCCATAGGACTTGTAGTTTTGTTCGAAATCGAGATAAGCCGTTACTACCCTTCCCCCCTCACTTCTCTAACACAGATCGACCATAATTTATTTTTCCGTTCATTTTTGTTATATTCTTTTCCTATTCGGATGGGTTTCATCCTACTATAATTTTTCCCTTTTTACCATTTTCAAAGGCTCAAACAACTAGTCTATACACCGAGTTGGTAGTCCCATCAAATACAGAGCATGACTTTAAAACCACGGATATTTGGTTTAGCCGTCGGAACACAAGCGTGACCGGGATATCCCCATGATTTTCGACGCTTGAGGTTATTGTAATACACCCATTTTTCATCACCTACCACAATGCGATGGAAAAATCCTTTACGTTATTATCTTTCGAGTAATTATTCACAACTACAGAAACGCCGTTCAACATCTCTCGGCTTCAACTCGTATGGTACCCAATATCCTTGCTTCTGGACCATTTTCAGGTTCTTTAGGCGTTTTGAAACTGCTTGTTGACTCACTCCCAACTATCTTACCAACTCCTCTTGACTTTGATACGAGTCTACATCGAGCAAATGCTCTAATTCTTCATCTTCAAGAACTTTTGATCTTCCACCACTATGTCAGTCTCCTACGTAAAAATTACCGGTCTTGAAACGTTGATACTACTCACGACATGTACATTTACTCATAGCAGCTTCACCATAAGCTTCTGAGAGTATTCGGTCAGCTTCAGCTGCAGATTTTTTTAACACCTCCTGTCAATGACGATTTATCTGGAAGATTTGGTCCTCAAGATAGGAATGAACTAATCTAACTATGTATTCCGGAAATCCCATGGTAATCCTTTTATAGAGAAGTCCTTTGCGCCAAACGGTCTTGAAAGCTTTTTCTACATCGAGTATGACCATTTCAGTGTGTTTTTTTTTGTTTTGTTTAACCCGAGTCGAAATTTTAGACCTATTTTAGACCTCAAAATCTGGGTTCAAGTAGATTGAAACATGACTACTTGCATTTGAATTTAAGACCTCTTTTGAACCTCCAAGTGGCATTTATCGGACAAAATACTATCTCTCTCTTTCTTTTCTCCACTCTTTCTTTGGCACTCTCTTTTATTGTGTTATTGGTAGGGTTTTTTTTCAAAAAAAATAACATTTTTATTTTATTATTTTGTTTTCTTTTATTCATTAAATATACAAGTTTCATTAATATAAGCGATAAATTTAAAAGTAATAAGAATATTACAAATATCAGTTCTTAGTTATTAATTTTCTTGTCCTTGTTTACCAGCTCCTTTATTGTCGCCATTGCCATCATTTTTTTCCAGGATTTCCTTTTATTATAATCCACAATATACCCAACCATGTGCATTTCTTTAGAAATTTTATTTAATTCTATAAAATCTCTCTGATTACTTTCAAGATAATAAATTAAAGCAAATTTCCTCACACTTTTTCTTTTAAACTCGGTTTTTTTACCTTTAAATTTTTTACATTTACACTTTTAGGTCTTTTTATATAGAAAATATTGAAAAATAATCAAATAGTGAAATAAGTTTATTCAATTGGTGTATAATAACTCGTGTAGTACTCGAACGGTTAACAAGAGACTAAAGCTGAGTGAAAATGAACCAGAGTGGACAGGATTAAGGGACAAACCGGTAATGGATACAAAAATACACAATATTATACTAAGCATCTAAGTAAAGGAAAGAGAGAGAACAAAAATTTGGGTTATTAGTAAATAATATTTGCAATAAGTATTGTAAAAAAAAAAACGGAAATTTACAACCGTATTTTATGTTTTATGGTCATAAACCTTTTTTAAGGACGAGACGATATGTTCACAAAATATAATAAAAATTTCATGTAGGTTAAAATGAAGACGATGGAATCGTTTAGGTCTATCTAAGGCTCATTTTAGTCTTTGGAGGTCAAAGTACCATTTTAGGGCCAAAGGAGGTCTGAAATTTCGACTCGAGAAGTCCCTGTTATTTTATCAACAGTACGTGCTAATAGAACGGTAGTAAAATGGCTCCTACGGAAACCAAACTGTTTATTAATTATTATGTTATTGCTATCTAGATGGTCAACAATGATTTCTTGAATTAATTTTGTGGTTATTTTGCCCATTAAGTTTAGTAGGTATGTATATTGGCCTGTAATTACTTGGTATTTTTCGATTTTTGCCCGGATTTGGGATGACTATTACATTGAACTGTTTCTATGTAATAGGGTAGTATTGAAATTTAATAATACTCTTTATTATATAAGTAGTTAAGTTTTTTAAATGCTTTGTTATTTATTTGATTTGGCCTTAGAGGTTTCTTTTTTCTTAAGGATTTTATTATTTCCTTGACTTTGTCTGGATTTGTTAGTATAGGTATTCGGAACTTTGACCCTTAGTTTGTTTCAAGAACTGTTTAATTCGGTTGTTTATCCGGAAACTGTCGGGTTTATCATTTCTTATTACATTTTTGGCATATAGTTTAAATTTATCGATTCAAGCAAAAATTCAAAATTTTATATTATAAAAAATTTATTGTGAAGATCTTTGTGTTCATAAAAATCTCTTTAAAGATGGAGTCGAAGGTAGCTCTGTAATATCTCTCATTTTTGTATCATTTGTACAATAATAGTTTGTTATTTATAATCGATTTACTCACTCAAAATTCTCAAAACCAATAAATTTCTTTTGCCACTTATTCGTTCTCTTTTCATTTTGTTGTCTTGAATTTCGAAAGGAAAAGTCAACATGTTTTCAAGAGAAAAATTCCCAGAAGATTAAACGGCAAATGTATGTATGTAAAATGCAACACACAAACACTTGGCATTTATTAAAGCAAAATGATAAATTTTATAAATAGCTCGCATCATTTCTATAAATAACGTCAATCAGTCATTTATCACACGAGCTGTGTGCGCTCGAGCGACCTGATATGAGGGGGACACGCCACGATTTCTTCGTTTGCCTTGTGACACACTAACAAGGATACATTATTAATCTTACTGACAATAAATTTTCCTTCATATACAGGTACATGATAAACAATCAAACAAATAATTTAGATTTTGGTTTATTTGATACCAAATAGATTTATAAGTCTAGACTGGATATTAGACAATTTGAACACGGAAAATTCACATGAAAATTTTGGCAAGGTGTTGCCTTAAATTTCCAAATTACCTCACCTAGATTAAACGGACAATTTATTTATTAATTAGCCCGAAAAAACGTTGTTCTATTAAGTTAATTTTGCGAAATTTTTATACTCGATCATTTCGACTAAAAATAACTTATAGAAGATATTAGACAAAACGGTTATTGAACTTTTGTCTCGCATTGACGTGGCTATAAACATAAAATTAAAAATATTTTATTTTATAATCTTCAAATAATTCCAACATAATTAAGAATGAATAAAACTTCAATCGTATGAAAATAAATTTATTACTTCTTACATTTTGTCACTAATTGTTGCATTTACTTTGATTTGATGCGTTAATTAACGCCGTGAAAATTTCATACACATTTTCGCGTCTTTCTCGGTCAGATAAATATTTACATAAATAACGGCCAAAAAGTCATAGAGGTTCTATATTCAAAGAGGCAACAACACGCAGTTTTATAATTAGGTAAAATAAATAAATGTTTTCCTATTTTTAGACCTTGACAAAATTTTGTTTATAAATGAGTAAATGGAAAAATTTGTAGTTGAAAATTGTAAAAAAGATTCTTCGGGGCGCCGAAGAATGCGAGACAATTGCGTCCCACACACACACACACACACACACACACGTAGGTATTGTTTGTGGTGATTTTTTTTTCTTCTTGTACTGGGAGAGTTACTTAATTTTTTCGATATTTGTTCAAGGCTGTGCAGATTTCAGATTTAAAATGCAAAAGGTCAGCATTGTCATGTTGTCATCGTGAACATAAACACACTCAAGATATTACAAGAACAAAAATCGTTAATTTTGAAATGAAGTGGTTTGCTTAGTGTCGAGTTACTTAATTGTTTTAAGCTCTGATTCAACTCTTAAAAACTAGCACAAAAGAAATACAGGTATTGGTATGTTAACAATGGATGCGAATACCTTGAAGTTTTTGGTTGATTCAATTAACACATAAACGATTTAAGTTTCTTCAGTTTAATTGTGGTACAATGATAGTCACATTGATTACATTTTCAAAACGAAAATTTTCATTCCCATTGAATTAGATAATTAAAATATCTGCTGCGAGACGTCACAGTACTTTCTTTTACTTTCAATTATGAAACTCGCTGTTGGTATAAAATATTTGAAATATAAGCCCTTTGTAACAATACATATAAGCAGAACTATATGCATACAACCTATAGGGTTATATGAATATACAAATTCTCAACCTTCACCCCAGAACCGCCCTTATTAGAATTTTCCCAGGAAAAAGTTTCAAATAAAAGTTGTAGCCACTAATGAGTCTAAGAACTATAGAAAGTTTAGAGAAAATCGTTGGAGCCGTTTTCGAAAAAAATTGAAAAAGCTCAATAACTCCAAGAGTAAAGTAGAGCTTTCGGTTAACCGATTTCAACCAAAAGCTTTGCGGCACAACTAGGTATAATATGGAGGCTAGATTCCAAGTTTGGTGAAATTTGGATAAAGCTTTCGATACGATATGGCTGTCACACACAGACATGTTTCTAAAAACCACTTTCTTGGACTCAGCGGACCTCAAAACATGTATTTTCGTTGAAAGGTCGAATTCGAAAATTCGATCCGATTACAATACTTCCTTTACTATTAAGTAGTAAAAGAAAGTAATATGTATACACTATACAGAAATACAGCATATATATGTACATGCAGGTATACGAATTACAAACCTTCACCCCAGAACCACCCTTATTCAAATTTTCCCAGGAAAAAGTTTCAAATAAAAGTTGTAGCCACTAATAAGTCTAAGAACTATAGAAAGTTTAAAGAAAATCGTTGGAGCCGTTTTCGAAAAAAATTGAAAAAGCTCAAAAACGTCAAGAGTAAAGTAGAGCTTTCGGTTAACCGATTTCAACCAAAAGCTTTGCGACACAACTAGGTATAATATGGAGGCCAGATTCCAAGTTTGGTGAAATTCGGATAAAGCTTTCGATACGATATGGCTGTCACACACAGACACACACACAGACATGTTTCTAAGAACCACTTTTTTGGACTCAGGGGACCTCAAAACATGTATTTCCGGTGAAAGCTCGAATTCGAAAATTTGACCCGATTACAATACTTCCTTTACTATCTATATAGTAGTAAAAGAAAGTAAAAACTATATGCATAGAACCTATATGTATATACGAATTTCCAACCTTCACCCCAGAACCGCCTTTATTCGAATTTTTCCAGAAAAAAGTTTCAAATATAAGTTGTGGGCATCAATCAGTCTAAGAACTATAAAAAGTTTAGAGAAAATTGTTGGAGCCGTTTTCGAAAAAAAATGATAAAGCTCAAAAACTTCTAAAATATAGTGGAGCTTTTGGTTAACCGATTTCAACCAAAAGCTTCGCGACACAACTAGATATAATATGAAGGCAAATTTCCAAGTTTGGTGAAATACGGATAACGCTTTCGATACGATATGGCTGTCACCCACAGATATGTTTCTAAAAACCACTTTTCTAGACTCAGGGGACCTCAAAGCATGTATTGTATTTCCAGTGAAAGCTCGAATTCGAAAATTTGACCCGATTACAATACTTCCTTTACTATCTATATAGTAGTAAAAGAAAGTTAAAAACCGGTTGTAAAAATCCACATTTTTACGGGATCCGGACAATTGGTCGGGCGACAACTGGGCGGGTGTCAATTGAGCGGGGACAATTGGGCGGGGGACAATTGGGCGGGGGACAATTGGGCGGGGGACAATTGGGCGGGAGACAATTGGGCGGGCGCAGGTTGACCTAGGTCATTCATTTTTGTCCATTCATTCATAAAATTGTTTTCATCACATTTTGTGAGTTTCATCGTCGTTGAAATTTCTTACAAAACTAAATTGCTTGTTGTTTGCCTTCTTATGGCGCGTTTTTTGGAAACTGAGCGCGGTGGCCGAAAACTGCTTTACGATGGTCATGCTTATGTAAAAGAAGCAGAGAATACATTAAAAACACACTGGAAATGTGAAAAGAAACGAATTTGCAAAGCTCGCTTGCATACAATTTTGAATCCGATGCCCGGTGCTGATGTAGAAATACGTTCAGAACATACTCATCCTCCTGATCCGACTTTGTATGAGGTAATTAGCGTCGTTAGTGTCGCCAAAAATCGAGCACGTACAACGCGTGAAGCAACCAGTGAAATTGTCACTGTCGCGTTCAATTCAGTGTCTCCTGCTGCTGCAGCTCAAATGCCTACACAGTCGACGTTGCAAAGATTTATTCGTCGGCAAAGAACTGTTGCTGGAGTTTTCTGCCACCGCGCTCAGTGTCCCAAAAACGCGTCATAAGAAGGCAAACAACAAGCAATTTAATTTTGTAAGAAATTTCAACGACGATGAAACTCACAAAATGTGATGAAAACAATTTTATGAATGAATGGACAAAAATGAATGAGGTCAACCTGCGCCCGCCCAATTGTCCCCCACCCAATTGTCTCCCGCCCAATTGTCCCCCGCCCAATTGTCCCCCGCCCAATTGCCCCGCCCAATTGTCCCCCGCCCAATTGTCCCCCGCCCAATTGTCACCGACCCCATTTTTACTTTGTTTTAATACTACATAGATAGTAAAGGAAGTATTGTAATCCAAATTTCACCAAACTTAGTATTTGACCTCCATATTATATCTAGTTGTGCCGCGAAGCTTTTGGTTGAAATCAGTTAGACGAAAGCTCCACTTTACTTTAGGAGTTTTAAAGCTTTTTAATTTTTTTTTTGAAAACGGCTCCAACGATTTTCTTAAAACTTTCTACAGTTCTTAGACTCATTGGTGCCTACAACTTTTATTTGAAACCTTTTCCTGGGAAAATTCGAATAAGGGCGGTTCTGGGGTGAAGGTTGGGAATTCGTATATCCTTGTTTATATAGGCTGTATGCATATATAATAGTTCTGTTTATATGTTTGGTTATAAAGTACTTATAGTTCTTTTAACCAACAGTGAGTTTCATAAATGAAAGTAAAAGAAAGTACTGTGACGCCTCGCAGCAGATATTTAAAATTGAATGTCAATGTATGTTCAATTGTTTCCTCGCGACTATGGTCGTTTTATTATATTTTATTAAGTTTTTAATTCTTTTTATATTTTTAATTATGTGTTATACCCTATTCTTTTTATTTTGTTCTACTTTGTAGTAGGCTAGGAACTGTACAGGTCCAATTCCTACATAAAAAGAAATAATGTAAAAAGTAAGCATATAAAAGACGTGATAAAAAATATAACAATAATTTGTTATTGATAAGAATGTGTAGTTATTACTAATAATAATAACAATCAGTTAAAAAAATATTTTCATGTTGAAATCCGTGCCTGTTTAATGTTGTCGTTTCTATCTTTTTCTCAATATATAAACAAACATTACTTGCAAACAAGAAAATGATATTAATATTGTTAGTTAGGCTAAAAAAAAAAAAATTCTATGTTAAGTTTTTCTTATCAGTGCGTCTGAAAGACGATATGGCCGTGTCCGTATTATCTTTCGTTAGATAAAACGCGATGAACCAATTTTTGAAAAAATCATACATAGGTATTGAAGTGCTTAAAATTCCCAAGTGAATACCGTTGTTATCAGTTTTTACTTAATAATTGTTTATTGAATTTGTGAAGAAATTATAATAAGCAAACTTTCGTTAAAAATGTATTTGTTTGGTCACCGAAACGATAACGATTGTGTAGATATCGGAAATGAATGATGATTCGATAGTTTATGCTTTGTTTAGACATATTTGTATTTTTGTCATTTTTACTTTCTTTTACTACTATATAGTAAAGGAAGTATTGTAATCGGGTCGAATTTTCGAGTTCGAGCTTTCACCGGAAATACATGTTTTAAGGTCCCCTGATTCCAAGAAAGTGGTTTTTAGAAACATGTCTGTGTGTGTGTGTCTGTGTGGCTGTGTGTGACAGCCATATCGTATCGAAAGCGTTGTCCGAATTTCACAAAACTTGAAATCTGGCCTCCATATTATACCCAGTTGTGCCGCGAATCTTTTGGTTGAAATCAGTTAACCGAAAGCTCTACTTTACTCTTGGCGTTTTTGAGCTTTTTCAATTTTTTTCGAAAACAGCTCCAACGATTTGCTTCAAACTTCCTATAGTTCTTAGACTTATTAATGCCTGCAACTTTTATTTGAAATTTTTTCCTGGGAAAATTCGAATAAGGGCGGTTCTGGGGTAAATGTTGGGAATTCGTATATAGGTACATATAGGTTGTATGCATACAGTTCTGTTTATATGTATAGGTATGGTTATAAAGTGCCTATAATTCTTTTAACTAACAGCGAGTTTTATAAATGAAAGTAAAAGAAAGTACTGTGACGCCTCGTAGCAGATATTTTGTTGTTGAAATTCCGAAGCTGTGGCAAAATTTGTACATACAAGTGGTATTGATATAGTTGATACCTTCGAGTTAATACTTTTCTGTTGCTTTTGGATGGTTGTTAATGATTATACTTAAATTTAGTCATTGAGAAGCGATTTTTTATAAAAAGATCGTGGTGGACAAAAAACTTGAACCTAAATCCTACTTAAATCAATTCACCAAGTGAGTCTTTTGATTTGATTTTTAAGCTATATTTGATTTACATTTGGCTTGAAACCTCAGGTTAATTTATATTAAGATTATAAAGCTGAAAGAGTTTGTTGTTTGTTTGGTTGAACGCACTAATCATAGGAAGTACTGGTTTGAATTTAAAAATTTCTTTTAATGTTGCATAGCATAATTATCGAGGAAGGCTTTAGGCTATATAACATCATGCTACGATCAATAGGAACGGAGTATCAATTAAAAATGTAGCGAAAACGAGGAAAATTAATTAATTAATTTTTTATTATATAATTAGTTTCAAAGAAAATTCATAGAACAATATTAGAATAGTATAAAATATTGTTTGTAGAAAACAATTCATATCAAAGATCCTTCAGTTTATTTTTTAAAATTTTTTGTATTATTAGTAGGAAATTTAGAGATTTTCATATTACCGATAGTTGTAAATATTACTAGTATACTTCGTACTTTGAACTAACGGAAAATCAAAAGTTTTGCATTAGGACAAGTTTAAAAAGGATTCATAAAAAATATGTTTATTAAATAGGGCTTTATGCTTTAGTTTTCAGTATATGTAATTTTATTAAAGTGTAAGAAGGTACCAAAAGTTTCTTGAACTTCAACATATACACACATAACAAAAAAAATTACAGTTGCACATGCTAGACTAATCAAGTTTTATATTCCAATAATGAACAGAAAATCCTCACTTATGTTAGAGTCGAATGTGCTATACTACTGTACAAAAGCTTGGTTAGATCTTTACTACTGTATGCTAGCCCAGTGTGAGCAATAGCGACCCCATCAAAAATAAAAAAAGTCCCAGCACTGTAGAATAATATAATAAGGATGGTAACAAGGGCTCCATGGTTCAGACGAAACAACTTGCTACACAAAGTATACGATATCCCAACAATTTGTGATATTTGGAGGAACCTGTTGGCCGAACTGTTTGAAAGATTGACTAGCTGTCGTTACTCAGATACACTAAGGATTTGGTTGAGGACAGTTAGTTCTTTAGTACAATTAAAAAATGTCCTTGTTTGTGGTGTTGTGAAGCGTAGGAAAATATAAATGATAGCGTAGTGTAAGGGTTGTACATTCATATTGTGGACATAGTGAACGAAACGAATAAATCTATGTATAGCGGAATACTACTGATACGGGCAGAACAATACATTTTGAAAAAAAAATTGATGAAAGAAACACCAACAACCATAAAATATTAATTTTAACAATACAGAATTTATGATTTGATAATAACAAGACGTAACAAGAAATGCAAACGAAAACTATCTTATTTTAAAAAAAATTTGAATGTTCATTAAAATAACTAAATTAACTATTTTTAACGCTTCAAATCCTCGAGAATGATACAGAAACGAAAAATTTGTGCGATATTGTGACATAACACAAAGGTATAGTAAAACGTTTTTAAAAGTTGAATATCATCAATGACGTCGAATATCACGCCCTTCATAGGTATCATCAGACATTACTCTTTTCGACTATTGAAAATTTGTCGGAAAAGCTTTTCCTGTCTTATGACGAATACAAAACATGACTCGATAACTAAATTTTCTCTGAGGTCTAATCGTTTTTTTAACAGGAAATTTGATTGTTTCCAAGTCTAAGGGAATAATGTAGCATCTGACAATGCTTTAAGTCGTAAATGAGGTAATTTGTGTATAAAAAGCTTCAATTTTGACGAAAAATCCTTTAAATTTGACTAGATATTTAAAACAAGAAATTTTTTGTTAGAATACATTTTTTCAAGTTGACTTTTTAATGATTATATTAATAACTATGATAAATAGATATAAATATTGTGATTATTTTCAGACTTAATTTGATAATAATTGGATTATTGACTCATTTTTAAATATGCATTTTAAAAAAAATAGACATTATAAATACCTAGTGTATTAAGTACTCTACTGTTCTCTGTAATCGTAATTATTAGTCGTTTCTTAATAATTTGAATTACCTCATAACTTATAATTAGAATGCTTGTTTTATCTGCTTTTTACTATATTGTCTATGATTATACAATGCATTCATTTCGGTAACACTTGAAAATGCAGAACTTAGTTTTAATATACCCATCCGCTCTTATTAAATATTAATGTTGACTCCTTTAAAAAAATGTTGTAATTAAATGTTATTCAAGTGAAATTCACACATTCATGTTATTGACTTCTCAAAATTCTCACTCAATAATTGTTAAACTATGGAAAATAACGAGTAATTTAAATTTTGTTTCGTTACTTAACCATTCATTTAAGGGTAGACTATTGTTTTCAAAAACCAAAAAAATTGCCATAAGGGGTCGTTCAAGTATTCCGTAAACAGAGTTTTAGTGATTTTTTTTAACCCCTCCCTCCCCCTTGTCAGCAAAAGTCAGCAAAACCCTAACAACCCCCACCCCACCCCAGATTTTTTATTGTTATTAATGTAAATTTATTGCACAATTAATATTAAATATGAATTGAACAAAATTTTATTCAAGAAAATTGTTAACATTCGTTATTTAAAAAAAAATTTACCTATAAACGATCTTAATTTTTTTTATTTTTATTTTAAATTTAGTAAATTAAAATTATTTGTCCTCAGTCCATGAAATTTGAATCCATGACTCCAAGTTCTCAATGACATTGGTTGTTTTCTGCTTGAGAGCAAGTACCTAAGCAATATCAATTGTTTTGGGGAATCTTTGTATATGCTCTTCGCCATCAAGCATAAGCAATTAGGGTAACCATATTTCTTTGGGTAAGAATCTACTAAATTTTGCAAAAAAAAAAAATTATAAATATACATTACTGACGCAATCACCATCTAAACCCCCCCGGCCCCTATGTCATCAAACAAAGGCAAAGAAAAGACACCCCCTCCTCCCATCGGTGTTTACGTAATACTTGAATGCTCCCTTACGTGTTTCTACTATTATAGTTGTCGTTTTTAAACAACCGATTTTTCCCTTTACTTACAACATGTTTTTCTTAGAGGTTCGCTACTTGCCTCGATTTTCAAGGTACTTGACCTAAATTTGATTTAAAATCAAGTCAAACTCGAGTCAAATATTTAAACCAGAATCAAGTCAATGCATAGCGCATGATAATACAAGCTATTTCATTTACAATCCCAAAAAAATTATTATGTGGTTTTACGAAACCCCGATGCAAGTGAAACTTTTTTTCGGATTTTAGGCACTTAAGTAACTGAAATTTTTTGGAAAATTATTCGATTTAGGGTATGAAAATAGAATAGAAAGAAAGGGATGTGGCACGAATTCACTGTCTGGTGTGACGCGCACCGTTGCAACTAGTTTTGAATTTCCACGATTGATGTTAATACTCGAATGTTATTTTCATTATTGAATTTGTTGATTATTGTTAAATCGATCATCTGCTTGTTGTTATCTATTGTAACATCACCGTTGGATATTTTCGTACTATTCTCACTAGCTGTAACCTTGTCTATCACGAACAAGTGAACCACAACATTTATATCAATACACTGATCAAAACACAATTACCAACACAAATATGATTGACAATTAATGATAACTTATAATATAATAAAACGTTGTCATGGAGAGGAAAATACCTCATTATATTCAGTAATAGCTCGCGCAACTGGCCTGGGAAAACGACATGGTATATAGCTAACAATGTGTATACGAGCTCTGCCGACCACTTGCCGATTCCCTGCCGAGAATGTGTTACATTTAGCGACATGCTAAAGACAGGCCAAAAAATTTGAGACGAAGTATAAAAAGTTTCACTTTAAAATGACCAACAACTTGACTTGATGAATACCTCTTTCATATAACTTGACGAAATGTATGTTAAATTAAGGGGGTTTGAGTTTTCCTTATTACTATAAAAATTATTTAACAACTTTCACTATTTAACTCTCAAAAGTGGTTTGTAGTAAACCCATTTTAGTTGCACTATTATAGTTTATGTTTATTTTCCTTATTTTTAGTTAAGAATATTGTTTTCATTAAATATGATAATTACGTGGTTTTTCTTTAAGTACTTATCCATTCACATCGACTAACGATGATGATGAATAACTTGATCTTATTAATGTAATTGTGAACAAATTAAGACCTTCAACTAGTCAAAGATTTATGGTTTAATCATTTTTAAAAAAGGAAAGTTAAGGCCTTAATGAAATATAATCAAGTTAAAGAACAGGTTAACACTATTTAAAACAATAATTTTTTTTTCTTTTATGTTAGTTTTGGCATTGAAATTAACTGTTAAAAAGGAAGACCATAAACGATGAGTTTTCCCAATGTGGATGTCATATGGCATGATAGTGACCCAGTTACCTAATTTCGGAGTGACCCTTTGTGTGTGCGATCCCCACCCTAAGCATTTGGTTGTTGGCCCTAACAAGTGCGTAGTACTGAAATGAAATGGAAAGTCGTAGACGCACATGCTTTGCTACGTAATAGAGCCGAAACAAAGCATGTATAAGCAGTATAAGTATTGATTACTGCAACCGGATTAAATGCGTTTTGTGCATTTTTCATGTTGACGTTTATTTTTTTTTTTTAAATAACTAACGACAATTTAAGGTTTTGTTTGGGTTGTTCGTTTGTTTTGATTGTCGTTTCTCGCGACTGACCGTTGTTAAGGTCGACTCAATTCCGCGTGTATGTGCTCGGCTCTGTTCGTGGTTTCCCCCCATGAGCTATATGTCGCGGTCGGTGAGTGTGATAAAGGAAAAACACTCAGCTCACTGATGGAAATGAGTGAAACAGATTATACAATAGCTCTTTATTACACTGGCGGTATGTTAAGATCGAACCAGCTCGGCAATCTCCGACTCAATCCTCGCATTTCCACGGAAAATTTTTGTCAAGAAACGTCAAAATTATGAACTTTTTAAAATTAAAAATTATGTTATTTGGGTAAAATTTTTGAAAAAAAAAAATTCTCGTGTTAAATGGAAAAAAATAGATTTAAAATTATTTGTAATTACAGTCAAGTAAGAGGTAAGAGATAATGCTGAATTTTCCTATTCTTGGGGGGGGGGGCGCATGATAAGAGACCATTTTTGACCTTTTGATTGGACTGAGAGAGGGATTGTGATAATGAAAGTGATTGGAAGAATGTTCGCGATAGCTCGCGGAATTCCTCGGAGCTGGTGCGAGCTGTTAACGTTTTTGTGTGGTGTAATGGTGAGAGAATTCGCGTTATAGTGGCCGATCAAAAATTTAGTATCGAACCGGCGTTCGTTCGCGCAACGTGTACATGTGAAAGTGACACCGACGTGACATATTAAATGTGTGACATTATCAGTGTGTGACATGGTGTATGAAAACACGGAATGAGTGACAGACAAAGTCCAGATCCGGGAGGGACACCCGTGAAACGGGCGCCCTCAGAAGGCGCCTCGCCGACGCTAAAACGGTTACAGGATCGGGTGTCGTTCTTCGAGAAAGTATGGACCGGCTCGCAAGCGTCGCCATCAGCTGATCAGGTCGACGCCGCCGGTAGTTCCAGACATTCAATCGACGTCACGGAACTGGAACGTCGTCTCGACGAGGAACGCAGACGAAATTCGCCTGTATCGCGTCTGGAACACGTGACACTTCGTCACACTCCCAAACGCTTTTCCGATGATGAAAGCGTAAGCTCTTATGAAGAAACTGTCGAGCGGCACGTAGAAGAAGGTGACCTACCCGGTGCTTGTCGTATGGTTAAATTCGAAAAGATAACGATCCGAAAATCAACTCGGGAAATCACTCTAAGTAAAACCCCGTCTTCCGAACGGCTAATCGATGATTCGGCTTATCAAAGCCATCCCAACAATGGCCTTTCAAAATCTTCCAGCCTAATGTCTACAGGCCGATTTCCATCAGAAGACAATTTGCGACGTACCCCGTCACGTGAACGCCTTTCTGAATGGGAATCCCCGAGCAATTCCTCCAGCGGTAGACTCACACCAACCGGGTCCACCAGCTCGGAATGGTACAACGAATATCGTACCCAAAGTTTCCAACAAAAAGGTTCCCGAGTCGATTACTACCGCAGTAAATCCGAATACGATAGCCATATCGCTCAAATTCGAGGTTTGTATTTTTTTTTTCACGGCCGACGCCCTAGATTTTTTTTTTTTTTCACGTACCTGTCTGTCGCTCCCACCTGTTGTTTATTTATATATTCACGAGAAGATTACACCAATCAAAAACTGATTGTATAATTAATTGGTTATTATCTCCGAGACATTTGTACTTCATTGAAATAAGTTTCAAGTTTTGAGCCATGAAAACATCTTCAATTATTATTGAAGTAACTGAAAGAATAAGTAAATAAAATATTTTGGAATTGGCCAAATAAGTATAGCTATTAACCTAAAAAGGATATTTTGGCAAGACATGTTTTTTGGACTTCTGCATGGTTTGTTATACTGATACTTCAAGAAGAAGAAAACTTAAACAATTTGGAATTAAAAAAAACATTGTTGAAGACTTACTTCCGTATTGATTAAAGAATGAAATGAAAAATAAATAAAATAAATCTTCTGCATGGCAGAAAAAGAATTTAAAGTGGAGGGTTTTTAAGTAATTTATTTAATTGCTATTTGTTATTTTGAAAATTTGATAAAGAATATTGCGAGGACGTACCTACATCTTGGTTGAGATGAAATGTGTGAGACCACTGGTTTGATCAATAGTGTGTTTTAATAATTGAATGGACAAACAAGGCTTGGTGCGATGATGTAATTTCTATCGATTGATAAATTTAATTAAATCGAAAAGGAAACGAATGGACGAAAGATACATTTTTATTGCAGCCAAAGTCATTAAAAATTCCAAAATTGGTGAAAGAAGACGAAAAATTCGAAAATTTTTAATGAGGCTTTTTGAACTGTCTTCATGCTAAATATATTAATATTTTAATAAGTATTGGATATTTGAGCTTTAATGAAAACGTTACTATATAATGCTGTGTTAAATGTACCTATATAAACGAGAAATGGAAAAATTAGTTATCGTTTAAGAGATATCAAGGAAATATGTTAACAACTGACCTATTTCTTTAATAATTTGGAAGAGCTTTGATAAAAACAACATTGTATTGAAATATTTGAGAATTTGTACGATGCACTTTTCTATCATTCATTAAAAATACTATATGGAATCAATTGCGTATGTTTCTATAATAATTTTACAGAAAACTCATAGATTTTATTAGAGTTATTTTTTTATACAGTGGATGAATCTTATTTTAAATAGGTATTATAGAAAATACTTTTCACTATTGAACCCTATTGTTTTGAAAGTGATGTAAGTCACTTTAATTGATACGTCTAATTTTCGTTTCATATTGTTTCTATTGAATTATTAGTTAAACAAAACCTGTGAGTAACTTTAAAGTTTAAATAAATTACAAATTTTTTATATCAGTTTACGCAGATAAACATATCGTATCAAAATCTTTATTCGAATTTCAACAAACTTGGAATTTTGCTCTCATATTATATCTAGTTGTGCCGCGAAGCTTTTGGTTAACCGGAAGCTCCACTTTATTCCATGAGTTTTTCACCTTTTTCATTTTTTTTTTATCGAAAACGGCTTCAACGATTTTCTTTAAACTTTCCATAGTTCTTAGACTCGTTGATGCCTAAAACCTTTATTTGAAACTATTTCTTTTGAAAATTCAAATAAGAAGGGATTTAGGGCTAATGGTGGGAGTTCGTATATTCATAAATGCAATATGCATATAGTTACAAAGTGCTTATAGTTCTTATAACCAACAGCGAGTTTGAAACTAATACTTTAGAAAAAATATCTGCTGCAAGTCGTCACGGTAATTTCTTTAACTTTCATTTATGAAACTCGCTGTTAGTTAAAAGAAATATAAGCACTTTGTAACTATACATATAAACAGAACTATATGTATACAACCTATAGGGCTATATGTATATGGGTCATTCTCAGTTAAGCCGTAAAATCGCCGTCCATAACAAAAAAGCACCTTTAAAAAAAATTACTAAAAAAAATGTCATTATCTCTTAAAACTTGTGCTCATATAAGTAATCACTCAAATTCATTTCTTAATTTTATTAAATTTAGTCACAATGTCACCTCAAAGTCGGAAAACATCTCTCCCCTGGCTTGTCCCCAGGCCGATTCCGTTTATTTAGTAGTAATTTTAAGTACTTGGAAATCAAATAAATTATATAAATTATACATTTCAATAAAATAATTTTAATCGTTAGCTACCAAGTAAAATTACGTGATATTTTTTTTTTCTTCAAAAAAAGTTACTTTTACGTTTGTCCCCCGTATTTTGCGTCTCGTCCGCTGGCATGCTTATTTTCCTGTAAAATCGGCATTTGTTTACGGACTCACGGGAATTAAGGACCTTTAACGAACGTCGTTGGGTATATAGGGTATAAAGTTTGTAATCAGCGTCACTCGAACTAGGCGCGCAGTCATTTTGTCATTTATTTGAACGAGTGAATTGAGTCTCTCCCCTGGTAGTTTTTTTTTTATAAAAATAATTATCTAAAAATTTAATTCATTCGTATATTTACTTCTCGTTGTGTATAGATTCTAACTTTTCTTGGTTAATTACGTACAATAAATACATTTGCCATTATTTCAATTTTTGCTACTAAAAAGTATCTCCCCTGTTTATATCTCCCCTGTCTTTTAAGGGCCAGGGGAATGACACGATATCCAGGGGAGGTATGAAAATTTCAAACTATTTTTTTTTACTGTTTAAAAGTTAGCTATTGTTATAAATGACTAAATAAAGTTAATAGTTCAATGGAAAGTTGTTTTCTTCATACAATTTAATGTTCATATATTTCCCCTGTTCATAAAGTATCCTATCTGTATATGTCTCTCCCCTGGCATCTCATAAAACGGGATAAAATTAATAAATTGCCCGACCGCCTTGCAGGCACGTTTAGAATGACTGTTGTGATTGAACCATTATAAAATTTGATTAAAATTTTAAAATTTTTTTGGTACCGCGTTTTATCAATAAGAGATTTACGTCTTAACTGACAATGACCCATATGCGAATTCCCAACCTTCACCCCAGAACCGCCCTTATTCGAATTTTTCTAGGGAAAAGTTCCTAATATAACTTGTAGGCATCAATGAGTCTAAGAACTATAGAAAGTTTAAAGAAAATCGTTGGAACCGTCTTCAAAAAAAATTGAAAAAGCTCAAAAACTCCTAGAATAAAGTGGAGCTTTCGGTTCGCTGATTTTAACCAAAAACTTTGCGGCACAACTAGGTATAATATGGAGGTCAAATTCCAAATTTGGTGAAATTCGGATAAAGCTTTCGATACGATATGGCTGTCACTCACACAGACATGTTTCTAAAAACCATATTTTTGGACTCAGGAAACCTCAAAACATGTTTTTCTGGCGAAAGCTCAAATTTAAAAATTCCACCCGACTACAATACTTCCTTTACTATATAGTAGTGAATTGTTGGTTTCTGTTATAATCGACAGATTAATGTCTAATTATAGCAACTTTTTCATATAAATAACTTTTGTTTATAATACTATTTTTTTAAATTTGTTCAGACGTTCAAGAAGAACTTCGTTATCAACCAGAATAATACTCGTAATATGCATTTCTATGATAAAATGTAGTCTATGTTCATCTAAAGTTAATCATTTTTTAAATGAAAATATTTTTAAAATCACATGAGAAAATAACAGTTGAAATATTACCCCTGACATCAAACCGATAAACATTGCCGCTTCATAATATTAATATTCCTTATAGAATTGATAATAACATAAAATAATGTGCAGTGTTAACAACTGCCTCTTATACCGTACAGGTAATATAAAAATAATAATTCGGAGTTTAAAATGGCATCGCTAGATTTTGTCGTATAGTTGTATTTTTTGGGGAAGGTCATTGCTCTGGTGATTCCTTTCTGTGCATTCAAGTATGCTGATATGGAGTTTGTTTGGGAGGTTGACTGATCTTCTTTGAGGGTAATATGTTCCATGCTGAAATAAAATATGTTTTACGGCTTTTACTGTTCATGTTGGCAAAACGAACATTTTGTTTTGCCTTTTTTGATATTAAATAGCTGGGTGTTAAGTTTGTATGCTCAATACGCAATCATGCTACCACCGATTGGTCTCTCCTGGTTTCTGGAACGGTGAGCTTTTCTATTGATGTTTTTCAAATTTCGTGTAAGTGCGTAAGTTTGTTTTTCCATTGGCTGTTCCAATGATCTGCAGTTGTTTTGGCGTTTGCATTTTTTAAAATTTCTTTTGATGTTTTTAGTGTGGGGTCTGTTGTTTCTTCAGTTGCGGCCTTTTGCGCTTTTATATCTGCTTGCTCATTTCCCTCTATTTTTTGGTGGCTGGGAATCTAGATGAGTAATACTTTTACCCCACGGTCTTCGAGTTCTTTGAATGTTAGCGATAAGCTGGTTTTGTATTATGGGGATTTTGAAGGGCAACTAGAGAGGATTTGGAGTCGGTAAAAATTACGGAGTGGTGAGATGGGTTGTCTGCTTGAATGCTACGGCCTTCGAAATGGTAATTTCTTCACACGTGAATACTGAAAAGTGATTTGGAAGTATACACCGTGTCAGATACCACCGTGCATCCCGTTTTTGTTTCAATAATTGACCCATCGGTTTTATAGATTTTTTATTGCTTGTGTTTTTTTACGGGTTCCAAGAAGAGGCTTTTGTACAGCTGTAGGGGTGTGTCTTCTTTGGGGTTTTCGGCCATTTTTAGATTGATAGCTGGTCTAAATCTTTTCCATAGTGTGGCCTTTTGCGTCTTTCCCTTTGGAATGTTTGTAATTCTCGCAATTCCAACTCTAATTCATTGCTGCGTATTCTGCGTCTCTTATTCGAACTGGTTTTGGTAGATATTTGTGGGTTCGATACAAGTTGTCTGTGTTATGGTCTTTTAATGAGGCGAATACAGGCTGGGTTTTTTAAATCTTCATTAATACAGATGGCAACATTGGCAATCAGTTCCTTTTTTTAGATCAAGTGGCATCTTCCCAGCTTCTACTAGGATACTAGCATGGGGACTCGTTACTACGACTACTAGGCTCCTATGCCTAGTCTTAGAGCATTGTTTTGAATTGTGTTCAGCTTACTTAGGTTGGTGTTTGTCGCAAAGTCAAGTTATGAAAAAATGATGAGAGTGAAATTTTTAGATGGGCGGCCATCTTAAGACAAAAATTAACAGAATGAAGTTGGCCGCAAAACCATTCGGTTTCTTTTAACTTGGCGCGCGTTATTTGAGTTTTTGTTTTATTTATTTTTATATTTAAATTAAAAATAATTATATATACAAATGACACATATTATTAATATATAAGTTATTACTTTTCTTGAATTTTGCAGTAGTTGTTATACTATTTGGAGTTTAGTGATGAAAATGACAATGAAAATGTTCTTAGTTATCACGAAATCTGGGATTCTGAAATGATTCAACCATCTTAGAATAATAATTTAGTAAAACAAGATATGAAAAAGGTTAAGACATTTACGTTGAAAAGTACCTACTTACTTTATTTTACAACTAGCTGGTCCCCGCCCGCTTCGCTGAGCATATCTAAATTACACTGATTGAATAATAGAAACTTTCATCCCATCAACAAAATAAGACAGATAGATATTTCTAGATCTTTGATTCATAGAAAGTTCATGAAAATCCGATAAACTACTTTTCCAGGAAGATATTCCATATAGCTATCCAGAAGCACTATCTTATAGGTTCTATATGTTTTTATGAATATTATAAAATACCTATACTTGTGTTCTTTAAGTAGCAAATCAAATCGAAAATGTTGAATGTATTATATATTTAAATGAGTTTTTCACCAAGTTCAAAATTTTCAATAGTTCAATATGTTGAGTAAGTGGAGTAATTATTGACTGTTTGAATATAATTTAACACGCTTATTTCTAAACATTATAGACATTCAAAAAATAACAATGAAAGAAGTTTCATTGTTACAAAAATTTTTATTATTAATTTATCGATGCTATCTTAAAAGATAGACATATGTCGTTGTGGACTTTTTTTTTAAGAACTTTTTAAGAAGAACACTTTTGCTACATATGATTTTTGCGTAACTTTAACCATTTACGCAGGGCAGGCAACAAACGCTCTCAAAAGGAAAAAAATTTCCTGGTTTTTGCAAAATTTTCCATTGATTCTCTGTTGCTATTGGTCGTAGCGTGATGTCGTATAGCCTAAAGCCTTTGTCGATAATTAGGCTATCCAACACAAAAAGAAGTTTTCAATTGGAACCCGTAGTTCCTGAGATTACCGCGTTTAACCAAACAATCAAACAAACTCTTCAATTTTATATATAAGTATAGATTTCTATGAAGCTTCGTTTTCATGACATGCATGAATTGTTAACCAGAAAAATGATCCTGACAAATTTTATAAACGTCTGGCAGCCTCCTTAATCCTTTGGATATTATTTATTGATATAAATTAAAATATTATTCTCTTAATTTTATTTTTAAAATTGATTATTTGAATGCAATTAAGAAAAACTTATTTTTAATGATGCCAAAGAAGTATAACTTCTCACGCGCGTACATAAGTACACGCAACAGCTTTTTTATTTCTAAGTATTACCTAACTAAAGCATTTCTATAACGACTTCTCTTATGTACATGGTGTACATTTACTATACATTTTATAATTTTATAGATAACAGAAACATTAACTAGCATATGGAAACTTGAAATTTGGTAGCTTTAAGAAAATTTTTGTGGTGCTCCTGTAGCACTGTCACGGTGTATAGTTTAGGAATCGGTGGATGCTTAATTTTTAAATGTTTGCCATGTTTCGCTGATTTATTTTCAGCTTCGTCAGAAAATATTAAAGGCTGATATCCTCGTGGAAATATTTAATTTTGATTTTTAATTCTTTAAATTTTCCACAAGGATGTCAGCCTTAAATATTGCCTAAAAACGCTGAAAATAAATCAGTGAAACGTGGCAACATTTAAAAATTTAACATCTGTTTTTATTTTTATGGTCCAAGTTATCGATATCTCTAAATATTATCTAATAAAATTATTGACGATAGTAATAATTTCAATTTACTTAAATTTTAAAACCTGAACATTAAAAAATAATAATTTCATGAAGAAAATTAATGTCTTAATATAAAAGAATTTAATCACTAAATTTTAATTGAAAAAATTTTCAGTCTTATCGCTGCGCATTTAATTTTCCCATCGTTTTCCTCAATAATATGATACTTTTATTGTTTTCATTGAAACTAAAAAAAAAAATAATAGCTACAACTAAAACAGTCACGTGTCAGCATCATTCGTCCAAATGCACCTCTCAAGAATGCAATAAATCGTACAAACAAATCATCAGTTTTCCTCGTTAAATTCCTCAACACTTTAATCAGCATGTTCATACAAAACCTATATATATATATATATATATATATATATATACCTATGCATATACCTACTTGTATGTAATTTTTCGTAACGGCGCGTGAAAATTTGATAATTATTGTTAAACACCAGATAACCATTGGCAAATTTATTTTAAATACGTGGCATGAAACTCGTCGCTAATTGGAAATGAAACGAATTTTGTTTGTTGCACAAATTAACATCTAAAAATAATGTTTGATGTTTTCATGCAAATATATTGTAAATATAGCGATGAGTCGGATAATTTATGCAATTACTATTTATTGGAGTTTATTTTTGCTGTTTGCTTTATAATTAGTTTATTTTATAATTAATGCTTATCGTGTGTTAGAAAGCCGGTTTCTATTTTTCGATTAAATAAGAAAAGTTCAAGTTCAATCTTGTAATAGGGGTTGAGATTTAGTCGAGGAATTTGGTAGACTGTGTTTGGGGTTGATACAGGGAGAATTTATTTATAAATAGTCTCAGGTTTCGCTATGAATTAAGTAGAACAAATGCGGAATTTTGTACATTTAACTTCTATACAACTTTACTAATATTATAAACGTGAAAGTTTGTATGGATGTTTGTTGCTCTTTCACTCAAAAAGAACTTAATGGATCTGGATGAAATATGGCATAGATATAGATTATAATCCGGTTTAACATATAGTATACTATATATCCAGAAAAAATGTACGGTTCCCGTGGGATAGATATTTTTTTTTTGTTTTTTTACAGAGCAAAAGATTAACTTCCTTTTTTGTAATGTGGTAGTTTAAGAGTCAGAAAATGATATAGATTACTTCTCATACCGGAATAATAAACGGTTCCCATGGGATAGCAAAAGAAGTATGTATTCTATAAGAACCGTGTATTTAAAACCAGTTTCATTAATGTTAAATAATCGTATTAAAATAATAAACTAAACATTTTAAAATTTAACAATTACTTAACGGAACGAATTTTAATGAAGTTTTGCTAAAGATCCTGTAGGATAGCTACTAATCTATTCTTTTAAAGGAACATCCATTAATTACGGGAGGCGTTCAGGGGCCGATGGGGTGGAGCCGAATCTCATTTAATCTTACTTTGGAGAAAGAGAAGGTCTCGTAAATATCACGTATTTTTTATTTTGAAAAATATCACATTAGATTGCGGTTTGGGGGAATGATATATGCCAAATCTCATGACATCTTACCAGAGGGGAGGGGATGGAATTTCAAAAATCGCAAAAAACGCCTCACGCAATTAATGGATGCTCCTAAAATAGCTGTATGGTTTTAAATGACATTTGGTATGAAAGATTTTCAAGTCCTAAAGGAAGGAATACAGTTACTTTTTTACTAAAAATCGTATAGAAGCTGATGTGAGACAGCTAACATCTCTTTCTTGAAAAGTAGTTTTACGAATTTTGATGAAATTTCTTTGGATCTAAAGTCTGAAGGTATCTATCATTTTTTTTTCTGTCAAAATAGATTAATTTTTATTTTTCGCTATGAACGTAGGGACTCTTTTAATCAATCAGTTAAATTTAGATACGCTCAGCGAAGCGAGCGGGTATCAGCTAGTATGTTATATTTCAACAATGTAATCTTAGCAAAATTATGGTTCATTTCTTATTAAAAATTATACAATTGTGAATCTCTGTTGTAAAATATGTCCTTTTTTTTAACTCAATGAACTTTTTAAAGAGGAAAATAAGTGTTGAACGGTTTAGAGTTTAGAATATAATAAGCTTAAAGAAATACTAGTAACTTTTTTAAGAGGATTTCATATTATTAAATAAAAAATTTTCAATTTTTGTTATTTCGGCAAAAAACCAAAGGTATTTTGATTTAACTGGCCAAACACTTAATGAGTGTAGTCTGTATATTATTGTTGCCAAATTATTGTTGTTTCAACTTTTAACTTTCTCTCGGCTCATTCATGCATTGGTAATAAGTTTATTTTGACTCATTCACTTGATATTAAACAAACTATTTGTTCATTCATCGCTTGTACTTTTAACAAACTCCAATTTAAATAACCAGTATATACAACATAAACTTATCTATCGAAACTTTATCTTCTAAATAAATAAAAATGAATTGCCAAAATGTATGTATGTACGTGCATTAACTTTCCGAACAACTGCACCAAATTGGATTTTTTTTTGTGTTCGTTGTTGTCAGGACAAGGTTTATAATTTATTAATAAGATAATAAATAAGAAACTTTTTAGTACACATTCGAGCAAGTTGAAAATTGGGATGGCATTTTTGTATGAAATCTAAATGCAAAATGTGACGTCAGATCTGCTGTTTTTACATAGCTACGAGTTTCACGTTAAATGTTGATATTTGGTAGACAAGAATTTAATTGATAGCAACATTTAAGCGCGTTAATGTTAATTATCTGATCTTTGGTACATTGAAAACGATTAATTTTATCAATCTGATGTTATAAAAGTGATGATTGTTTAGATTTAATTTGTTATTCAATTTGATAGCGTTTATATTGATTAAGTATTTCGAATTGATCAAATTGTTAAGTATAAAGTTAGTAGTATGTTATGTTAGTATTTGTAATATAAAATCTTTTGCCGTAAGAAACAAAATTATTCATTTACGACCTTAAGTCTTGGTTTTATTATTTATTTTAATCAGAGCCGGATTTAGGTTTGATAAGGCTCCAAGTTAATTGAGATATGGCGCCCTTTATAAGTCCAGATATTCTATGTCAGTAACAAATGCTCTATGGTCTACAGTCTAGCTAACTATGGGTTGAATATAATATACCTATAGTTAATTTAAGAGTAGTTATCTTATCTAGAGTTCAGCTCAGTACACGTTCGAATTATCGAGAGGGGAGCTTTACTTATCCAATGTTCGATTCATTGAGAAGAAAACTTGAAGTAATCAGGAAAGCCTTTGAAGTAAATAAGATTTTATTCTGAAAAATTAATATCCAAGTCCCAAAATAACACCTTTAAGAATAAATAATCAGCTACTACGTAATATACGTAAAATATAAGTAAATAATTTCGGTGATCCTATGAGGAGTAAAATTTGTAAATGCTGTTTTTAAAGATCCGAAAAAAACTTTCTAGTAAGAAAAAGAGGGATTTAATATTGTTCGAGATGAATAAAGTCAACTCCTTGAAAAGAATCACGTTGTAACTTTTCACCCAACTTATATCAAGGGCTTACCATTTCTTCGTTTTAGTTTCAAGGTAGCGAGCGTTACAATTAGTTTTCACGTGTGTTTTGCATTTCAAATGCGAGCAATTCGTCAGATGAACACGCAGACAGAACGCCCATTCGTTGTATACGGGGTGTTCTATTTTATGTATATTATAGACATCCTTAATAACTTCTACCGTTTTTATAATAATAATTAAAGCATTTCCCTGGAATGACGTTGGTTTTAAGATTCTTGCAAGGTATCTTCTTCTTCTTCTAACTTTGGATTATAATAATTTTTGAGTAGAAACATAAAAAAGTTTGTTCCAATCGTCCTTCTGGTGATGTTCAAACATTGACCAGCAGACAATGAGCAAGACAACATTGACCAAAAGACAAGAGTGAGCGAAGAACTGTTTCAACTTAGGCATAGGTCGACAGCATCGCCGAAATAGTGCCGATCATATGAAAATGTACGAAAATGGCTGTGCTGACTGCTGGATAGGGTTGGATGGTCGCACGAAACGAACCTGCTGAAACAGTTCCTCACTCACTCTTGGCTCTTGGTCAATGTTGTCTTCCTCTTTGTCTGTTGGTCGTGTCTGTTCACCGCCATAGCTGGATGCTTGGAACAAACCTAAAGTGTCGTAGTTTTGGTGAATCTTGTGCGTAAGCCATTGTCATTTTCCTTGGAAATTATTGACAGTATGAGTATGAAACTTGGAAAATATGTGTCTACTCTAAATTGTTATATAATTGTTTTAAACAATTATAATATTATGAGACGTTTTACAATACCAACGGTGCTCACTTTCAAGGTTATTAGCTTGCCCTGACGTCACTGGCTTTCTGTTTCTGACAGAAGCCAGTAGAGGCGTTAGAAGCCATTAGATATCTGCTATAATTGGTTCTTATCGTTACTATCGTTCTTATTGCACAAGGTTCTTATCGTTCTTATTACGCTCTATATATGGAAATTTCATTTCGTTTCATTTTGCTCAGTTAAAGTTCAAAATAAAACTTTGATTTTTTTAAACAATATTGTTTATATTGTTTTTATTGTAATCTTACTAGGTTTATTTAGTTTAAGAAGGTGGTCTTCCTTTCACAAAAAAAAGTTTCATTATGTTAATAGTTAATTTTTATGAACATAATAAATATCAATTTCATTTTTCTTTATTACTTTATTTGAATTAAATAATGATGATATATCAAAACACTGGTTTGTTGACTGACGCGGGAATTCAAAATTTATAGATAAGTAAGGTATAGATTCTAGAAGAAATATATCTTCATATTCAATTAAAATACAATAACAAAGAAAAATCAAATTAACATTTATTATGTTTATAAAAATTAATTATTGACATATTGAAATTTTAATTTTGTTTTTAAAGAGATTTAATAACCTAAATAAAAAAAAATATTTTATTAAATATGGTAGTGCCAACCGAATGCAGTCACCAGGTGAAATCCCCCACAAATCAACGATAGCCAATGGCTTTTAACGCCTCTACTGGCTCTTGTCAGAAACAGCAAACCAATGACGTCATTTTCAGAGATCAAAGAAACGCCGCCTAGTCAAGTGAGCATATCTTATGTATCTAATAACCTTGATACAATACAACCATTAGCACCTAGAGTATTGTTTTTAAAAACGGCTCATGTGTAAAACGCAATATATTTATCATTAAATAAGTCAGCAAAGACTAACGAAACGTTGGCAAATAAATAAAAGTTTTATACATTAATTGTTGTCCATAATGTACACAATTTAAATACTTACAATTTGACATACTTAATTTAAATTTTATCACCAATTTCTTTATGTTAAGAACTGTGAAAGTAAATAGGGATGAACATAACTTGTGAAGAGGAACACCCTGTATAAAATTTTTCGAAAGCTAATTCGCCCGTTTCACATAAACTTACCAATAATTTTTACCAAGCAGACAGAGCTGATTTAATGTTTAATTAATTCAGCGCATGGCAGGAAATCGTTGTCCTACTTTTTCGATTCGTATTGTAAAAAGGGTAGATATATTCGGTAAGATACGGACCTGAATGCATAAATGAGTAACGAGGAGAGACACAGTGTGGGGAGACACAATAATGGGGGGACGTTCGAATGCAACATTTTAGACACGCATTGGAATGATTGAAGCGTAATGAGCTTATTGAGGAGTCGCTGATATTTATAAGTAGAAAGCTCCACTTGAAACCATAAGGGAAGTAAAGGGGCGGTTTTCAGCTAGGAACAAATGATTGACGTGACCGCGAAAATTAAATTTTTCAAGTTGGCTTTTCGCGATTTCATGGGTACTAGAGCGTGTGAGGATGCGTGATTGGTGATCTTATGAATTTCGAAATGTCAACACATTTTTTTTTTTTTTGGGTATCGTAGGAAGACATTCGTACCAGGTTCTAGTTAGTTCAGAGGAATGATATCTCATATTTTCAAGTTATTAAAAATACGACTCATTCATCATTATAACATTGGAAATTAAAAAAAAAGTCGAAATAATGGAGGATTTATTCGTTGTGATTTTCATTTTATCGTTTCCAGTTATGATTTTATGTTTTCGACTGATAGCTTTATAAAAAATGAGAGTAAATGTCTCATTGTGACCAATAAATTTTGATGAGGTCATTATTGTTGGAATTTCTATTATTTTTTCGGTCGTTTTATATGGGAAAAAAATAGCGTTCAATTGGTTAGTGGGCAATTAAGTACAGTTGAAACTTTTTTGAAATGGTTTAAAAGATGATGAATGTGAATTGTAATTCTTGAAATTTGCGCCATTCCAAAAACCTTGATCTTTTAAAGCCTTAAAAATCTTCCATTTCGTTGGTAATATTTAAATTGACATACACTTTTATTAGGTGTATTATATGCTATATCCGAATAAAAGTTGTCTAGAATTTAAATTTATTGATGGGATTTTTTTATGATTATGTTTACTTGAATGACATTTTAAAATATTTTTCTAAGCTAACAGAAAAAAAAATCATGAAAGGTAAATCGTTAGATTTTTTTAAATATTCAAATATATTGAGCAAATATTTCTATTCGAACTAACACCGTGATGTTGACTTGGTTTTTTTAACGAAATTTTTTTGGTAAATTAATTTACTTAATTATTAAAACATACAATGAAAAAACGTTCTATTTTTAAAAATGTCCTAATAAACTGATGGTCGTGGAAACCGTAGTCTTTGATGTTAATCAATAGTAAAATATAAAAAGTTTCTTTTCGAATCTAACATATACCGACGTAATATGTAAAGTGGTAACGGAACCATAAAAATTTTAAACGATAATTTTGAGACCAAAAACATCGAGATTCATAAAATCTATTTTTAAGGAACTGAAAACCTTCACCAGCTTGGTTATTGGATTTTTTTTCTTGGGTCTGAACTTGAAATGTCTAGTTTAGAAATTTATGGAATAAATGACCCTCATTTTTTATGAACCTGACCCAGACTTTAGTTTTGGAAAGGACATAATCTTATATCTTATATATAAAATATAAATGGTTTTCTTCGCAAAGTTGATGCTTCCAGAACGTGTTGACATATTGTAACATGTACATATATTATCTATTTGAATCTAAACATTTTACATGGTGAAACCGAAGGTTTATAGGTTGAATAATTTTAATTTTTGGTAGACCATATACCAAAAACTTTCAAAATTATTTATTATGGACGCCCAAGGCATCTATTAGATTAAAAAATTGTATTTAAGACTATGTTATTTAAATTCTTTGAATGGCTTATGTTATTATTAAATTTTAATTGAATTTTAGAACTCTATTATTTTGCTTTTTGAAACAATTGTAGGAAGTTATAAATTATAGTTATATTTAAATATTAACAGAGGTTGTTTTTAAAGAGTATTTATAACTATTTTGACGTGAATCTGTTTTTTTGAATTGGATTTACAAAGTGCTTTTGGTACAAAAGCACTGAACCTTATAATAATTATTTGCTGTTTATAGCCTGTCAGAAGTAGTATATCTGTAATTGGCTACTTTATTTAATGCATATCTAATTATCGGGGGGTCAGATGCAAAAATGTCAAAGGACTTTTCGCCTTAGAATTTCATCCCGATACGTCTTTTTAAGGAAATCCACGACTTACAGTTGAGCTGGTGAGAATCAGAATGGTGTTAGTCTAAAAAATGTTGTTAAGTCAATATTTATGATTGTAATGCACCTTTTCCGTTAAATTTGAGACTGGTGTAAGTCATTAGTTCATCGACTGATCACTAGGAGCAGGACATTATTGTCATCCCAAACCAAAATTCCAAACTGTTTAAAATGAGAGTGGTGTAAGTCATCGGTTAAAGGATCTAGCCAAATAAGCCTATCTCATCGGGCCCAGGTTTTTTTTGACCTGACATTTATTTTATTTTTCTCCAAATTTACCTCTATGTGGGAGTAGTACGTATAGTCGATATGAGACCGCTACCCCTTCTATATCGGAGTCAGGAGTTACAACCCTTAACTAATAAGATAATAATAATAACGCAAAAATAAAACGCAAAAATGTGACAATATGGACTAAAACTGACCTCAGCATCATATAAGACAGTATAACTTTGATTGAACATTTTTTGAAGTGTTAATATTTTCTCTAAGTAATAAAATTAAATCTTAAAAACTGTAATTTAGTAGTTTATTTTACTCGTTTCCTCTTTTTACTTTTCAGATTGATAGTGGTGTAAGTCAATCTTTAATACTAGAAGCCTTCATTTCATTTTATCTTATTTTCTCTTCAGGTTAATAGTGGTGTTAGTCATTTAGGCCCTCCATAGTTATGTTTCCGGGAACAATAGGTATACAAATACTACGTACTTTAAAATTCCAATAGGCGTCACTGCAAAAGGGGGAGAGTGTGATAAAAGGGAACAAATTTATTATCAGCAAATGTCGTCATTCGACCCTGTTTTTTGGTTTTTACTTTTACTTTTGCAAGTGAGGAGCAAATAATAAAGGTTCAACGTCCACTTGAAAATATTTTTTTTTTAATTTGATATAACATATTTTTACTTTAATTTTTGAAGTTATACTTCTTTAGGCGCGTTATGAAAAAAGGATGAGAGTGAAATTTTTAGATGACCGGCCATCTTGAGACAAAAATTAACAAAATGAAGTTGGCCGCAAAACCACTCGGTTTCTTTTAACTTGGCGCGCGTAATTTGAATTTTTGTTTTATTTATTTTCTTATTTATTTATTTTTATATTTAAATTAAAAATAATTATATATACAAATGACACATATTATTGGAAAATAAGTTATTACTTTTCTCGAATTTTGCAGTAGCTGTGATGAAAATGACGTCTGCATTTTATGCATATTCTTAGTTATCACGAAATCTGGGATTCTGAAATGATTCAACCATCTTAGAATAATAATTTAGTAAAACAAGATAAGAATAAGATTAAGACAAATACTTTGAAAAGTAGCTACTTACTTTATTTTGCAATTTCTATGAAGCTTCGTTTTCATGACATGCATGACTTGTTAACCAGAAAAATGATCCTGACAAATTTTATAAACGTCTGACAGCTTCAATTTTCAACTAAAATTACTATGTTATTTTGGAAACCTCACTAGGAATGACGATCCACAGATTGAAAAGAACTGATCTACATAACAAAAATTCGACTCGTAAAATTCGTAAAAAATTCGACTCGACGAAATATTACACTACTTATAAACACCACAAACTGTGAATTTAACCAAATAAAAAACTTCTTACGACCAGTTTTTCTATATAATTAAAGTCAACCCTCTTTTGTAAAGTTTACCTTTCACAACCAACCCTTTCTTTCAGACAAAGAATACATATTTACAATGTCAGGCTTTTTATTTGTCTAATTTGACCTCATTTTATATTGCAATAAAAATAAACGTTATAAAACTGAAAAATCGTTTCAATTTTTCATTTTCTATGAAAACTACAGTATAGATTATAGTGTATCCTTTCAAAAAAAATTTTTTATAAACGAAAATAATTTTTTTGGGAATGATATTAATTATTTTTTTCAACAATCAAAATTTAAAACATTTGAGGAAACCACAATAACAATTATTACTTTTTAAATTAAACTTAACGTTTAAATTGAGTTTGCTTTAACAAATTCTGAACTGTTCTTCATTTATTGAAATAATCTGTCTTAAATTTTGTAGACATTCAATTTTTTAAGCAAAACTAATGGCAACCAAAAATAACAAATTTCTAATAATCGCCATTACAAAAAGTTTAAAGAAAGAAATAATGTAAATTTCAAATTGTTTATTGTTTACAGTCTTAAAATGCTTTATTTTATGATTGTTCAAATGAAAAGTAGTACTTAATGATTTTTTAAAAATTATTTGATTTTAATTTTAAATTTTCTTTTTCAGATGAACAGGAACGTGTGCAGAAGAAAACGTTCGTTAACTGGATTAATTCGTATCTATCCAAGGTAAATTTGAAAATTACAGTGTTAAAATTGATATAAAATAGTTCAAATTGGCACGATTAACGTCTCGCTTGTAAACCGAGGAATGATTAAGTTGAGGAAAACTTTTAAGAATCTTAAAAGCTTCCGCCGTTCTGCCATATTGCAGTATAGGAGGTTATTTATTGCCACTACGCACGTGGCGGAAGTAAACCGGAAATTTTTGAAATTTTGTTGCAGTTTGTCGCGAATGCGACTTACGACCGGGTAGATGTAGATTCTCGGAAGATTCGGGAAATATTGCGAAAGGAAAAAAATCAAGTTGTTCGATTTTCTGAAAGTCGTTCCTGGAGTCGTCCCGGGGGCGAATCATCGCGGTACCAAGCACGACGGGATTTCTAAAACTGTTCCCGTAGACACGATATCATCATCCCCATAAAATAATATTAACCGGCGGGTGCAATGTACGCGGTAGCGCGTTTTTCCCGATCTGTCTGTCTCCGTTTTTGTTTGATTGAAGAGCTCTGAACATTTAGCTAATATTTTCCGTTTTTTTTTCCGTATATTCTCTGGGTTGTAAGACGTTTTGACATAGTGGCTCGGTTACAAAAGAATACGATGAAGATTTTCGGGACACGCGTAACATTTAGTCACGCAAATCGTAAATCATCGTCGTAAAGAAAATTTTCTCATTTTCGTATAAAGGAATTGAAATGAGATGATTGTTGGAAATGAAAGTTTAATGTGCAAACATCTATTATTTAATTTGCATGATTAAAATGGGGGTTTAACATTCGATTTTTCCCGGTTGAATTTTCATTTTGCGTTTGGATTTTCAGCGAGTTCCACCGCTACGGGTTGACGACTTAATCGAAGATTTGAAAGACGGAACGAAACTACTCGCCTTATTGGAAGTGTTGTCTGGCGAAAAACTGGTAAGTGCTCATTTTTCTTTTTAATTTCGATAATTTTTTTTAAAATTAAAATTTTTTGTATTACAGCCCGTGGAGAGAGGGCGGAATTTACGTCGACCACATTTTTTAAGCAATGCCAATACAGCCTTACAGTTTTTGGCCAGCAAAAAAATCAAATTAGTCAACATTAATTCTAGTGATTTGGTGGACGGGAGACCACCGGTCGTACTTGGATTAATTTGGACTATCATTTTATACTTCCAGGTACATTTTACATACCCAATAAGTGCATGACGTTCTTCTTATTACAAGTAGTGATGTAATTTTCTCAAAGTATCTTAAATAATTCTCATTTTGATATATTTGTTGTAACTGCACAATAATTGGTAACATTTTATTTTTAACAAGCTTCGTAAGAAAAGAGGATTAACACTAGCTTTGGTAAGTAGATATGAAACACCGAAAAGCTCGAAAAGACGAGCTTTGTTTCATTGGTCTTTGATTAAAAGTATTTGATTAAAAATAATTTTGGTTAAATAGAAATTCTCATTTTTTTGCAAGAATATATTTTTAAGTTACTTTTAGCTTTCAGTTTTGCATAGTATTTCATTAAAACTTCATTAGAACTAGAGCGTGTGAAAGAGGAAGGAAGTAGAAAATTTGATGTGGTTATTAGATTATGTAAAATGTCAAAGTTTTAAATTATAAAAGCTTTTATTCGTAGAAAACTCGATATAAACGGTTGCAGAAATTGTTCATTAAACAAAAACTAATCAATTTGTAAGGCTTCAAGCCTTGATATAACTGGGAATGGGTGTATAAAGTTTGCGTATAGTTTAATTTCTTTGCGCGTGTTAATTTGTAGCTGTAGCAATTTATAATTGGTGTTCTCCGAACTGAAACTTCACATAAACATTTCCGGTGAAAAAATCGACCAAAACACTTCATGTTAAATATTTTTGGAATTAATTTGTAACAGTCGAGATTAATTGCGTTTAACGACGTGTTACGCATTACATTCATTATGCATTAAATTTATTAAGATTTCCGTTAAATTCTTAGAGTAATGATTTCAATTTTAATTTTAACTATTATAGGCCAGTCAAAATCAACAATAAATTCGCAAGACATTATGTATTTCTGATTTTCTAGTATGTTGTTTGGACCCATTAGGGCTATGTATTCTCAAGTTTGGAACTCTCAAAAAGTTAATTAAAAAGTAAATTAAGCCCAATGAAGCTCTGTACGTCAATGGGTTACCGAGTTACGGCACTTTGAAAATAGACCAGTTTTTTTTTGAAAATTGAAAATTTTAGTTTTACTCCTTTCTTGGGTTGAAGTTCATCGAAATCATTGATCCTACGAGCAAAATTTGTATTTATGTTTGTAGGTAATTTAATTAGCTTTAAATTACGTGCAGAGCGGGGTCTGTAAGAGCGCGTTCACACGGTTCAACTTTAGTTGATCAACAATTTACAATCTTTTAGACCATAGCGGGGTAAGCGATGCGAAAAGTGAAGCACAAGCGAGTTGAATGGGAAGCAAATTGAGCAGAATTGAAAGAAAACTGATCAACAAAACTCGTTCAACATAAGGTTGACTGAAGGCGCGTTCAAACGTTTCAACTAAACTCGCCCGACCATTTTCAATATTTAGACCGTAGCAGCGTAAGCGACGCGAGAAGTGAAGCACAAGCGAGTTGAATGGGAAGCAAATTGAAAGAAAACTGATCAACAAAACTCGTTCAACAAAAGTTTGACTGAGTCAGATTGAAAATTATCGTTCAACTCAAGTTGAAGCATGTGAATCCGGCATGAGTCAAACTTTTGTTGAACAAGTTTTGTTGAGCAGTTTTCTTTCAATTTGCTTCCCATTCAACTCGCTTGTGCTTCACTTCTCGCGTCGATTATCCCGCTACGGTCTAAAAGATTGAAAATTATCGTTCAACTCAAGTTGAAGCGTGTGAACGAGCCCTTAGTCAAACATTTGTTGATCGAGTCGACCTCGGTCAGTTTTCTTTCAATTCTGCTCAATTTGCTTCCAATTCGACTCGCTTGTGCTTTACTTCTCACCTCGCTTACCCCGCTTCGGTCCAAAAGAATGTGAATTGTTGATCAACTAAAGTTGAACCGTGTGAACGCGGCCTAAGCTTCGTAGTTCTCTCAAAATCTTAAAAAAATCCATATAAGGTAAAATTTCATTTTTCTAGAAATGTACTTAAACACTTTTTTGTTGAATGAATTGATTTTTAAGCATGTATCCCCGACTGGACTCTTGCACATTGCCAGTCGGCAAGATTCTGCCCCCGGAGAGTTACTTAAACACCTCTCTTGTAATTGCAAGAAAGTGTTGGGTGGTGGTGCGCTTGCCTGAAAGCAGGGCTTAGATGTTTTGCGATGTGTGCTATCTGCTCTGGGGAAATGTGCAAAACTGTAATGGAGAGGACGATGGTGACTAGCCTTAAATAAACCCTGACGTTCCACCAATACTGTAGTACCCACCAAAATGCGGTTTTACCTTATATAGGTTTTCTAAAATTTTGGGAGAACTACGAGGTTTACAGGCCCCGCTTTACACGTAGTTTAAAGCTAATTAAATTGCCTACAAACTATATTATGTAAGTTCTGCTTGTAGGATCAATGGTTTCTACGCAATTTCAATAAGCCTAAAACTAAAATTTTCAATTTTTGAAAAAACTGGCCTATTTTCAAAGTGCCGTAACTAAGTGACCCATTGAAGTGCAGAGCTCTGATTGTGCTTAATTTGTCACAAATTTGATGCTCTTAAAAAATGTACAGAACAGCTTTTGAAGAAAAATGCATAGATTAGGAGATACCGAGCAGAATCTGAAACAAGTCCAAAATTTTCACGGTTTTTCCTCTATAAAAATTTTTCCACAACTTTTTGGGAGTTGCAAACTTGAGAATACATAGCCCTAATGGGTCCAAACAACATACACCTTTCCCCCGATTTACACTGAAGATAGGTTCCAGACAAATCCGTGTAAAATGAAATATTTGTTTTTCCTATATAAAACCGTGTAAAATTAAAAAGCTGCGCAATTAAGTCATTTATTCAAATGGAAAAAGAGTAAAACATATCCAGAAACTTTAAACTAAGTATAGCTTGCCCAAAAAATGGCGTTATGTCGTAGTGAACTTTTTTATTTCTAATTTTTATTTTTAATTCTAAAAATGAAAACAAAAATAGAAACGAAAACTTTTTCAAAAAGTACCTGCTGAAACTTTACAAATTCAGGTATGTTCGAAATTTATTCGCTATCACTTTGAGGAACTATCAACTTTTCTTCTTGATTGGTATAATGTCACTTCCATCACTAGAATATTCCAAAATTTTCTTAGAAATTTTCTTTAGAAAATTTCATTAGTTTATAAACCGTGTAAAAGCGAAATCGTGTAAAACGAGTACCGTATAAATCGAGGGATAGGTGGACTAGAAAATCAAAAATACACCATGTTTTGCGAATTTATTGTTGATTTTGACTGGCCTATTAGTCCGAGGAATAAAGACAAAAATAAAGAGAACGCAGAATATTTGCATGAAGCTTCCTTTTGTGGTTCTAAACAAAATCTCAAAAATCCCCGATACATGCACCACTAACGATGTTACGCCGGGTCAAAAATCAAGATAAACGGGGTTTCAAAAAAATCTCGCTAACGGTAACTTTTACCGAAAAAATAGTGGTTATCAAATTTGTAGTTTAGGAAAGTGCCTACCAAAAACATTCTTTTACTTTTTTTTTTTTCGTAAGACTAACGATTTTTGAGAAAAATCGATTCAAAAAAGTGTAACGTAGTTTGGACTGTTTAACGGTATATCTGAATTCCTCGCACTATATTTAAAATAGAAAATGTGATACGCTTAGCTTTTCTAACAACCCTTGTCATTTTATCACTCGTTTTTCTTAATTTTTAAACGAGAAATCCTTAAGGCTAATAAATAATTGAGGAATGAGAAATTTTTGCAAATTTAATCACAAACTTCGTTTTTAAATTTAAGTTGAAAATTTTACTTTTAAATAGCTTAAAGTGTACTCAGGATTATTATGGATGATAAAAAGTACTTTTTGTACATTTATACATTTAAGTAGGTGAGATCAAAGCGTTCAGAGTGAAAGCCGTTAAGTCTTATAAGCGTATTGTATAGACCAGGGGTCGGCAACCTTTTTTGACTGTGAGTCAAAAGCAACTAATATTTGAGTATTAAATACACGTTTGGGTCAGTGGTATTTTCATTTTAAAAATGATTTTCAGTGAATAACAGGTTATTAGGCGTTTTGACCCCCGGACAAAATATCCCTATGACAAAATTTCCTCAGACAAAATATCCCCATGACAAAAATTCGCTAAGAACGTGTTAAATTGACCCCCAATTATTTATTGAAATAGTGATAAATTGACCCTCCATGTGTTCGTGTTAAATCCGGAAAAGGGGGTCCCCTGGCGGGGGTTTGGGAGAGGAGCCCCTATCAAAAAAAAGTCATTGTTCGTTTACCCGATTTTCATTCATTGACTGGATGTGCACTTCTTGACACCGCGAAGTTTTACACAAAACTAATTGTTTTAACATCAAAATTATTCTCCAAATACGATTTGCAGTTATTCTATGAGGTCTTATTGTCTGAGGATATTTTGTCCAGAGATCAAAACGCATAGAACCAATAAAAGATACATTATGAATTTTATCAAGAAAATAATGACAATACGCTTAAAAATTCTTTTTTATATTTTTTATTTATTTATTTTATACCTATATTATTATACTTTAGTGGAACGAAAGTGGGTCACTTATAATAATCAAACGTACCACTTGATGACCCGCGGATCACAGGTTGCCGACCACTGGTATAGGCTAAAGATTTACAAGGCAATTGAACTCTTACTTAAATCACGTTGAAAATGTGGCATTTACTTTTTATTTCTTTTCTGTAATTTCATTTTTAATAGTTTTAGAACAGGCGATCTTTTCAGAAACTTTTCCCATTCAATAAAACAAATTATATTCTCTTTTAGTATGTACTATATTGATATAACTAATTTTATTAATTTTTTTTCGTTATTATTAAGTGAATTAATTTGATTGAGGAAATAAAAAAAAAATTGTTATATTCTTAGATTGAAGAAAACAGCCGAGCCCTCGAATATTTAGGCCAATTTGGAAGTGCCAGCAGCTTGGAAAGTGCCGGAACAACATCCTCGGCATCGAAGGACAAATGGAAGCAAGGAGCCCGCAAAACCCTTTTACAATGGGTCGCAAATGCACTGCCAAAGTAAAATTTATAATTTTGAAAATTTAATAACATAAGTAATTTTATGAATTTTAGGGACTTGGGACTCGAGGTTAAGGACTTTGGTGCTAGTTGGCGGGATGGAATCGCCTTTTTGGCTATTATTGACGCAATCAAGGCTAATTTAATCAACTTGGCCGAACTACGAAAAGAAACAAATCGTATACGTTTAGAGACAGCGTTCGACGTGGCCGAAGCAGAACTTGGAATCGCCCGTTTGCTCGATCCCGAAGACGTTGACGTACCGAAACCCGACGAAAAATCAATCATGACTTATGTTGCACAATTTTTACATAAATACCCGGAACCGAAGAGTACCGGTCCGGATGCTGTTGCTGCTATTCAAGCCGAATACTCGGAGCTGATCGCTTGGCTCAAACAAAAAACGCAACAGTTAGAACATTTACAACAAACCAATTCGCTGCCCTTAGAGTACCAAGAATATGTTATATTTAAATCCGAAGTTGATGAAAAGTTTATCATTTATGATAAGTTGAGAAGTTTGTTGGAGATGCAAAGTATGATTTCGATCACCTTAGAATCATGGCATGAAATCGAACGACTTTGGAACAAACTGGAATTATTACTCAATCAATGGCTTTGGTTGTTAGATTCACGTCTTCCTGGAGAGTTTGGAGAGGTTGGAAGATGGTTGGCAGAAGCTGAAAAGCTCATCTACATTGACGATATACCAAGCGTGATGAACGAAGAGACTGCTAGTATTATCAGCACGAAATTGGAAGAACATAAAACGTTCTTCGCCAGTTTACCGGCTGTACGTGAAAAATTCGAAAAGGCTTGCAATAGTCCTCTAGTCGAACAAATACCTAGTGACCAGTTAAACAGAATTGCGGCTCGTCTCAATGCAATCGGGCCGAAAGCTGCTCAACGACGCATACGCTTAAAATTCTTAGAACACAAATGTTGCCTCATTGCCTTCTTACATTTAACCGAAACAAAACTCAAGGGATGGACAATAAAATATGGACATGTCGACCAAGTGTTACAACTACTAGAACAATACCGTAACTTTGTATCTCGAAATCGTATCTTCCAAGAATTTACAAAAGCTTATATTGATATGCAAGCCGTGGTTGAGGAATATAAACGTGATGGATTTATTGATCGAAAGGAAAGTCAGTCGATTGATAAGTTTATGCGGGATACCGGCGAGCGTTGGAAAAACGTTTCGATGGAATTGCGATGCGTTCAGAGTATGCTTGAAGAAGTTGTCGCTTATTGGAAACGCTGGGATTCATTGATTCCAGAGTTTGAAGATTGGCTTAATAAAGCCGAACAAGCAATGAGTCTCGATGAAGAAGCTCGAATGGAATTTTTCCAAGACATAAGCATATGGAAAGACAAGTATCAGCTTTTAGGAGACACCGTTAGTTTTCTGATTGCGACTTGCGATGATAAAGTATCCTATGAATTACGTGACCAATATTCAACTGCCAGTGTTCGATGGGAAAAAATTTTCGCCAGCAACAAACAATACATGCACGCCGGGGATCTCTTACGCAACCGCAAAGATTTCCGTTCGGGAGTAGAAAATTTAAGCCGCTGGCTACGAAATGCCGAATCAATTTTACACAATCAACCTTTTGGATCGACTCAAAAAATCAAAGAACACAGTGAACAACTGCAAAAACTTCAATCGGAAGTCGAGGGAATTGAAGAGCTTTTTAAGCATATTAGCAAAACGTTCCAGACTTTAATCCAGGATTTGCCACGAGATGAGGTCGATCGTTTAATGACATTACTCAAAAAAGAAAAGGAAGCTTTGGTTAAAGTTCGAGCTTTGATCCCATCACAGATTCATCTATTTAATCAGTTATTGGTACAGCAAGAGTCCTTGGAACAAGGACAGAAACAAATCCATCAATGGTTGGATGATGCGGAAAATTTACTCAGTTCTCTCACAATGTTAGGAGGCAAAGATGCTATGCAATATCAGTTGGAGAAACATAAAACTTTCTTCAGCCGGACATTATATTACAAATCAATGCTGGAGAGTAAAAATAAAGTTTTTAATAACATTGTGAAATCGTTTGACGCGAATTCTGGTATTGATTTAACCGATAGCCAGATTAAAATGAAAGAGTTGAACGAACGGTTTGGCTATGTTTCTCAAAATGCACAAACTTGGGAACAAAAGCTGCAAGAGGCTATGAGATGTTGGCATAATTTCCGTGAATGTGAAAGAATTATTTCCGATTGGCTCAATAAAGCTGAAGCTTTAATTTCTGACAAACATATCGATAATAAGCAGGCCGTCGAAACTCATAAGCAATTCTTTGAACGAGTCAATGAAAGATGGATTCATGATCTAGTTCAAACTGGTCAAGATCTTTGCAAATGTCTACCAACCGATCAACAAGGACCAGTTGTTAATTCCGTTGAACGTCTTCAGGCTAAATGGAAGGAAATTTTATCATTCGCTCCCTTACATCTAATGCGTTTAGAATTCCGTTTAGACGAGTCGACATTCATTCAGTACATCAAGGATATTGAAAAAGAACTCAATACAGAACAACAAGCTTTTAACAAGCAGGAAAATATCGAATCGTTGATTTCTCGGAATAAGGAATATTTCGTGACAAAGGGCACGATTTTACAGATCGAACAAATGCTGAAAAATATGGAGAAAGTTAGTGTTGCTTATAATCAAGCTTATCCGGAGGATAAAACGTTGAATGAGGCTTATAATAAGGCAGAAGAGCAATGGAATGGTTTGGCTGAACGAGTTGAAGGAATGAGACAAACTTTACAACAAGTGCCGGAACAATGGAAGGTTTATCATACGAAATTAGCTGCTATGGTTCAGTGGATGGATTTAGTCGATGCCACCATGAAGAGTATCCTCAATGAAGTTAACAGCATGGAAGCGTTCGAGAAAGAAAAAACTGTATTTCAGGTATTTATGACTAAATTAATTTTTTGACTCCATATTAATTTAAACGAAATTTTTCTTGCTTCCGATGGAATTTACAGTTGAAAAAACTTATGGTAACATTGAAGTTATTTTATTTTAATAATAAGTAAAGGGGAATAAAAATGGTGGTTCGATTCTGGAAAGATATTTAAATAATATTTGAACAATTTGATGAATTTTAAGAAATCTAAAAGAAAAATATTAAGAATTGTATAGTTTTGTAGAATCCTTAAAAAATGTGTTTTTATCAACCTCCAAATTTGTTCTTAAATCAAAGCCAATTTTAAAAAGAAAAAAGGTCGTATTTTACACATTTTCCTTTTTTTCGAAAACTATTTGATTTCGTGATCTGAAACTTTCAGAATGCTTTTTAACCGAGTTGAAAAAAATGAGGAGGTTCTCAATTCGACTGTATTTTTTTATGTTTGTTACCTCGACTGGGTGAACCGATTTTGACTGTTCTTTTTTTATTTGAAAGCTGGTGCTATCCATTTGGTCCGATTTTAATTTAATGGAAATCGTTTACTTCTAAAGGGTTGAAAACTAAGGGATGAAATATTAACTTCTTATTGGATAGCTCGATTTTGATATGTGATATTTTTTTATTGGTGGAACATAATTTTTAATTAATATCATACCCATTTTTTATGAAAAAATCCACGCAGAGGGGGTTAAAAATTAAGGATGAAATAATAAATTTTTCCTGGCTAACCCGATTTCGATTATTTTTTTTTCTATTACGTACGTCGTACCTTTAAATTGTTCACATTTCAATGTGAAGAAAAAAATCCACCCCCTAAGGATGAAAATAGGGGATGAAATAGTGACGTTTAACTGAATCATCGAATTTTGATAATTTTTTTCTATTGGAAAGAGTATTACACTTAGTTATTTCATTACATTTAAAAGCAAAATTTTCAACCCTTAAGAGCAAAAGGGGGTGAAGTAGTAACTTATGACATTTAAACGGCGCTGTCTCATATGAGCAGCGCGTTTAGTAGATTTACCCATATTCAAAGAAATAAAATCAGTTATCAAACTTCAGATCACTAAAAATCGAGAAATAAATAAAAATTATAAGAAAATGACAAACCGACTTCAAAATAAATAAAAAAAAAATCTTAAACAAAAAATGCTGTAAAAAGTAAAAAATAATTGCGTATCTTTGCAGGGTCTACAACTTAAAAATTATTTGGATTATATAATGTACAACTATCGTTATTTTTGGAGTTGGTCTCAGACAAGAAAATAAATATTAATATTCATTTGTAAAAAGGTTTAATTAGTAATTGTTATTTTGTATTTTAAGGTCGCTAGATATTGTCACAGTACTAGTACTATATTGAATAAAAGTTAATTTGAAAAATAAATTTCATAAGACATTTTTGTTTATTGCTAAGTACCAATAGAGTCGTATTTCCTTGGTTGACACCAACTCCAAAAATAACAATAGTTGTACATTATATCATCCTAATAATTTGTAAGTTGTAAACACTGCAAGAATACGCAATTATTTCTTTACTTTTTAGTGCATTTTTTGTTTAAGATTTTTTATTTATTTTAAGTCGGTTTTTCATTTTGTTATAATTTTTAATTATATCTTATTAGTACCAACAAATGATCCAACTATAAATTATATAAATATTGATCTAGAACCAAATCAACATGCTTTTTACCCCTAAAATTTTTTAATTTACCCCAATTCTTTTTTAATTGTTTTTTTCTCTATTCATAGCAAATATGTCGTGATGCCGAAGCCAAGCGTGAAGACATGAAATGGCTTGTTCAAACCTTAGACTCATTAACTTCCCACTCACCCGAAGCTCAAGCTCTAGAAGAACAAGAACGTCTTGAAGCTTTGATCAATCGATACAAAAACTTGATTCCTACAATCGAAGTTACAATGGTCAAAACTGAAGTCTATTCAAAGTGCTATACATATCGTAAAGAAGTGCGTGAAGTGTGTACCCTTCTTCAAAAAGTCAAGGAACGTAGCCTTACTAAAACTCAACCCCAAAATCTTGAGAATGTAACTCAGTTGATTGTACAACAAGAATCGGCTGTTAACCAATTAGATCAACAACGTCCTAATATTATGTCAATGCTTCAACGAGGCAAGGATTTGATGAAAGATACCAACGCTCCTAAATTCGTAAAAGAAGAAGTCCACATCTTGGAAACGGGATGGACTGAAGCTTATGATAAGACCACCGAAAAACTTAAAAATCTCAAGGGAACTCAAAAAGTTTGGTCTAATTATTCAGAACAAAAAGACGAGATTTTAATGTTGTTACAACAGGCGGAACAAGAACTTAAGCGTATCGCTCCAGGACAATACAACTCTAGTAATCTTGCAATTGATTTACAAGCTAAACAAGACATGAGCGTGCAACTTCGTAAGGCAACTGAGGAAATGTTGAAAAAATTACTTGGCCTTTGTGAACATTTAGCTTCAGTCGCTTCCACTGAAGTAAAACCGGTATTACAAAAAGAAGTTACTGAAATTGAAAAGCGGTTGAAGTTAACTTTAGAAAATGTCGAACATCGAGTTGAATACTTACACGAGTTTAATGTCAAATGGACTCAGTTTCAAGCTCAACTTGGAGAGCTTCAAGCATGGGTGCAACACAGTGCACCCCAATTACTTCAAGCCTTACAATCCGAAGATCTATCTCCTGAGGAACGTGTTGCAAAATCTACCTTCTTACAAAATCAGTTAAAAGAAAAAATTCTCATCTTAGAGACTTTAAACAAAAACGCTGCCGATGTTCTATTTGCGACCGAAGACAATCTAGAAGCTAAAAAATTAAAGGCTGAAGTTTTGGAGCTCCACGAACAAGTTAAAAATTTGACAAATCTTACTCAAAATCAGTCGCAGGTGGTCAATAAAGATTTGATCAGTTGGAAACAGTATCAAGCCGAATTACAAACTATCAAACCATGGATTGAAGAAGCCGAAGTTAAAATTACCATTGGACAACCAAAACCGATCACTTTAATAGAAGCGGTTGAACTTCAGAAGCATGCAAAAGAATTTGAGAAGCAATGCAGTGCCCAATTGGCGAAATTGCAAGATGTTTCAGCGTTGAGCCAACAAATGGTTTGTAAGGGAAATGTTAGAGATGAAATTGACACGTTGCATTCAAGATGGACGATTATTCATAACAACGCTGGACAGTGGGCGAATAAATTGGATAAGTTAGTGGCCAATTGGCAAAGTTTTGATGGTAATTGCCAAAAATTAGAGTCTTGGCTGGTTGAGAGTGAGAACAACATGAGTAAACCTAGTATTAATATCAATACACCTCAGATTGAAAAGCTTGAATCTGAATTGGCCAAGTTGAAGGCGTTTAATAACGAAATTTCTGAACAACAAGCAAAATTGATAACACTAACGCAGTTGTCTGATAAAATTAATCATGGAATTGCCTTGGAAGGAGCTTCAGCTGTAAAAGGTCGTGTGTCTGAAATGAAAGCTCGAGTTACCCAATTGGCTGATTCAGTTCGAGCTCGTATCAATGATATTTCTGATGCCATTTTGGCTCGTCAAGAATTCCAACATAATCTTACCAATTTCACCAACTGGATGGATCAGTTACGTATTCAATCTGGTCAGATCGAAGAAGTCAATAGCGATAAGGTCGATGGAGCTTTACAAAAAGTTCACGCGCTGATGCAAGAACATTCAGAGAAACAACCATTGTTCAACACGATTTATAATGAAGTTAAAACTTTGGCTTTGCACAGCTCACCGGAAGAGGAGAAAATTTTAAATGAAACATACACGGCTATGGTTGGTAACTATCAACAGTTGGAAAGTAAATTGGAACAAAAGAAAACATCTTTCAAAAAATGGTCGGAATTACTGAGTTGGCATGAAGATGCAAATCAACAGTTGTCGCACATCAAGTACCAGGCGGATAACCACAAGCTTAAGCCAGGCGACATCGACAAGTTTATCTCAGAAATTGACGTGCTTTTAACCAAAATTGAACCGTGGAAATCTACCGTGTCGACAGTAGACTCCGTCAGTGAAATCAAAGTGCGTGATAAGGCTTCTGGAAAACCTTTGGTCGCTGCCACACTACTTCGTGAATTAGAAACGAAAGCAGTTAATTTAAAATCACAGTTAGCTACCAAAATGGATACCATTCAAAAAATCGATTCTCACTGGAATCATTTCCAACAACTCCAACAAGATTTATCTAATAATTTATCAGCGACTCAGTCTGATATTGATACCTTAAAATCACAAATTACTCGTCCCGAAAAACTCGAGGCAACCATTGAACAAGTCAATACAATTTTAGATGCTCACCATGCAAAACAAGCCCAGAAAGATCATTTACAAGCGGCTGGAAATCAACTTTTAAAAGAAGACCATGAAAACACAGCTTCCGTTCAAAATTCCCTGGGTGCAATCGATTTGAAATGGGATGACATTGACGATCAGTTAAAACAACTTAAAGTGAAATACTCGCAAATGTTATACACATGGAACGAGTTTAACGAAGCTAAGGATAAAGTAAAATCCGACTTGGCTCGAGCCGAGGAACTTGGACAAGCTGTCGATGTTCCTAACGATCTAACTCAGGCAAGCGTAGCTTGCGAAAATGCCAAGAAAAGCTTGGAAATTCTTAAAAAATCCAAGATTCACCTCGATAAAATGGACAGTAAACATTTACTGTTGAAGAAACAAGCCGAACAACTTCCTCAAGAGTTCGTCGAAGAAGTACAAAAAGATTCAGCAGCGGTTCATAAACAATGGCAACAAGTGCATGATGAAATAATGAAACGAATGCAAAATTTGGAGTCGCAGGTTATTATTTGGAAGCAAATCACTGAAGGTAAATCTTCATTACTGGGCTGGCTTACCGATATGAATCAAGGACTTTCGCTTGGTCTCGAAAATAACGTTGAATTTAAAGCGGCCCAGACAAAATTAATCAAATATAAAGAAGAACTTCCATCGAAATTGACGATGAAGCAAAATATCATCTCGAAAATTGAACAGCTTAAAGCTCTTAATAGTAATAAAGATATTGCGAATTTAAATGCACTTGGGCAGTTGTTAAACGAAGAATTCACAACGTTAAAGACAATTGCTGATAAATTGGAATCGCTAACTCATTCATTCGAGGAACAAGAACGTGATATCCGAAGTGAAATTCAAAAAACTGGTAAAGTTATCGCCAACTTACGAGAAGCAATCATTAAATGTGAAGATTTATCGGGTGAAAATACCAAGGTTTTGGAACGTTTGAAGAAGTGTCAAAGCTTAAAACAAGAATTGGAAAGTTCTGAGGCCATTATTACGAATATTGATCAAAAAGTAAATGATATTATTGGGACGTATCCCTCATTCAAAGATACTAATGTTCCCAAAGAACTTAATATAATCGTTAAGCGACATGAAGGAGTTTTAACTCATGCTAATAAAATTGAAGCCATTTTACTTGCGTTCTTAAAGAAATGTCACACTGAAAAAGCTAAAGCTCTCGCTCGTATTATTGGGACTCAAAAGGAAAAAATTGCATGGTGTTCTCCGGAAATTGGAAGTGACAAATATAATTTAGAAGTGAAACTAAATTCTCTTGAAGATGTTAAAGCTTCTTTGGACGATTGCGAGGTTCGTAAAATTGACTTGGATAAATCGTTAGCGTTATTAAGCAACGTTGAAACTCCTGAAATCCTTGCTCAAGTGAAAGAAGAACGTGACGAAATCAATGCAAGTCTCAATGAAATCAAACACGAATACGCCAGTACCAATGAAAAGTTGTTGAGCCAAATTAAAATTTGGAAAAACTACGAGTTGTCTTCGGAAAATTTCGCCACTTGGTTGAAAGACATGGAAAATCGTATTCGAAACGAAACTGTCAATCATTTAGATATTGATACAATTGACGATAAGATCAAGGAAATTCAAGACCTGCAACGTCAAGTCGATGGATATGACATAGAAATTCAAGCTTTGACTGCAATAGGAGATGAAATGGCCAAGGAAACTCCCGAGTCCCGGGCAGCTCAATATATTTCGCATTTAAAAACTCGTTATCAAGCCGTTGTTAAGTTCATCTCAACTTATTTAGAACGACTCGAAGATTTGAATAAAAATAAAGATGATTATAAAAAATCAATTGGAAATGTGGAAAAATGGCTGGTTTCCGCTGAAAAGAAAGTGGAAGATTTTAATAAATTGGTCTCGTCGGGAACTAAACCAGATCAAGCTGCTTTGGAAACGTTGAAACAATTTGCCACAGAACGAGAACAGGGACAGGACTTGTTGAATCAAGCCGTTGAAGCCGGTGAAAAACTATTTGCTGGAATAACACCTGAAAATCGGGAAGATATTCGTACAAAATTACGAAAACTACGAGATTCATCTGAAAAACTGATTGATAAAGTTAATACCATCTACAAGCAAATGGAAAGTATTGTACTTCAGCGATCATCCGTCCAAGAAAGTAATATTCAATTTAAAAAATGGATTGCTGACATTGAGAATCAAATTAAAGGTACCGTACCTTTGGAAGCGACCCTTCCCGAGAAAAAAGCTACGTTGAACCAGTATAAAACTTTGGCTCATGATATAAGTGTTCATAAAAGTATGTTGAAGCAGATTGAAGAAAAAGTTGAGCTTTTAACCGATGCCAACGATGCGGAAGTGTTAAAGACTAACGTTGATAAATATAATCAATTGGCTGCCTCTATTGAAACGGCTAAAACAAATGCCGAGCAACGCGTTAATCATCATGAATTGTACCTTCAAAATTTGGAAAAAGCTCGCGATTGGTTAAATGCTTTAGCCGCCGAAGCTTCAGTAATTATCGACGAGCGACAACCTGAAAAAGAAGGAGCCGATGCTAAAATTTCCATAATCGATAATTTGTTGTTACAAAAACCGGAAGGTGATGTTCTTTTAGAAACTTGCAATGAACATTTACAGATTGTCTTAAAGGAAACTTCAATTGCTGGGCATCCAGCTTTACTTAAAGGATTCGAAGATCAGAAATTTGCGTGGGAAAATTTCTTGGCTTCCTGCCAAAAAGCTCAGATGAAACTCAACGAATTGTGCTCGCAATGGTTGGAGTTTGAACGCGTTATTGACGACTTGGAAATTTGGACGAAACAAAAAGAAATTCAAGTCAAAGACCAAAGTTTGCGTAACACTCAAGAAGCAAAACAAAATCATTTGGATAAATTAAAAGCCTTGGAAGTTGAAATTCTTGCCAAGGGTGATGTGTTTGCACAAAAATTAGCCCAGAGCCAAACGATCGAAGGTGAAAGTGAACTAACAACAAAAATTTCACATTTATTAACGCGATATGAAACATTGAAAAACAACACGAAAGAAGCGATAAATCGCTATGAAACGTTTGTTAAAGAGCACACAGCCTTCAATAACGACTATCAAACTTTTCTCGACTGGTTATCGGCTCAGGAGAAAAATTTACAAGAAGTCAGTCAAATTGTTGGCGATCTTACTATCTTACAAGACCGTCAAAAGAGTATCAAAGACATTTTAGATTTTCGAAACAAAAAAAGTTTCCAATTCGATACGTTGATTGATCAAGGCGAAAAACTTTATGCTCACACTTCACCGGACGGCCGGGAAATTATTCGACAACAACTGAAAAACTTACGTACCATTTGGGATAGTTTTTCGGAGGATCTTCAAGCCGCCAGTAATAAACTGGATCATTGTTTGACTCAGTTTGCCGAGTTTGCAACCTCTCAGGATGAATTGACTAAGTGGCTGAAGGATGTAGAACGAGCGATGCAACAACATACAGAACTGAAATCGTCACTGCAAGAAAAACGAGCCCAGTTACAAAATCATAAGATCATGCACCAGGAAATTATGTCGCATCAACAATTAGTTGAAGCCGTTTGTGACAAGGCTCAACAATTAGTCGATCAAACTCAGGACAAGTCATTGAACGTTTATTTACAATCTATTAAGCAACTTTTTCAAAATATTGTGGCTAAATCCAAAGATCTTTTGGATAATTTGGATGAGTGCGTCGAAAACCATAACAAATTTAATTTACAAACGAAACACTTTAAAGATTGGCTCACTGTTGAATCTGAAAAAGTATTGGAATGTAATGATATAAGTGGTGAAAAATCAGAAATTAATAAGCGGTTGGCGATAATTGATCGCTTGAAAAACAATAAGAGTGAAGGATTGAAACTTTTACGAGAAGTTGAAAATATTTTCGATACAGTAGCCAAAAGCACGGCAGCTCCTGGTAATGAAGCTTTGCAACGAGAGATTCAAGATATGAAAGCATCATTGGAGTATCATATGCAAGAGATAGGTAAGTGAACTTTTAACTTTAACTCTTTATAACCAAAGTCCAGAAATTTATTTGGTCTAGCGCCCCCTTTTCAGAAAAATAATTACTCAGAGCTCCCCTAAAAAGTGATCAGTAACCTTTTAAATAAGGTTACCCTACTAAATCGTTTTCGTGATTTGTTTGAGGTGAGGATTGCGTCTCACTTGACAACCCGAGTCGAAATTTTAGACCTATTTTCGCCTTCAAAATCAAGGCTATTAAGAGGTTTAAGGTGGTATTCTAGTCTAGAGGCCCGAATTTCGAGCGTTTTTTGGCAATTGATAAAAAATAAGAATTTGATATTTTTAGTATCCATTTTTTTATCATTTGTTCATTTATATTTAGAGGAAACACAAAATTAATTTAAAAAAAAAATTGTTTTTTTCATTGAGTTATGCGTCTTTGAAGTAGAGGGAAAAAAGGCCGTGTCCTCGTCGCCATGATTTCTACCCTTAAGGTCATATGAAAAATAAAACAATGATGGATTCTGGATAAGTACGAATGTCGCTATCGCATGAACCTCCAAAACTGAAAAACCAATTTTTTTTCATAAAATGGCGGCTACTTAAAAATAAAAGTCGATTTTTTCAATCATTTTTTAACTTTGTCAAATTTTTTAAAAATATAACAAATTAAAAGTTTTTATTTTTTGTTGGTTTATGCGATAGAGAGATATTTAAAGAATATTCATGCCAAATTTTAAGTAAATCAGCTGATTAAAACTTGAGATATTAAGGCTACCGCATCGAAAAAAGTAGTTTCGAGAAACTAACAATTATTTTCGATTTTTTCAAATTCCTATACTAGAATACCCCCTTAAGTAGATTGAAAAGAGGACCATTTGCATTTGAATTTTGGTCTTCATTTGAACCTACAAGTAGCATTTGTCGGACAAAATACAACGTTTAGGTTCAAATGAGGTCGACAGCAAAACCCTCAAATTAAACTCTTTCAACCAACCTTGCTTTCAACCTGCTCACATTTTTTTTATTTAATCTCTCTCTCTCTTAGGTCTCGTAGGGTATTTTTAAAAAAAATAACATTTTTATTTTAATATTTTGTTTTGTTTTTACTTTCTTTTACTACTATATAGATAGTAAAGGAAGTATTGTAATCGGGTCGAATTTTCGAATTCGAGATTTTACCGGAAATACATGTTTTGAGGTCCCCTGAGTCCAAAAAAGAGGTTTTTAGAAACATGTCTGTGTGTGTGTCTGTGTGTCTGTGTGTGACAGCCATATCGTATCGAAAGTTTTATCCGAATTTCACCAAACTTGGAATCTGGCCTCCATATTATATCTAGTTGTGCCGCGAAGCTTTTGGTTGAAATCGGTTAACCGAAAGATCTACTTTACTCTAAGCGTTTTTGAGCTTTTTCAATTTTTTTCGAAAACGGCTCCAACGATTTTATTTAAACTTTCTATAGTTTTTAGACTCATTAATGGCTACAACTTTTATTTGAAACTTTGGGAATTCGTGTATATACATATAGCCCTATAGGTTGTATGCATATAATACTGTTTATATGTATTGTTACAAAGTGGTTATATTTCTTTTAACTAACAGCGAGTATTTTCATGAATGAAAGTAAAAGAAAGTTGTGTGACGCCTCGCACCAGATATTTTTTTTATTCAGTTAATATACAAGTTTCATTAATATTAGCAATAAAATTAAAAGTAATAAGAATATTACAAATATTAGTTCTTAATTTCCTTGTCCTCGTTTACCAGCTCTTTTATTGTCGCCATTGCCATATTATAATCCACAATATTCCCAACCATGCGCATTTCTTTAGAAATTTTATTTAATTGTATAACATCTCTCTGATTACTTTCAAGATAATAAATTAAAGCAAATTTCTTCACACTTTTTCTTTTAAACTCGGTTATTTCACCTTTAAATTTTTTACATTTACACTTTTGGGCCTTTTAATATAGACAATATGAAAAATAAATCAAATAGGTAGTGAATTAAGTTTATTCAATTGTTTTATAATGACTAACGTAAGTTGTAACCACTCGAACCGTTCGAGTCGCACGGTTGACAACAAGAGACTAAAGCTGAGTAAAAATGAACAAGACTGAACAGGATTAAGGATCAAACCAGTAATGGATCATATCCAGATACACAATAAATTCTATGCTAGTAGAGGCTACACAATATTATATTAAGCATCTAAGTAGAGGAAAGAGAGAGATCAAAAATTTGGGTTATTTGTAAATAATATTTGCAATATTGTAAAAAAAAGCAGGTTTACAACCAAGATTTATGTTTTATGATGATAAAACTTTTTTTAGGATGAAACGAGATTCACATAATATAATAAAAATTTCATGTATGTTAAAATGAAGACGATGGAATATCGTTTAGGTTGAGATGAGGTTCATTTTACTATTTGTAGGTTGAAATGAGGGTAAAAGATCCATTTTAGGGCCAAAATAGGTCTAAAATTTCGACTCGGGAAGGGATATATCTTACAGAATTGTTTTGACCAGGGATGAAGTTTTTATGAAAGTGCAAACATTTTCCTGATTTTTTTGGACTCATAGGATACAAATAACAAACAATTACAAATTTGTATTTTGAAATTTAAAAAAAAAATTGAAACTATTCTAGCCGCGTTCGAATTTTTCAAGATACCTCTATTTATTTTATTAAAAACATTAAGATTATTTTTAAAAAATTTACCTCAAAAATGCGTGTTTTGTGTTCAAAATCTCAACTTCCTAGGGATAGTTGTAGTAGTCATGTTTTTTATCGTTTAAAGCAGGGGTCGGCAACCTTTTGTGGACGGTGGGCCATTTTTTAAAAATAAAAATTATAAGCGGGCCGCATCATATGTTTTGTCGGTACGGGACGTTTTGGCGCCGGACGTTTTGGCATAGGATGTTTTCCCGCAAAGGGTTTCACTCCATTTTTTTTGAATCAACTTTCAGTTTCCCATTTAAAACTTTAGTGCTTCAATGGCGCCAAAACGACCTGCTTCGACGTTTTGTTCATTTAATGTAACCAGTATATAATTCCAACCTTTTTTTTTAAATCTAAATAAAATATAATTAAAAGCTTCAACAGAAGTTCAACAGAAAGTACATAAGAACATAACTTATTTTATTTTAATAAACATAACATTGATCATCAAATGAACAAAACATCGAAGCAGGACGTTTTGGCGCCGCCGTTTTGTATCTTGAAAAAATACAATAAAGGTGGACGTTGAATTGTAATTTGATAATTATAACGGTTGTAACCATTGTAACTAGTAACGTATTTTAAATTTTTACTTAATAGTAAAATTTAAATTAATAATAAATTTTTAAAAACAGCTAATTGAAATTAAAGAAAGCTACTAAAAAATGCAAAGAAATAGACTTAAAAATATTATTTTTATTATATTTTTTCGCTAATAATTGCGCATATATATAAAGAAACATTTTCTTGCTTGGCGGGCCGCATGCACTTTTACAAAGGGCCGCATGTTGCCGACCCCTGGTTTAAAGGACAAAAATCAATTACAAGTTTCTTAAGGTTACTGCGACCCCATGTTATTCAAAATAATTGACCAAGATTTTTCTATTAAAAATTTTAATTTATAGATCAAATCCAAACAAAACAAGAAACGGCTCTTCAAAACTGGCTTTCGTTCGAAAAAGAGCTTGACGAAAAGACGAAATGGTTCCGAGAAACTGAATCAAAGTTCCGAGATCAGCCTCTTCAAGCGACTTTAGCCGACAAGACCAAAAAACTCCACTTTTACAAAACGCAACGTGATGTAATCACATCAATAGAAAAGGATTTGGACAACTTTATCGATCGAAGTCATGCCCTGTTACATGTTAGTGGAACTGATCGAATCAAACCATTGATTTCTCAAATCAGTAATCGATATCAACTGTTACATGTTTTGAGCAAAGAAGTGATAAATCGATGGCAAGGCCTGGTCGATGATCATCAATCTTACGACACTAAATTGAATGATATCAACAAATGGTTAAAACATTTGGAAGAAAATTTAGCTGCTTTGAAAGAAGAAGTACAAGGATCAAATATCAATGCGAAATCTCAACAATTGTTAACTCTTTTCACCGATCGAGATCAAGGCGAACAAAAAATTGTGGAACTTACCACAGTTGGAGAATTACTCTATCCGGATACAGCTACCAATGGTCGGGAACAAATTCGACAAGAACTACGAGAAATTCGCGAACGTTGGGATAAACTAAGCGAAGAAATCAACCAACAACAAAAGATTCAAGATGCCCAATCACTTCAATGGAATAGTTATCAGGAAACCTTACAACAAACATTAGCCTGGCTTGAAACTCAAGAAAAATTAATCCAACACGATCCTTGGACTTCAATTCAAGAAATTCGAGCGAAACTTTATAAGCTCAAAGTAATCTTACAGGAACTTCTTTCATACAAACGAGTCATTGAAAATGTAACTGAAAAATCACAGGCTTTGATTCAATTAATGCAAAATCCTGAATATGTGCAAGAACTTAAAGATACAATCAAGTCGATAAATACACGATATGAAGATTTGGTACAAAATGCTCAAAAATCAATTCGACAAATGGAAGATACTCTGGATGTGTATCAACAGTTTATCGATCTTCAAAAAGCTCATCAAGATTATCAGAAATCTTTATGGGATCGTTTGTCTGGATTTACGGATTATAGCGGTAATAAGATTATATTGCAAGGACGATTGAAGAAAGTTACCGAAACGCAGGATAATTTACCGGATGGCCAGATTAAATTGGATGCTTTGCATAAGCATATCGAGAAAAATCAGGATAAGTTACCATCTCGAGCTCGTGAGGCTATGGAACGAGATTTGACCAATTTGAAATTTGACTTTGACAAGTTTGCAACAGCGCTAAGTGATTTGCGGCATAATTTGGAAGAGCGTTTACAACAATGGTCGGACTATGAAAATTCGTTCGATCGTCTGTTTGCTTGGCTTACCGATGCTGAAACGACCCTGAAAAACTATCAGCCTAAGTCAACACTTCAAGAAAAACAAGACCAACTGGAGAAGTATCAGGTAAAGTTGTTACTTTTATAACCCTTATCCCGGTTCAAGAGATGTGTTTAATCAATAACTGTGTTGAGATTTAAAAAAAAATTTAACAAAATCCTTTTTTTGTGGATTTTATAAGAAATATTTCAGATGGACGTGAGTGACTTGTTTTTTTAAAAAGAGTAACTAATCGATTTCCCGGCTAAGAGTCCTTAATTTTTAGTGTTAGAACCATTTAACCCGATGTTAACTGTCCTTTATCTAGGATCTGGTTAGAGTAGTTGAGTCGCGCGTTCGGGATATCAAGGAGTTTGTCACGCTGGCCGATCATCTCGAACAAGTAAGATTTTTGTACAGCTACAAGCACTTTTTTTTTTGTTGAAATACTTGGCAGACGTTTTTTGAATTTTGGGCTGCTAACTGTAAAATTCTTACGTAGAACAGCAAATTTTTTCATTATTTTTATTTTGGTAGATTCTTATTGGGTAACTTTTTTCATATATCTTTCATTATTTTTTTTTTATTTTATTTAATTTTGGTGGCTGGTCTTTCACTTTTTAGGTTTGGGCGAAGCCGAGCTCTGGAGTAATGGATAACTACTTATATAGATATATTTTCATTAACTTGGGTCACACGAAAAAACTTTATCAGCTTCAAATAACTGTACTTATTCGTACCATTTTTGTAGATTTTTTGATTTTTTCCTAAACTAAGAATAATTAATACAGGATGTTCAATATAAGTACAGACACCAAAAAACTATACATTGAACCAAACAACACAGCCTTGTAAGAACTACTATCTTGCTTTTAGAGATTCACCAAATCAAGCAGTTGAACATTTATCATTTTAATCTATATAAATAAAATGATAGCTGTTTTCTAATGTTCGCTTTTAACTCAAAGACTACTGAATTTTGATCAATTTTTTTTTTTTACTTCTTATACACTTGATCCTTATCTAAAAAAGGAATTATCACGATATCCTCATTAAAAGCAAAGTAATTAAAGTTTTAAAAAAATATGATTTTTACAAGCAAAACGCGTGAAGCGGTGGATTTTTCGTCGTTTTGACAGAGTGGGGCAAACAATCTAATGCGCATGGGCTGGAGAGAATGTGTTTCTCCTTCCACTGCCTACTGATTATTTCATATTTGAGCCTAGACTTAATGCAGCTCAGCGAGATATAAGATCAAGATTTTTTGAATTCTACTTGTTTAGCAGTTTTAAAAATATTTTTTGTAGCTTTTTTTTAAATTCTCTTTTAGCATTTTTTATATTTTACTGTAAATATAAATTCAAATACATTTTGAAACTACAACCGTGTATACTTATTAATTGATTAATAATTAATTTTTCAAAAATTTGCAAACTAAAAATTAAATTTGCTGTAAGATATAAAAGTCACGTTTTAAAATTTTTTTTTATCAAATTGCTCCTTAAATTCTTTTTCCGGGTCCGCAATTACTCCAAGTGTATAGTTAATAGTTAATTAATAATTAAATTTTTAAATACTTTTCAACCTCAAGATTTAAAATCACTATAAAATCCAAAATAATTTTTTATTGAAATTTTTGTTTTTTTTTTAAGCCTTTTATCTACTCTTTTCATTATGCAAATAAATGATCAAATTTTTGCAACTTTTTTAATAATTAATTATTTGTAACTATTTATATATACATGTATTGTTATACTATGACGTCATCAACTGCCGTTGGATCTTATAAACATGGATAGTTTAAAAATTTAATTACTAATTAATTATACACCTGGAGCAATTGTGGATCCGGAAAGAGCATTTAAGGAACAATTTTTTGAAAAAAAAAATTAAAACTGATTATTTTGGATTATATAGCAATTTTTATTTTTGAATTTACAAATTTTGGAAAAATTAATTATTAATTAACTAATAACTATACACTTGGAGCAATAGCGGATTCATAATAACTTAACATAATAACCTACGCAGACGACGTCGCGGGTATCAGTTAGTACTAATATATTTTGACTCAAATGTGCTTTTGATTTTGAAAATTAGATCAAGTAGCTTGAAAATCAAGTCAAGCTCGACTACCTCTAGTTACAAATAATAGCGATATCCTTTGATGGGTATTTCTTTTGAATCACGCCGTAAAACATTTAAATAAAAAGGGACGACACATTTTAATTAAACTACCCCAAGTATTAATTGTTCTTACAGGAGCTTTTTGAATGGAAATTCGATGTAGACTTTCAGGTTTTTGTTGTTTTACTTATCTGAAACACTCGATATTTATTTAATGACTACAGTATTTTTTTTGGTTTATTTATTGGTTGCAAAATATGTAAACCAATGTAACAATCAACTTATCCAGGTTTCACCATAATTATTCATAAATGGAATAGATCAAAAAATCGATTTTTATGATGATAAAATCTTTTTTCTTCCTTCATTTTCGTTGCTTCATCCTTTAGATCCTTCACCCTAATTTTTATATAATTTTAACTGTGCTTTTGCATGTGTAGATTACAGCTATTCCAAAATTTCAAAAATTGAATTGAAGTTCATATGTTTCTTCGTTTTTTTAGTCGTTAATTTTAAGCCTTCGTCAACATGAGAACGAGATGGACAAGATGTCGGACGACTCATCCGAGTTGGTCCAAAGCAGTGGAGATACCAGGATTTCAGTCAACGTTCAGCAAATCAGCTCGCGGTTCCAGTCGGTCCAGACCACCGGAAAGGAGATTGTGAAGAAATGCGAACAAGCTGTTGCTGATCATGCAGCCTACAACGAAAAATATCGTCAATGTTCCGATTGGATTGCAGCTGCCCAAGTTCGCTATGAAAAATGCAACGATAACTCTCAGATTGGAGCTCGACATGAGCTTACCAAACGACTAACAGTTCTTCGTGAATTGATGGAACAACAACCAAGTGCCACTTTACTACTTCACAACACGGTGGAGCTTGGAGAAAAATTATATCCTAGCACATCGATTGAAGGACGTGAAACAATTCGACTACAACTCCAAGACTTGCAACAAGCCTTGGAAAGCTTATACGATGGAATTTCGAGTACCGATCGGGAAATTCAAGCAAAATTGTCACGTTGGTCCGGTTTTGAGGAATGTTGTGAGAGTATTTTGAAGTGGTTGAAAGAAGTGGAACTACAATTGCCCCAAGAACCTGAATTGAAAACTACATTGGACGAAAAGAGAGCTCAGTTGCAAATCTATCGAGGCATTTTACAGGAAGCCTTGGCTCATCAACAAGACATTATCGATTTACGAGTCAAAACCGAAAGTTTGCCGGAGAGAAATGAAAAAATTGATAAGCAACTAGCGTCATTGACGGCACAGCAAGATTCGATTTTAAAACGAGCTCAGAAATTTGTGGAAATTTATGAGGGTATTGTGAGCGATCATCAACAGTACAGTAAGGCAGTGTTGGATGCTCATGAATGGTTGGATGCTACCCATCATACTGTTGAACTTTGGGGTGATACAGAACTTGAAAGAATTTCTCTTCACACGAATCTAGAACGACTTAAGGTAGGTTAAGTTCCAGTAAAACTTTTTTTTTACTCTCATATTTCACGTTTTCCCGGTGTTTGCGTTAAATTCTGGGCTCCTATTTTATACCGATGATTATTTCGTTAATTCTCGAAAGTTATCGTGAATTTTTTTATAGATTTTTAATTAAAATTTATTTGTAGAATCTTCAAGCTACGCTTCCAGAGGATGAATCCCGATTTACACTTATTCGAGATCTAGGTTTGAAGGTGATTCCTGGAACGGTCGACTCGGGCCAGGTAAACATTCGCTCGCAAATTGATTCTTCTCAACAAGATTGGGAAGGTCTATTGTCCAGTGTGCAATCAACAATCGAATCTCTGGAAAATAAATTACAAGCTTGGAACGAATACGAAGCCCTGAAAGATCAATGTTTGGCTTGGATTCGCGATACCGACACAAAGTTGCACGCAGTCGACTTAAAAGCGACTTGTGCCGAGAAAAAAGAAATGCTCGAAACCTTAAAAGCCTTACAAGGTGAAGTACGAGCCAAAGAATTGGAAATCGATACCGTTACTGAACGTGCTCAGCAACTTCATAAAGGGGCGGTTAGTTCTCGAAACTCACAAATCTCCGAACTTGGCTTGAAATACCAACAAGTTTCACATAAAGTCAAAGATTTGACCAGTCGTTGGCAGCAGTATGTAACCAACCATCAAGAATTTGATTCTAGTATTGGCGAATGTTTGCGTTGGCTTGGAGAGATCAAAAACAAATTAGCTTACTGTAGTGATTTAAGTGCGACATCTCAAAAAGACCTAGAAGGAAAAATGGAAACGATTCAAGACCTTTTGCTTTATAAAGACGAAGGTTTTGCTCGTGTTCAAAGTTTGGTTGAATTGGCCCAGAATGTCCTTGCTAATACAGCACCTGCTGGACATGAAGCGATCAATGAAGCCTTAGCCGGTTTGCAAGAGGAATGGTCCAGTTTGGCGTCTAAAATGATTGAAACTAAAGCTATCTTGGACGATTCCATCAATAAATGGTCAGGATTTTTGGAGCAGATTCAAGGATTGAATAAGACGGTCGAATGGATGGAGAGTACGTATGCAGATATTTCACAGTTCCAAGCGACAATGACGGAAAAACGAGCCCAATTAGAACGAATTAAGACAGCCGAGGAAAAGGTTCGATGTGAAAAAATCGAAATTGATAATTTGAAATCGAAAGCATCGGAAATGATGGCTAGTGGACAACAAGGACAAGCTGCCTCTCAGGCTCAACAAATTTTAAATAAATTCGATACTCTCGCCGAAAATATTAAGGTATTTATTATTAAAGGATTTTTTAGGGTTTCTTATAAATTTTGTTTGGTTTATAGAAATTATTGAATGATCGAGAGGATCAATATCGAGATCATCGTTTATATAAAGAGGCCCACGATGAACTTTTGTCGTGGTTGTCTCGAGCACGAGAAAAGCTTCCTTCTCTCAAACAACGTTCGTTGAGCGATAAACTAGCCATTGAAAATTCAGTAGCGCCCCTGGATGCGCTCCTTAACAAACAGGCTCAGGGAGAACTTTTGGTCGAACATCTACAACACACTGGAGAAGTTACTTTGGCAAGTACCAGTCCTGCAGGACAGGAAACAATCCAAAACGAAATTCGAGCTCTTCGCGAAAGTTTCGAAGGCTTATTTAGAGGTAAATTTTTACAACGTTTCATTTGAATAGATATTTATTTATTATTTTATAGAAATCAAAAATCAAAAGGATCAACTTGAAGAGACTGTTGTTCAATGGAGAGATTACAAGGATGAATATGAACGTTTATCAGATTGGTTACAACAAATTGATATCTTAGTGAAAAATCACAAGCTTACTTTGGTTGCGACTGTTGATGAGAAGAAGAAACAAGTTGCTGATATGAAGGATATTTTAGATCGATTAGAAAAGGGCAAGGAGCAGATTGAAAAGTTCAACGCAAACGCAGCAGGGTTACTTTCGTCCCACTTAGATACCTACGTAAATAATCAGTTAAGACACTTAAACTCTCGATATCAAGTTCAAGTTAACTTAGCTAAAGATGTCTTGAACAAAGTTGAAACTAATTACGACCAGCACCGACAATATCAGGATAACTACAACAAGGCAATTGCTTGGATTGATAATGCAAAGGAAATTATTCGTAATTGCTCTGAAGCCTCTTCGAACAGCAGTAAAGAGGTGCTACAAAATCGATTAGAACAAATTCAGAACTTGCTTCGAAAGCGTGAAGAAGGTCAAAACTTGATTCATAAAACGGTGAATTTCGGTGAAAAAGTCGTCCGGAATACACGCTCTGATGGACGAGATATCATCAACAATCAACTTAAAGAAATTCAGAATGATTGGGATCGGCTAGTTCGGAAAATTTCTACCGCTAAAGTTCACCTGGAAACAAGCTTACTTCAATGGGCCGACTATAGCAGTTCTTACGATCAACTTCAACAATGGATTACAGATCGTGAAGCGAAGCTTCAACAAGTATGCGAACAAAAGGTGGTTAAAGCTAAGAAAGGTCAGGCTACTGGTCTTAGCTCACTTGCCATAGGTGAAAGAAAGGCCAATCTCCGACAAACCAACAGCATTGTACAAGATATCGTCTCATTCGAACCAATGATTCAATCAGTAACCTCGAAAGCCGAAGGTTTAATGCAAGGAGCACCCGCAACTGAAATATCTAGTAAATACGAAACATTAAGCAAACAAGCCAAAGAGTTGTTTGCTCGACAAAAGGAAACTGTTGAGCATCATCAAGCATTTATTGATGCTGGAAATGATTTTGTTCAGTGGGTTCGAGCTGCTCGAGAAAAATTAAGTAAGTGTTCAGAACCGACCGGTGACAAAGAGTCGTTGGGAAGCAAACTTTCACAGTTACGGGTTTTGCAAAATGAACTTCCCGAGGGTCAGAAGAAACTTGAGAAAGCTTTGGAACAAGGTGATGCGGCTTGTCAACATGCTGATGAAGTTGATAAAGAAATCATCGAGGAAGAAGTCGCATTGTTACAAGAAGAATTTGATTCATATGTGTAAGTAATTGTAGTTTGCTTAAACTGATGAAATTATTTTTTTTTTCAATTCTTGGAGGTTTTGTGGTATAAATATTTTTTTTTTGTTTTATAGGGAATCATTGAATAATACCAAGTCTCTTCTGGAAATAGGTATTGTTAAGTGGACCGAATATGAAGATCAATATCAAGAGGCCAGTGATTGGTTGTCTCAGACTGAAGAACTGGTTCAAGCCTACAACAAACTTCAAAATAATTTGGAGGAAAAACGAACAGTTTTGGAACAATTCCAGGTAATTTGTTGTTTTATTCATAGAGTTTGCTCCTTAAGAATTTTTTTTTTTTTAAAATAGAGACTGACAAAAATAGGCAGTAAAACCGAGTGTTTATGAATGCATACTATAAAGTTTTTCTTTATCACTGTTACTTTTAGAAAGCAATATTATGTCCACCTCTGTTCAACTCGTTGAGGTTTTTTCTGTTACTAACTTGTTACTAGCTGAGACTAAAGCGTGCTCAAAACTAATTGATTAATAGAAATCTTCATACCAAAATATAAAAAGAAATCGTTAAGCTATTTGGACAGAATGAGATAGTGGCTATTCCAGAAGAACCGTGTATTCTCCAGAAAAATAATTAATATTAATTATTAAGTAACTTTTAGACTTTGGATTCATAGTAGTTAATTAGGAGGACCATTGAAATACCCATAACGTATACAAAAATATTTAGTAAAATTTTTTTTTAATAATACCAATTCTAAAATATAAAAATAAATTTTATAAAATTCTTCGTTTTATAAAATTGATCAAATGTTGAAATAATCGATGCATTCGTTCGATGTTTGATGTAGTTTTTAATCCGATTAAGGGATTAACTTATTTTTCAACCTTGACATTTTGAGTTTTGCAATTTGCAATTCGTCGATATTTTTTTCAACAAATGCAGAACATAGAATAAAAATCATGATAAAATTGGTTTGAAAAGTTGATCCTGCATTTGTGATCTTGAAGGGTTTCTATTCAATTTATCAAAAAACTGCAAGCTTTTTTTAATATTCAATTACAATTTGAGACATCTTGAACAAAGAGTATAGCCGGGTTTATATGGCAAATCTGCCTCCACGGCTTTTTCGATTTGCAGTTGGGGGATCGATTTGACATCAAACAAAAATAATTCACCCAAATTTTTAACGCCCTACCTCAAACGGTTTTCAAGATTTTCAAAAAAACCTCATTTTTCAATTTTAATTTTTTTCAATCGTAAAATTGAATATTAATAAATGGTGATTTTTTTTTCCAATTTCTAGGACTAAAAAATATGTTATGACACTATCATAATAAATCTCAGAAGAAAAACCGATTTTCCACAGGAAAAATAAAACTAAAATAAATTTTTTATCCATTTTATTTAAAAGTCTCACTCACCAAACTTTCTTAGAAAATGTCTTTTATTATGTCTTATTATTATTTACTTATTATTATTATTATTATTATTATCATTATTATTATTATTATTATTATTATTATATATATCTTATATTATTATATTTTACTCCTTTCCATTCATGAATTTTTTCATAATTTTTGATGTGGAGCAGTGTGAAAAAAAATAAAAACTATATGTTTTTTCAATATCAGCGATAGCCGATGAGCTTAGGGCGCGTTCAGACGGATCAACTAAACTCGCCCGACTATTTTCAATCTTGTTGACTGTAGCAGGGTAAGCGACGCGAGAAGTGAAGCACAAGCGAGTTGAATAGGAAGCAAATTGAGCAGAATTGAAAGGCCGCGTTCAGACAGATCAACTCAACTCGCCCGACTAGTTTCAATCTTGTAGACTGTAGCAGGGTAAGCGACGCGAGAAGTGAAGCGCAAGCGAGTTGAAAGGGAAGCAAATTGAAAGAAAACTGATCAACTAAACTCGTTCAACAAAAGATTGACTGAATCAAACTTTTGTTGAACGAGTTTTGTTGATCAGTTTTCTTTCAATTCTGCTCAATTTGCTTCCCTTTCAACTCGCTTGTACTTCACTTCTCGCGTCGCTTACTCTGCTACAGTCTACAAGATTGAAAATAGTCGGGCGAGTTTAGTTGATCCGTCTGAACGCGCCCTTAGATGATAGCTGCTAATGCTATCGACCGGGACTTTCAGAACCTATTTTTTACTCTAAAGCCTTACTGAAGTGGAGTTAGTGTTAGAGAACTTAGAGTTATTTTAAAAAGTGATAAAATAACCATCATTGCTAATAATATGATTATTTTTCTTCTTACTTGTTTTATTAACATTATAAAAAACTACGCTTTAAAACTTAACTTATGCGACGAGAGAATTATATAGAAAACACTTTTTCAACTAAAAATTGCATGATTAATATTCATTAATATTCAATTTTACTATTGAAAAAAAAATAAAATCGAAAAATGAGGTTTTTTTGAAAATCTCGAAAACCGTTCGAGATAGGACGCTAAAAATTTAGGTGAATTATTTTTTTTTTTTGTTGTCGAATTGATCCCACAACTGCAAATCAAAAAAGCCGTGGGGCAGATTTGCCATATAAAGTCGGAAATATGAATAGTAATCTATAAAAAATATTGCAACCCATCAATATAAAATTCAATATAAAAACGTATATAAAAATAAAGGTTACATTATTAAAGTTATCTTTGAGGAATTAGACGTGAAAGCAGCATATATTTTTTTTTTTTAGTTAAAAGCATCTAGAAAATTTGCATCTTGGTTGCGCTTTTCTATTTTGAAAAATTTGAGGAAATTTTAACATTTGATTTCTAATGTTGATTTCGAGAATAGAAATAATTTTTTTTTCCCTCAAATTTCTACAAAATAGCTATGATGATCACATGGTGTGTCACATTTGTTTTCCATTCTTCCATCCTTCATTTGTTTTACCTAAAAAATTTTTCTGCTTTATATAAAATTATTTTAAAATTGGAAATCTTAGTAAATGGCAAAATTCATTATAACACAAGGCTTAAAATTCGATTGATTACTAAAATGTAATAAATGCTCAAGAAAAAGTTTCTTACACCCTGGATGCGAGTTTTGACGAGTTCTGACAAATTAGTCCAAACAAACAACGACCTACATTTCAGTGTTTTTATTGATAGCGATGAAGCCGTCAGAACCTGCATGATATCGTCAGAAGCCATTAATCGTTCAAATACATTTCTTGCGATTTAGTCTGTTTTGTTAGCTTTGCTAATGGATCTTTAAAAAAAAAGTCAAGTCCGTTCATTCATTAAATCCGATCATCTTTGCTGGGCTACAGAAACGTACCTACTGACTATCAGAATATAAAAAAATATGCACATTGTAATTGCGATTACCTACTGGTCAAAAGACATTTTCGTCAGAACTCAGTGAAGTTTTTCTTCATTTTGATAGAGGCACATGAAAATCCCCATTTAAAAGAGGTCGTCGAACGCACCCATATTAGTAACTCTCTAAGTCCATTTTTTCCGAAAAAAGAGATTATGGGGGATTTGTAATATTCATCCAACCTCCATCAGAGTCACAAAGAGAAATCTCGGTTCAGCCTTATTTGAATAGTTAGAAATCAGAGTATGAAAAAACAGTCATTGTATTCGAAGAACTTAAAATCACGATATCTCAAAAAACCTCAAAATCGACTTAGGTGATTTTACTAAGGAACCACAAATTTGATGCTTTTAGTACTATAAATTATTGACTATAAAAGATTATATAAGTAATTATAGAAATAGAAAGTTCTTTTGGAGTAAACTCGACTCGACGATCTTAGTTAATACACATCATTTTTCCATTCAAAAATTCCATTATGTATTGTAGGTTCAGCTTCAAACATTGTTCGATTGGCAAAAAGAACTCGATCGATTGAACATGAAAGCTCAGATTTTATTAGAAACTTGCGCTGATACTCGAATCAGTAATGCAGTTACCCAAATGACAACGAAATACAACACTATTTTATCGTTGGCAAAGGAAATTATGCGACGCCTCGAGCTTCATTATCAGGTTGGTTTATTAAAATAAAAAAAAATCAAATTAGTTTTAATTGTTACTGTCTTTAGGAACATCAACAACATAATACACTGTATCAAGAATGTCAAGATTGGGTTGATAGAACTCGTGACAAATTAAATGAATGTCAAGATATCCCCAATACCCTCACTGAAGTTAACAATAAACTTCATACAGTTGTTGGAATTCGCCATTCACTTGAACAAGGCCAAAATAAGCTGCGCTACGCTTTGGAGTTGAAAGAAAAGGTGATCATGAACACCGAACAAGCTGGAGCTGCTAAAATTCAAGAAGATACCGAAAATTTGAAACATGATCTAGAAAAATTGTTGTCAGACGTACAGGAAGTGCGTCAAAAATTAACAACACGAGCTGCTCAACTGGAAGACATTCATAAAGCTCATAAAGTTCTTACCGATTGGTTACAAGAATTGGAACACCAAATTCAACCAGAAGAATCATATTTGAACGATTTGAGCGAAAAGAAATCAAAACTGGAAAAATTCCGTTCAGTTTTACGAGAACTAAACTCTCAGAGTGAATTAGCTGATAAACTCAAGCGGAAATTGGATGAAGATAAAACGATTCCTCCAGGTCCATTCCAAGCGAGTTTAGATAAATATGATGAATTAAAAACCTTGGTCTTAAACAATATTTCGGTAAGTTTCATTATAGCTGGGGAGCCCAAGCGGGGATTTTGGGATTTACTAAAGCGCGGCAGATTAATATACAGGGTGATACCTTGTACCCAGTTAAGTACTTCCACCAAATATTAGTCCCATATATATGGCCGCCCGTCAAGGATAAAGGATCAGATTAGTAAAAAAAATTGATCATCTGATTTTCTCGAGCGCGTCAGATTAAAATAGGGTAAGTTAGTTACATGCTAAAAGGTGTATATTCACTAATCTGACAATTTGAAAGCGACGAAAAGAAAGGGGAGGGGTACAAAGTTGTAAAGAAAAACTTCATCTCGACGTTCTCGAGCGTGGTTTATTTTTTTTCTATTTTGAAGGGAATAAATCAAGTATTACGAAAAATATATAATCTGACGATTTCCACAAGACGGAGTAACAAAAAATCATCGATAAAGTTTAATGCGTGCAGTTGCGTGATGCATATATTTGAATTTTTCCAGAAAAAAGCTTCAAATAAAAGTTGTAGCCATTAATGAGTTTCAGAACCATAGTAAGTTTAAAGAAAATCGTTGAAGCCGTTTTCGAAAAAAAATGAAAAAGCTCAAAAACTCCTAGAATATAGTAAAGGTTTCGACTAACTGATTTCGGCCAAAAGCTTCGCGGCACATCTAGGTATAATATGGAGACTGAATGCCAAATTTGGTGAAATTCGGATAAAGACATTTCTGTGTGGGAGTGTGTGACAGTCATATCGTATCGAAAGCTTTATCCAAATTTCATCAAACTTGAAATTTGACTTCCATAGTATAACTAGTACCACGAAGCTTCTGGTTGAAATCGGTGAACCGAAAGCTCCACTTTATTCTAGAAGTTTTTGAGCTTTTTCAATTTTTTTCAAAAACGGCTCCAACGATTTTCTTTAAACTTTCTATAGTTCTTAGACTCATTCATGCCTACAACCTTTAATTGAAACTTTTTTCTGAGAAAATTTGAATATAGGCTGTATGCATATATAAAAAAAATGTTTTGAATTATTTTTAGATTAGGTGAATCCTTTCTGATAATCGTCAGATTATGAGACAGCATGTCTAAGGCATAAAGATGACCCATATATATCTTAATCTGACGCGCTTGAGTATTTCAAAATGGCAATTTTTTTTGCACATTCCAATAATGGCAGCGCGCTTGCGTCACATTCAAATCGTCAGAAGTTTGTCTTAGGTTCACTTAACATCCCCTTAGAAAATTTGACGCGCTCGATTAATTTTTTTTTTCTTCATTTTCAACCCTTACGTACGACCACCCCCATCATGGTAACGATCAGATTAACATATGTACATTTTTAAAAATACGTAGGACATGGATGGACAATCTATAGCCGCTCCTCCCACCGCTGAAAATATATATATTATATGACATTTTTTTCTTTTTATTATCTAAGCTTTGCAACCCAACAGGTCTCGATAACGCTCGAGTAAATCCCGATTTAGCATCGTGGGCTCCCCTACTATCAGGAATATCAAACATTTTTTTGGATTTAATTAAATTTACTTTTAGAATATGGAGTCTCAAGTTACTGATCATGAACAATATAAGCAATTGTATGATGAAGCATGTGATTGGTTGCGTCGAATGCGTATAGATATTCAACAATGTTCCGATACTCATGGAGACAAACAATCTGTGTTAAATAAAGAGCAACAAATCGCAAAAATTACTTCATCCTTACCAGATGGTGAAAATTTAGTTACTAAAGCGATCGAGCAAAGCATCAAACTTCTGAAAACAACTGGAAGTGAAGGGCAAGACGTAATTCGACAAGAAGTCGAACAACTTAAATCGGAATGGGAAGGAATTCAAATAATTAATGGTGAAACTGGAAAAGTTTTAACCAAATGCATTGCCGCCTGGAATGAATACACAGATCGTTACAATAAAATGAAAACATGGTTAGAAGCGACTCAAAAGAAAGTCGATGAAGAAAGTAAAGTCGAAAAGAAAACTCCCGATGAACTTGAAAAATGTAAACTTCTATTACTTGAAATTCAAAATCAAAAATCGTCAATGGAAGAAATGACTGATAAATGTGAGGCTTTAATGGAATTTAGTGCATGTTCTTGGATTCGCGATCAAACTGTTACCCTTCAAGCCGCTTATACCAATCTCCTAACAGCGATGCAAAGTTTGGTTTCGGTCGTTGAAAAGAATCTCTCTGATCATACTGAGTTCTTAAAAGCTAAAAAAGATCTGGAACAGTGGTTGTATACAGCTCATGGATCAGTCCAGGATTGTATTGGCGTTGGTGATGAGGCCAGTACCAAAGATAAATTGGAAACGATTCGATTGGTTTCAACTCGTATGACAGAAGGACAGCACTTATTAAGTGTCTTAAACGACGCATTTACAAAAGCTATTAATAATACACCATCGGAAAAACAAGAAAATCTTCGAGATGACTTAACAACGCTTCGTAACAGCTGGGAACAACTTTCCATTGATATTCAATCAGTCTTGGCTCAGCTCAAATCAACGCTTAGTCGCTGGGAGGATTATAACGACTCAAAGAATCGAATTGATAAATGGATCACTAACGTTGAGGAAGGCTTGAAACATACTCCTGATACAAAAGGAGAATTGGGCGAAATGAAAACTTTACAAGAGCGATACAAACACTTACAAGATGAAGTCACGAAGAAAACGATCGATTTGGAACATTTGTTGAACGAAGCTGGGGAACTGTCTTCATGGGCAAAACAACCTGCTGTACTTGAATGTGTCAAAGAACTTCAAGTTCGATTTGAAAATGTCACAGCTCGTTGTAAAGCTCGTAAAGAACAACTGGATCTTGAAATGCAAGACTATTCAGCATATCATCAGTCGTTGCAAGATACCGAAAAATGGCTGCTACAAATTTCCTTCCAATTAATGGCACATAATTCTCTGTATATCACAAATCGGGAACAAACTCAAGAACAAATCAATCAACATGAAAGCTTATTGAATGATATTCAAAAGTATCAAAGTACTTTGGATGATGTGAAAGCTAAAGGACACAGTCAAATCAATCGATATGTGGCCACCACTCCTAATATTCGATCTACCATTGAAACGCAACTAGGAAATGTTCAGGATAGCTACAACTCTCTTTTACACACAGCAATTCAAATCAAAAATCGACTTTATGAATCCCTTACTAAATTTAAAGAATATGAGGATACCTTAGAAAGTATCATGATTAACTTGGATTCATACGAACCACTATGTATCGAATTGGATGTTCCTGTTAATGATTTGAAAGAAGCCAATGATCAATTGGAAATAGCCAGGGTATAATATTAAAAAAAAAAAAATCTTTTTTTTATTGATTAATTTTTTTTAAATAGAATCTTCATAACAAGTTACAAAATGAGAAGTCTCGATTAGCCGTGGCTGTTCAGGCTTGTGAAGCGGCTACGGCTTGTATAAGTCGACCTAGCAGCCCACAGGATCCTACGCCCGCCCCCATTCCCGAACGGGAATTGATTGTACGGGCTCGTCTTGAAGATCTGATCGATCAGGTATGGAATTTAGTTTATTTGATTCAAATCAAAGAACTGCATATAAGTTTTGTTGTGTGATGTTTTTGTATGATGTGTGCTTTTTGTCCCTTTGTCCTCCAAATAAATATCCTTGAAATGTTAACATTTTTTTTATTTTTTTTTTTAAATTAATTGCATGATTTGTGTTGTTTTGTTAGCCCGATATGGAAGTAGGCGAAGTAGACGAGACTCAAGCTGAGTTCCGATTGAATACGTTGCTTAAAAGTCTCCAATCCAAAGATTTTGCTAATAAACTGAATAATTTGATTCATAAGGTGGGTAGTTGCATGATTTTTTTACTATGAACATATGAAATTTTCACTAGGTATAAATTTGATAGGATATTTTTGAAAAATTCTTAATTTTGATGTGATTTTTCACAAAGCTGTAACTTAGACGAAAATCATCGAAAGCAGAATAACAAATTATACAGGGTGTGCCAGCTAGACCGGCCATTAAAGTTTGCGGAGAACCTGAAATAATAAAAATCTAAAAATTGGGATTATAGCCTAACTGGATTGGAGTTACCTTCCTAAAATATTTTTATTTTTCGAGCACTTCCGGTTATACCAGAAGTCGACTCTAAAATCGTTATTTCAAATGGCATCCCCTATTTGTTTTTACATATCTTGATTGAATTAATAATTCTGAGCAAATTTAAAACTAAAAAGGTCTCATTTAATCCTAAAGGATTTCGAGAATAAATACTTTTATTAGAAATTTTGCATCAAACGGACGTCTTGTAAAAGGTCCGTAACTCTCACATTAAATTGTGTAGGAACCTCGACATAGGCTCGTTTGAGAGCTCAAAGATGCAGTTACACTTGAGATTATCAAAAACAATTAGTTATTGTTATTAAGTATCACAAAGTACATTATAAAGTAACACGTGCTGAATTGTACAAAATCCTGATTTTTTTAAATGGCACCACCTAATTTTATTTACCTTGTCTGGTTCTTCTTAAAATTTCCCACATTTTCATAATTCATATTCCTATAGCCAAGTGTAAGAGTTTTTGAGTAATCGTTTAAAATAAGAAAATTCATGGTTAAATCCGTAATTTATAACCGAGTTTTATGCTCTATGGCTAACAGTAATTGGCCATGTTTTCAAGTAGGATATATTTAGCCGAAACAGTTATTATCATAAACAAAACGAGTAAAATTTGTCCAAATTTTTGTAGGTAATCTATTTAACTTTAAATTACGTGCAAAACGGGGTCTGTAAGCCTCGTAGTTCTCTCACAATCTTAAAAAAAAGCATAAAAGGTCAATTAAATTTTTCCAGAAATGTACCTTAACATTTTTTTGTAGCATGAAGTGATTTTTAAGCATGATTGACCCCGGCTGGGCACATCCACATTGCCAGTCGGCAAGATCCTGCCCCCGGAGTTACTAAAATACCTCTCTTGTAAATGCAAGAAGGGGTGCTGAGTGGTGGCTGCACTTGCCTGGAAGCAGGGCTTAGATGTACTGCGATGTGTGTTATTTGCTCTGGGGAAATGTGCAAAACTTCAATGAAGAGGATGACGATGACGAGCCTGAAGAAAACCCTGACGATCCACCAATACTGGAGTACCCACCAAAATGTGATTTTACCTTATATCGGTTCTCTGAAATTTTGAGAGAACTACGAGGCTTACAGGCTCCGATTTGCGCTTACTTTAAAGCTTATTAAATTGTCTACAAATTATATTCAATAAGTTCTGCTCGTAGGATTAATGGTTTCGACGCACCTTCGATCTGAAAAAGGTCTAAAACTAAAATTTTTGAAAATACTGGCCTATTTTCAAAGTGCCGTAACTCAGTGACCCATTAATGTGCAGAGCTCCGGTTGGGCTTAATTTGTAAAAAATTTGATGCTCTTAAAAAACGTGCAGAATAGCTTTCGAAGAAAAGTGCATGGATTAGGAGATACCGAGCAGAATCTGAAATAAGTTCAAAAATTTCACGGTTTTTCCTCTATAAAAATTTTTCCACTACCTTTTGAGAGTTGCAAACTTGAGAATACATAGCCCTAATAGGTCCAACATCATACTTAAAAATCAGAAATATATCATGTTTTACGAATTTATCGTTGATTTTGAATGGCTTAAATACGCAGTGTAATTAAATAAATCGCCCACCTGAAAACATGGCCAACTACTGTTGGTCATACCTACAGTATAAAACTCGGTTATAAATTACAGATGTAATGTTGAACTTCTTATTTTAAGCGATAACTGGAAAACCCTTACACTTGGCTATAGGGATATGGATTATGAAAATGTGGGGATTTTTAAGAAAAACTACACAAGGTAAATAAAATTTGGTAGTGCCATTTAAAAAAATTTATATTTTGCACAATTCAGCACGTGTTACTTTACGATGCACTTTGAGATACTGAGTAACAACAACTGATTGTTTTTAATAATCTCGAGTGTAACTACACAATTTAATGTGAGAGTTACGGACCTTTTACAAGACGTCCGTTTGATGCGAAATTTCCAATATAACTCTTTTTTCTCAAAAAAGATGCTCAGAGTTATTAATTCAATTGAGATATGTAAAAACAAATAGGGCATGTCATTCCAAATGGCGATTTATGGTCAACTTTCGGTATAACCGGAAGTGTCAAAAAATTACAAATATTTTAGGAAGGTAGCTCCAATCCAGTTAGGCTTTAATTCCAATTTTTAGATTTCTATTATTTCAGGTTCTCCGGAAACTTCTAATGGCCGGTCTAGCTGGTACACCCTGTATAGCTTTGAGTGTCCAGTTTTTGGATATAGGGATAAAAATTCTTTAACATTTACAAAATATTTTGAAATGAATTGATTCGGAAATAAAATAACTTGCAAAATTCGTTAACGTTAAAGATTTAATCTTCAGATCTTAAAACTCCATATTTATTAGCTTCATTGTTTTTTACTATTCCTCTTTAAGTTATTGTTATTGTAACTAGGACTTATTTTAAGTTCAGGTTCTAATAAAAATGTATTCTTTAGGTACAAAATCGTTTAAGTGCCATCAATGATACTGTCAAAGAATTTGAAGAACAAGAAAAACTACGTCAAGTTATTCAAGAATGGATCTTAGCACAGCGTCAAGCCATCAACGAATGGAAAGATCGTCCATCAAAACTTCGAGCAGATGCTGCCAAACAAGAACTGTTAGCATTTAATGATATCCTTACCGCGATTGGAGATCATAAAAATCGAATTTTAATCGAAATGCCCGGAGGACCCGACTATGGCGAGACTGATTTAGAACTTGAATTGAACAACTTGGAGGAACATTTGACTCAAATCCTCGCCAATAAACAAGCCAACCAAAATATAATTGACGACTATCGAAGCAATCTACAAAATCTTCATGGTTGGTTTGATGATTTGGTCAAACGCTTAGAAGCGTTGGACAAGGGCTCAGGCTTGAATTGCACCCAGAAACAATCAGCTTTAAATGATGTTAAAACAGAATTAGAAGATCAAGGACCTAAAAAATTGGACGATTTGAAGAAATTAGGAGCCGATGTTATCAATGTTGTTAGTAATTTGGATTCACAACAAATCGAAGAACAAGTAAGTGACGTTTATTTCTTTTTAATTTCTTCATATTAATTTTTTAAATATTTTCAGTTGAAATCGGTTGATAGACGTTATAACGACATCATAAAACGTATTCAAAGAAAAGCTCAAGTTTTGGATATGACTCGTAAAGGCATCGATGGAACTCGAGATGATATCGAACAAGCTCGAGAATGGGTTCGTGAAAAAACTGCCGAGCTTAAAATCGTGGCCCCACTTGGTTTTGAAAGTCGTTTGGTTGCCGAAAAGAAATCAGCACTGAAAGGACTTTTGAAAGAAACCGAAGCAAAGCACGTGCTTCAAGAAACCTTCGAAAAACGTGTCACTAACATGATCAATGAATTGGAATCCTCCGAACAGATGCAACTTGAAATGGCCTTGAGAAACTTAAACTCTGAACAACGTGAACTGGTAAGCTTAGTCAAAGCTGAAATTGAAAAGATGAACGCGGCGGAAAAAGCTCGACAACAATTTGAGACCGACTTGGAAAAAGTACAGGGTTGGATCAAGACGAAAAAAAATGACATTGCGAAGTTGTCCGGGTATATGCCATTGAAAGTTTTGACTATCGAAAAAGAAATTCAACATTTGAAACCGATTGATGCGGAAGTTAAAAGTTTCAGTTCCGGAGACTTGGGAAGTTTGCTTAAAAATGGCAATGCTTTGTTGAAGGAATGTTCTGACGATGACTCGTCACGTTTACAGACCTTATTGAATAATTTAAATCAACAGTATAATGATTTGAAATCGGAATGTGAAAATAAACTTAGTGTTTTGACAGATTTGCTTCAATCACGTAGAATCTTTGAAAAGGAAATCGATGATTGTCAACAATGGTTGAAGGAAGCCGAAGTTGCTACTGCATCAGACATTCGAACAACATCTGTTAATCTTCTGGAAGAACAGTTAGCTAAATACGATAAACTTAATAACGAAGCCGTTCAAATTCTTAATGACATTGAACGAATTACAGAACAAGGCACGGCTATTTTACCGACTGTAAGCGACGCTGACAAACTCATGCTATCGGAACAATTAAACAATATGAGAGAAAAGCACGCACGAATCGCTGGAATTATTCGCGATCGTGTCGCAGATCTAAACGATAAAATCAAGGAATACCGTGAAACGGCGGCAAGAATTGCCGAGAGCGTGCAATTCATGGCCAATATACAAAAAGAAATTAAAGACTTGAACAAACCGATCGGTAGTAAAGTGGAAGATGTGCAAAGCATGTTGGCAGCGTACGAACATATTCTGGGAGAACTTAAAGCAAACAAAGCGAAATTGGGAGACTTATCAAGTGGAAATATGGGCGATCTACAAGATATAGTCTCACAACAGGACGATTTGATTCGAATTATCGAGGAACAAATTTCGAAGTTGCGTCAACTTTTGCTTCTTCGTGAACAGTTTATCGCGTTGATCACGGAAATTATGACATTTATCACGAAATATACTGAAATTGTGCGGGATATCGAAAAATCTGGACATACTGTGGAAGAGAAGATTAAACGGTACGATGTGGTTATTTCAAAGATTCAAGAATGTGAAGCTATGTTGGCCTCAGCGACCGATAAAGGACAACAAATTGCAGCCGAAGGCACAGCTGCTGATCGTAACAATGTAACTGAACAATTACAATCTTTGAAACAATCGTTGCAATCTCTTCGACGTGCTGTCGAAAAACAACGCCAACAACACGAACTAACTGCGGCTGAACACAAAAAAATTGCAGCAGAACTCGAAGAAATCTTAGAATGGTTACATGCAAACGAAGCCATAGTTAAATCCCGGCCATTATTAAGTCGTGATCTAGAAAGTGTTGAAAATGAAATCAAAAACCATAAGAACCTAAGCAAAAATGTTAATAAATACTTAGATCGAATCAAAAAGGTACAAGAATCGGTTAAGCATGATGATGGTATGCCAAGTTCTCTTCTTGAACAACTCTCCGAAGCGAATTCCCTACTGCAAATTTTACCTCGAGAACTTGCAGAGCGAGAAAAATACTTACAATCAAACAAAGATATTCGAGCTGAATACAAAGCGTTGGCTACTAAACTTCATGATTGGGTTCGCGAAGCGGAAATTCGTTTGGACAGTGGTAAAGATGGCGTCGATTTTGAAAATATTATCACTGATTTGGAAGAGCATAAGATTTTCTTTGGAACGGAGGCCTCGATGAAAGAACTGGTTTCAGTTAAACTGCAACAGGCGGCGGATAAAATCTGGTCCAGTTTATTGCCGGGTGAACAAGAAGAACTTAGTCGGGAACAACAACAATACAATCAATTGTTGAAAAATACCCTAAATTCGGCCAAATCGCGACGAGCCCAGTTGGAACAGGACGTGGAAATTTGGAAAGAATATTGCCAAACGTTGGATAAAGTGAAGGGGATTTTGAGTCGAAGTCATTTCGTCGATGAGCCCGTGTCAACGTTGGCTGGCTTACAGTTTAACATTCAGAAGATTACACACGCCTTGAATGATATACAGGTGCGTACTTTTTTTTTTAATAGCTATTATAGTAGGGGAGCCCACGATTCTAAATCGGGATTTACTCGAGCGTTATCGAGACCTATTGGGTTGCGAAGCTTAGATAATAAAAAGAAAAAATATCATATAATATTTTCCTTTTCAGCGGTGGGGGGAGCGGCTATAGATTTTTTTTGTATAATTTTTTTTTGTATATATGCATACAACCTATATTCAAATTTTCCCACGAAAAAGTTTCAAATAAAAGTTGTAGCCACTAATGAGTCTAAGAATGTAAGTTTAAAAAAAATCGTTGGAGCCGTTTTTAAAAAAAATTGAAAAAGCTCATTAACTCCTATAGTCCAGTAAAATAACTCTTTAAATCGCCATTCGTCCGGGGGGGCTGATTTTTTGATACAACATAAAGATGACCATTCCTAAGAAACTGCTAAAAAATCAGCCCTTCAATTTTCCGGGAACTTTGGGAAAAATAAGTTTTCTTTCTAATTTTCTATATAACTAGAAAACGGCTCACAAATCATGAAAAAGTTTCAAATAAAAGTTGTAGAGCGAAGTATTTTACATAAAAAATGTACAGTAACTAATTTTCGTAAAGTGGATAGTTTGTCCTCTACAAGCCTGTAAAGCTTTTCGGCGCTCAAAAGTTTGCGGGACGACGTGACGTCATAAAAATGGTGCTAGATTGTGAGAAGATAGAAATGTGGCTAGATTTTCTATCCTTCTATAACAACGTTAAATTCAATTAAACTACTATCTGGGCGCCGGATATTCGGCGGAATTTATTTATTTTGAAGTCGGTTTTTCATTTTATTGTTATTTTTACTCTTAAAGGGTGAATTTGTTTCTACTAATTGTAATGTGATCAACTAAAGAATAAGCTGTACACAATAAAAAAAATAATCGAAATCGGAATAGCCAGTTAAAAGTGTCTATTTCATCCCTTGTTTTTTAACCCTTAATGATTAGTTGTTTTTATTTTAATTAAAATTAGAATAAGTAATTTTTTAAAAATTGGCTAGGATAACAAAATCATCAAAATCGGGTTTCAAATTCAATAAAATGTTAATATTTCATCTCCTGTTGTTCAAACTTTTAGAGATAGATTTTTTATTCAAATAAAAATAGGATAAACTTAGACATATTTCTTATGTACCTAGATAAAAAAAAATTAAAATCGAATCATTAAGTCAAAAGTTATGCGTGATCTGACATTAAAACGAAATATATCATACATGTGGAATTTAGAACATTGTTTAGTTTTTGCGTTGGTCAAAATAAAACTAAATTTTGCTCTATATTGTATAAATTACAAATTCATTATATACTTTTGAGTTAATTTAGAGAATTATTTGAAACAAATAATGAAAAAAAATACGTTACCCACACACACATGTATACTTTGTATTCATGTGACACAACGGCTGTTTCTCTCTAAACACGGTCGCCTCTTTTCAACCATTTTTATGACGTCACGTCGTCCCGTAAACTTTTGAGCGCCGAAAAGCTCTACAGGCTTGTAGAGGACAAACTATCCACTTTACGGAAATCAGTTACTGAACATTTTTTATGTAAAATACTTCGCTCTACAACTTTTATTTGAAACTTTTTCATGATTTGTGAGCCGTTTTCTAGTTATATAGAAAATTAGAAAGAAAACTCATTTTTCCCAAAGTTCCCGGAAAATTGAAGGGCTGATTTTTTAGCAGTTTCTTAGGAATGGTCATCTCTATGTTGTATCAAAAAATTAGCCCCCCCGGACAAATGTCGATTTAAAGAGTTATTTGACTGGACTATAGAATAAACTGGAGCTTTCGGTTCACCGATTTCAACCAAAAGCTTTGCGGCACAACTAGTTATAAAATAAAAGAAACTTGAAATTTGACTTCCATTTTATAACTAGTTGTGCCGCGGAGCTTTTGGCCAAAATCAGTTAACCGAAAGCTCTACTATATTCTAGGAGTTAATGAGCTTTTTCAATTTTTTTCGAAAACGGCTCCAAGGATTTTCTTTAAACTTACTATAGTTCTTAGACTCATAAGTGACTACAACTTTTATTTGAAACTTTTTCCTGGGAAAATTTAAATATATGCATCACGCAGCTGCACGCATTAAACTTTATCGATGATTTTTTGTTACTTCGACTTGTGGAAATCGTCAGATTATATATTTTCGTAATCCTTGATTTATTCCCTTCAAAATTAAAAAAAAAATTTAGCCACGCTCGAGAATGTCGAGATGACGTTTTTTTTACAACTTTATACCCCTCCTCGTTCTTTACGTCACTCTCAAATTGTCAGATTAGTGAATATACACCTTTAAGCATATAACTAACTCACCCTACCTTAATCTGACGCGCTCAAGAAAATCCCGAAATCCCCGTTTGGGCTCCCCAGCTATTAAGTTCATTAGTACATAGCTTAATTAATTACATAAACGAAATTGTTGCCATTGCGTTTGCCAATGTTTACGTTTTGCCACGCCACATTTCAAAATTGAACTTTATTGAGCCAGAGACCGTGAAAATACACGTCATAGGTTCTGGCTAGGTTTAAATGATGTTTAATTGACACATTCACTTGCCAAATCGATGAAATTATAAAACAAAAATAAAATGTGGCTAATTAATTTCAATCTATTTGACCTGTAAAATTTATATGAAACGTGAAAATTCTTTAGAGCTTTTAAATTGTAATATAGGGTGTTGATGGAACCATGAAATCCAGAGTACGAGTATCATTGATACCTATGTTCATATTTTTTATCTCCCCCTGATACCCTCCTAGCTTTAAATAGGTTGATAGATATTTCTGCGAGTATATTTTTCTTGTTTTATTCTTTATCGTGGGTTTTGTTTTTACCCGACTTCAAAAAAAGGAAGTTCTCTTTTCGACTGTATTTTTTTTTAATGTTTGTTACCTAAGAACTTTTGACTGAGTGATCCAATTTTTTTATTTGAAAGTTGGTGTATTCCGTGTGGTCCCATTTAAGTTATAAGGAAATCATTCAATTCTAAAAGGTTGAAAACTAAGGGATGAAATATTAACTTTTTATTGGATGACACGATTTTGATAAGTCTTTTTTTATTGGTAGAACATAATTTTAAATTAATCTCATATCCATTTTTATAAAAAAAAAAAACCTCCACTCATAAGGGGTTAAAATTAGGGATGAAACAATATTATAAATCTTGGCTCACCCGATTTTAATTTGAAGAAAAAAATCTACCCACTAAGGATGAAAATAGGGAATGAAATAGTGGCATTTAACTGAAACATCGAATTTTGATGATTTTTTTCTAATGAGAGTATTTCACTTAGTTCTATCATTACATTTTAAAGCAAAAAATTTCAACCCTTAGATAGCTCGAATTTGATATGTGATATTTTTTTATTGGTGGAACATACTTTTTAATTAATCACATAACCATTTTTGATGAAAAAATCCACTCATAAGGGGTTAAAAATTAGGGATGAAATAATACATTTTTCCTGGCTAACCCGATTTCGATTATTTTTTTTTTCTATTGCGTACGTCTTACCTTTAAATTGTTCATTTCAATTTGAAGAAAAACATCCACCCCTTTCGAAAAATGTCAATATGGACATTGATGATTTTACTAAAGAACCACAGAATTAGTCGATTGAACTAATTATTTTATTTCAAGTAGGTAAGTTAAACATTTTGAATGATACTTGGTCATCTTTGAAATAATATTGGTTAGTTATGGGAGAAGATTTTTCACAGAAAATCTCAAGTTTTAAAGAAGAGAACACTTGAAATTAGGTTTAGGTTGAATTTTCCAGTTTTTTTTTTTAATATTCCTGAAAAAATTTTTAAGTAAAATGTAAAAATGTTGGCATTTGAAAGCCCTTAAGAAACTTGATTTGAAATTTTCCATGTTGTTAGCCTTTTGGTTTATTTTTCCTCAATAATTTTCGTTACTACCAATTTAATTTTTTCACTGCATTTTTTACTTTTAAATGCATTAAGGAAAAAAAATTCTAAATGGGAGTTCTATAACGCGTCGCAGCAGATATTTTTTTAAAGAGTTTCAGAGCTAAAAATTTAAATTTGGTGATTTAAAAAGGAGTTAAATTGAAAAATAAATTAATATCGAAAAAATTGATTGCTAAGAAAAGGCTTATAGAAAATAAGCCTTTTTAAACACAATTTTTTTATGTTAACTTTTTCTCAAACCTTATCTAATTTGAATAGATCTTTTCAAAGTATATACAATATAAAAAAGCCTTTCCGAAGAAAAAAAAATCATCAACAAATGTTAAATAATTTCGGAGAAATCATAATTTTAAAATGAAAAGTTCAAGAGAGGATTCTAAACCGATCGGATTCTCGAAAAGTTTTTACAATTAACTTCAGTATGTTATTTTAATTTACAATGTACATCAGTAAAATTTATTTTTATATTATTAAAAAACTTTACACATTTTCTATATCCATTAATTACGCATATAAAATGCATTAGGAAAACAGAATATAAAAATAACCACCTCAAATAGAAAAGAATTGAATTTTGTGATGGTAAAATATTTATTAAGTAAAAGGTACAAATAGCCTAAGAGCCTGCTGCATGCTTGCTACACTCATAATGTAGCTTAATCTATACCAATAATAAAATTGAAGATTTCTACTACTTAAATACCTATATAATAAAAATGTTCCATCTCACATGTGCGAGCGAACAAAAAACGGATTCATTTTTCCCAGCTAAGATTTAAGATTTATATTTAATCTAAAAAATTTACGGTGTTTTGTTGAATACTCTTTATTGCCTACATTTTCATATATTTAATACAAAAAAATAAATGCCATTTACATTGTAATTTTTCCCAAAAAAACAGGGTAATAACAGGGTTTGTCCAGGGTAAACTTGAAAACAGCTGAGCCGATTTAAATGGAATTTTGACAAAAAGTAATTAAATATTATAACTTACATTATAGGCTACTTTAAATTTCGAATACTTTTTCCTATCTGTTTGTTTGTTCTTGGCAAACTTTAAAACGGCTTGTCCGATTTGGACGAGATTTTCACTACAAGTAGTAAATATAACAAAAAGTGCTTTAAAATACTTTTAATTCCGAAAAAATGATGTTTTTCTGAGCAATAAAATAAAAACTATAAAAACTGCGCAACGAAAAACATACATCGACAGGCAGTTGTGATACAATGTACATATACTAACAAATCGTAGAGACAATATGACTTTAAACTATGTAATTTGTTATTCTTATAAATTAATGTTTGCAAATTTGAAAATTGTAACCACGATAGAAGTATAATGATAGGTTAAATTCCTAGAAACCATAACTCCATTGTGAATTTACGGGGAGTTTATATATTATTAATAGTTCGGCTGAGTAAACGTTGGAATAGTCGAGGGAGGAGAAGGAAATCCTCTGCAGTAAATATGATTTCATTCATAAAAATAAATATCTTTGTTCATAAATGAGACCCGTTAGAATAAATAACAAAAACAGACAGTTCGACTTAAGTGATCCCGATTAGGAGTTTGACCAAGAGAGGTGAAGCCGTTAGGCAGAGCCCACAGAACAAAAAGAAATCCAGCCCAACTTATTTTTCAAGAGAAAATAGTAACTTAGATGTGACCATCGTGTTGTTTTTTTACCAAAAAACTATTTTCTTAATTTTCAATTTATTTTAGCAAGATCTATAAGAATTCGTTGTCTAATCCTGGACCCCGAAAAATAGCAGACTTGCCGATAAAACATAATGGCCTTAATACTATATCCTAGACTTATGAATCTAAGGCAACCAAACCTGATACCTCAGATCTTAAGATAACACATTAAATATTATTGATCCTAAAAAAGATACACTTCTTAAATGATAGCTACTAATCCATTCTACTAAAATTAATAAATGATTTCATACGACATTTGGTGTGAAAGGTTCTCAAAGCTTAAAATTTTCTTAATATTTTACAATATTCAAAAAAATGTAAAGATCCTACCTATAAGATAGCTTATATCTGTTCCTGGAAAAGTAGTTTAACGGATTTTCATGAATTTTCTATGAAATAAAGGTCTAGAAATATCTAATAATCTTTTTTTGTAAAAATAGCTTAGTTTCTTATTTTGGGATAAATTTTCTATTATTCAATCAGATTAATTTAGATACGCTCTGCAAAGCGGGCTGGTATCAGCTAGTTTGATATATAAATGATTAAACTACATTATGAGTGTAGCAATCATGCAGCGGGCTCTTAGGCTAAAAAGTTTTCTGTATATAGACATCATCAAAAGTATTTAAAACAGAAGTAAACATATAAAAAATATTTTTAAATGACATCATTCAAGGCACAGTGCATGTAGAGAAATTTTATTTATTTATTATTTTTATTAAATGAATATGAAGCATTTAAGTTCCCTAGAAATTGTTTATATATGAAACCAATATTAATTTTCCAAATCATTTAACTTGATAATATTAATTCTTTAAAAACTTGCTCGACTCTTAGAAGTTGGGGGTTCCCGGGTCACTATAATTTGTTTTGACTGGACGTGGTGAAATATAAATACACTAAAAGAGGAATAAAATGATGATCTCATCATCGACAAAAAATCAACATAATATATAAACAAAAAAATTATGTTCCCCTTCTTCTCTTTCTCAGAAAAAAATCAAAATCATCGTGTGGTCTCTTAAGCAATTATTTCCAGTGGCAATAGTTTTAAAAGTGTCGTGACATGCAAATGACTAATTAAGTTGGCGATTTCCTTTTTCCAGAATCAACAACTTGAATTGGACATATTGAAAGAACGTGTGGGTGAAATTTTAAAACAAGCCGATCCGGCTAGTCGTGCAAAGATTGAACAACAGTCGGAAGAAGTGATCAACAATTGGGAGTCCTTAACGAGCGGCTTGGAGTCCCGCAAGGACATTTTGTCGGCTTTGGTTGGTCGATGGGAAGAGTTTGAGTCTTTGTGGCAGTCCTTTGAGAGCAGCCTAGCCAGTTTGGAGGAGAAGTACAAGTTGATTGATTTGGTCGTTCGGTCTCATGGACATTTGGTCGATGGGCTTAATACAACTGAGGTATTTAAAGAAAAAAAAAAAAGAAAAATTCAATTGGTTAAAAATTTGTTTTTATTTAGGCTTTGATTGGAGAGGCTGAGATCTTAACGTCGCAACAAGAAGATGTAGCTGCATTATCGAAGACAATTCTCGGATTTCTTCAAGAATGTTCACCTGCAGCTGCATCACAACTTTCTGGAAAACTGGACCTGATCAATACTTCATATGAAAAGTAAGTTAATTTATGTCAAAATTTGCTGATCAAAAATTTTAAACTGGGATAGTTTTTTGAAAGTAAACGACCTGTAAATTATAAATAGAAAGCGCCACATAATCTATAAATTTAAAAAAAAAAACGATCATAGTGATAATTTTTCATAGAAATGGCTCTCGTTAAGAAGCTAGGCTGTGGCTATGAGGCTGTGGAGGCCAAAATCGAAATTTTTGAATAGGCTAAGAATCCATTAAAAAACCACACGGCTAGACTGATAAATTGTGTATGTTTATTTAAATGTTTAGCACACTCGAAAAAAGTGTGCTACCTCTAAATATATCGTGATGACTAAATTTTTCCAAGGAGGAAACCGAAAAAATGTTGTATGAATTGCGTTGAAAACATCGCGACGTGGGTGTCAAAAAGTATGCAAAGTTTGTGTGCCACTTCCAGAAAATTTTTTGATTGTCTCTGAGCACGATGAAAAAACCGTGTTGCAAATCGCACGTAGAGGTAATTTTCGCATGGGGTATTCGAGTATGCGGAACAGAGAACACACTCCGTCTAGTTCTATGTGAAATATTCGTGCAAAAACATTTCCCTATTGCTATTTTTGGACGACGGCCCATTTTGTACGGACTTGTTTCGTTTTTAAGATGTTTTTTTCATGTATTATTTCTTGTATTTATAAATCTGGGATGAGCGACGAGGATGATATGATAGAACCGACGAAATCTCGATCCCGATTCCATTTGGCTAAATTCATTCCTGCTGCTGCGTCTCCTCTCCCCGTGGCAACTACGTAACCCTTTCAATAATATAATTGGGATTGTGTCAAAATGTAGCGTCATTTCGTGGAGGTCATTCACAAATGTTTTTTTCAATGTTTTCTTCTTAACAATCCATTCAAAAAGGGAATGCTTTTGAAATCCAGATTGATGATAAACACAATTTATTGAAATTTAAATATTACTATTGAGAAAGAGAGTCACTGGCAAAATTTTCAAATAATTGTGTTACAAACAATGAGACATGAAACAAGTTATTTCCAAATTAAAGTACATAACATGTACATATGTAATGTGTTATCATTGTCAAATATATCAAGTTGATGCAATTATTTCCCCAGGCCCACATTGCAAATCCCATCAGCTAATGAAGAAATATTAAATATTTTTCTTTAATCTTTTCTTATTTATATTATTAGTAGAGTAGAAAATGTTCTCGGAATTATTTTAATTTCTTTGAACTTTTTTTTTGTGAACCACTGTCATTGAAAACTTCAGCTATTTTATTTATTTTAAAATTTAAAAAAAAACTAAACTCTCGTTTGTTGGATACTAATAGGTTCGTTCGCGGATGTGATAATGTATCGGTAACGAATCAGTTCAAGACCGATTTAGGATCATCGCCAAATGCATGCAAGTTTATGAGACGAGTTACGGTCCGATATTCGCGGTTCACACGAAATGCGTTCGTTGCCTATTCATAATTGGTTCTAGCGATCTTCAGATTTTTGTTAGGATGAAAACTTAGATTCTCTTACTCATGCGCAGTTTGCTAAATTGTGGCTAATTTTTAATCCAGTTTAGCTGTCATGCTGCGTTCACACGAGTCAATTTTAGTAGCCCGTTTTTAGTTGATCAAAAAAAATTGAATGAAAAACCTTGTGTGAGAACCGTAATCAACTTTTTAGTGGATCTAAAAAAGTTTGAACGAGTCATCACACTAGGTTTTTCCGGGATAAAACGTAAATCGTGTCCTTTTTGAAAACCTACTACCTACATCTTTAAAGGTACTGATAAGAAAAATACAAACAAATGCAAAATCCCAAAATATCAAGGTTGAAAAATAAGTTAATCCCTTAATCGGATTAAAAATGACATTGATTACCTAACATCGATGCATCGATCATTTGAACATTTGATAAATTGTATAAAACTATGTAAAGAAAATATAAAATAATTTATATGAAATTTTCGAATCGTTTAAAAAAATCTTTTATCCAATATGTTTTACTAGATGATACCCGCTCGCTTCGCTGAGTGTATCTAAATTTAACTGATTAATTAAAAGATTCCCTACGTTTATAGCGAAATATAAAAATCAATCTATTTTGACAGAAAAAAATGATAGATACTTTCAGACTTTAAATCCAAAGAAAGTTTATCAAAATTTGTAAAACTACTTTTCAAGAATGAGATGCTAGCTGTCTCACATCAGCTTCTATACGATTTTTAGTAAAAAAGTAACTGTATTCCTTCCTTTAGGACTTGAAAATCTTTCATACCAAATGTCATTAAAAACCGTACAGCTATTTTAGGGGGCATCCATTAATTGCGCGAGGCATTTTTCTCCCCTCTGGTAAGAAGTCATAAGTTTTGGCATATACCATTCCTCCAATCCGCAATCTAATGTGATATTTTTCAAAACAAAAGAATACGTGATATTTGCGAGACGTTCCCTTTCTCCAAAATAAGATTAGATGAGATCCGGCTTGACCCCATCGGCCCCTGAACGCCTCACGTAATTAATGGATATTCCCTTAAAAGAATAGATTAGTTGTGATCCTACAGGATCTTTAACAAAACTTTATTAAAATTCGTTCCGTTAAGTAATTGTTAACATTTGAAATTTGTAGCTTATTATTTTAATACGTTAATTTCTAATTAATATATTCGACAATGAACAAAGAAAAAATTCAAATATTTTAAAAATTTCATTAATAATTTTATCGGGTGTTGAGTTGAAATTCATATTTATTTTCCCGTAAAAAATGTCAATTGCTTAATTCCAACTTTGTAGAGATTTCTTTCGTCATTGTGTAAAATTGGAAGAAAATCCAGTTAAAACATTTATTTCACGAACTTAACCGAAACTTTTTAAATGTATGGTTCCTGTAGGATATAATTGTTTTGCCATCCCATGTTAACTATGCATTATTGTACTCTTAAAAGGAAGCTATATATCATTCTCCCCCAAACTACCACATTGTAAAAATTATATAAATCTTTAACTTTGTGATAAACAAAGAACATATCTATCCCACGGGAATAGTCCATCTCTACTGAGTAAAAAGTAGATCAAATCTTCTTAAGGAAAATGAGTTAAGACTCTATTTCGTGGATTTTAATGAAACTGTTTTTAAATACACGGTTCTTATAGAATACATACTTGTTTTGCTATCCCATGGGAACCGTTTATTATTCCGGTATGAGAAGTAATCTATATCATTTTCTGGCCTCTAAACTACTACATTACAAAAAAGGAAGTTAATCTGATGAAATTTCCATCCCACGGGAACCGTACGGGAAGTAAGATTGATGCAACGATGTACGATTGATGAGAAATTTAGCGAACCAAAGAAACACAAACTGTCCATGTAATGAATTTGAAACTTGTTAAATCGTTTATTATATAAATATTTATATCTTATACTAGTGAGGAATTAACTTGGGTCAAAAAAGAAAATAACTTATACGTCCCACTAAATCACATTTAATTGAATCTCAGAGCTCATCAAAATCGATTCAGCCGTTAAGATAAGAAATCATATTATTTGAAGTATGAGTATTGAAAAGATTTTTAAAAAAATATTTAAAAATTTTGTCTCAGCTAAATAAATATAATTTCCACACACAGGAAGTATAATTTTTTTTTTATTACGTCTTCGCGATGTATCATCGACCATTTAACGAGATTTACAACGATTCAGTGAAAATCGTTAATTTTCTGAAACGTGCGTTTGACTCAATAATTTTTTTATGATCGCGACGTAATCGAGATCATATTGACAAGGCAATCGAAATCGTTAATTTATATCTAAAATAAAATATGTAGTTTTCAAATGGCAATAGTTTGACTAAGCATTAAAAATGTTTTGATTTTGGTAATTTTTTTTTCCGAAGGGCTATTTTTAAACGTGACCGATTTTTCGGTACTCACGGCCAGCAATTTATTGCATCACATTTGTGTCAAGATTGCATTAATCGAGGCTAAGTTTGTTTTTTTTTTTTGAAGTCTGTTTTTAATTTTTGAATCGTTTACTGATTTATGTTTTCGTTTATTCATGAATTCAGTATTGTTCTATTGAAATCTTAGATGGAGGCTTTAGTTGGTCCATTTGCATTAGAGTATGAAATAAAATAATTGAAATCATCGCTTGATTTAGAGGCGCGTGCGTAAGCGTAGTCCCGACGACGACGTCCAGGTTCTAAAGCCTACGAATTGCACCCGACTTTCCTCGTTCCCATCTCAAAATGAATGATTTCCCGAAATAATTTTCAGTTTGTAATTTCATTTCGATATCGAAACACTCCACTACTGGATGGCTGGAGTCGCAACCACATGTTAATCAGAAAACGAAAGCGTAAAAAGTTTCTTTATTTCATTTCTCAACAATTTCAAACCCAGTGATTTGTGTTTGAACAGAATCCAAATCCAAAAGCCAATTACAATTAAGGTGTGATATTTTGACTTTGAATTGATTTAGTTAAAAAAAAAAAAAACATTTCGACTTTTTTATTGGCGCCGCTTGATTTTGAAATCACATATGAAATTGAGCCAAATCCAACGATTTTGTCATGTATTTGCGTGATTTTTGCAAAAAAAAAAAAACTAATCTTGAGAAAAAAATTGGCCAAGACTTGCCTGTGCGAGTGAGATATACAAATAATAATAATTTGTTGGTCCCAAGTTTTATAATAGAAATGTTTGAAATTAGCCACACGATCCCGAAGGAGTTTTAAAAATAGCCTGAGTCACGTCGTAATAACGCGATTCTACGCGCGCTTGAACCAAATTTATTTTTTATTTCCATTCTCTTATCGTAACTGACCAGTTTTTTGCTGAATATAAAAAAAATTGCGTTTAGTGTTAATAAATAATTTTTTTTAAAATAATTTGCAGGCTTCTCGATCTGCTCAAACAGAAACGTGCCAAATTGCAATCAGAAAAGGATTATTTCGATAGTGTACTCGAGAATATCGACACTCTTGAAAAACAGTTACAGCTGTTACAAAAAGACGTTGTGGAGTTTTACGTGTTTGACGAAAACGTTGAAAAAACCGAGAAAAATCTCGCAGATTTACGGGAAAAGGTAAACAAGGCCGTGGGTCAAGTGAAAAACTCAAATTCCCAAGTACGCGATCGTTACATCACAAGTCAAAATCTCGTCCCGTCTGACATTGGACAGAGACTAACTGCTCTGGAACTGCTTTCGGAAACTCTATCTGGCAGTATGGATGAAAAAGACCGTGAATTTAAACGAGCCCGCACCATTCGTACTGATTATTTGCGCGATGTCGAACAAGTCCAGGTGTGGATGCGCGATGCCGAGCTTAAAATCCAAGATCGTTCGATTGAGCCTCAAAAACTCAAAGAACATCTGCAACAAATTCAAGCGGAATTTAGCTCGGTGGCTGATCGCCTTGAAAAACTAATCAAAAATGGCAATGTGATCGTTGAAAAGACTCAAAACCCCGAGGAAAAAGAGCTGATCCGATCTACCATTAATACACTGACAGATCAGCTGAATCAAGTAAAATCTTGGTTGGAGGAAAAGAAACAACAAGTTGGAGATACTTTGGATTCGTGGCAACGCTTCTTGACTTTGTACGAAACTGTAATGATTTGGGTCAAGGAAAAACGGGAGTTCCTGGTCGAACCCTTACAGCTTAGTACCTTGCAAGAAGCTCGTCAAAAATTACATGATTACTCGGTAAGTAATTCACTACCTTATAAGTTTCACCCCCCATTGACAACATTTTCCTTAGCCTATGAAATTTTTCTAATAAATTATGTGGTTTCACCACTATTTTAACCACTAAAACATCTAAAAGTTATCATAAAAATTAACCTTGATTAATCTGTAAAAACCTTTGAAGCTTCTTATCGAATCAAATTATTTTTATTTGTAGAATGCGGTTAAGACGACGAAGAACATTACAAAAAATCTTAGTGACATGGGCAAAGAGTTGGAACATATTGGAAGCGTGACCAGTGTTGGAGACTTGCCCGGAAAATTGGAGGAAGCCGAAGCGGCTAAAGTTGAAGTGGAAACTTTACTAGTGGAACGAGTAAATTTTTATTGAAAAAATTAAAAAAAATTTTTTTTACTCCTTTTAAATTTTAGAATGCCTTGTTGCAAGAAACTTCCGAGGAATGGGAGCAATGTGAAAAGAAATTGAAGGATGTCAAAACGTGGATTGAAAAATCGTATGGTACTCTGGAATCGGCTCAGAACAAGAAGAAGCCGTTACGTGATCAGCTTGCGCTTAGAGAAAAAATGATGGCTGACACGGCTATTCAAAAGACCAAAATTTCGATTTCTGTTGAAAAGCTTCAGGTTTTTATTATTGATTTTTTGAATGAAAATAGCGATAATGACAAATATTTAGTTTTATAAGTACAGTTAATTAAGGTTTTAATAGATGGAGGAGTAATTGTTAAAATGTACTCCTTTTAGTACGTCTTAAACAAATGATAGGAGTGAATTCATAAATAACATAACAAAGGTATTAGATCAATGGTATCCAAGAATGAATCATGACAAGAATTTAGTATCAGCTTTTGGTGGAAAAAATGTTTGGCTTGAAATAAGTAAAAGACGAAAAGTAGATTAGAAGCATAATAAGATTACGACTGCAGTGCATCAAGACAAATAGTGAATCCATAATCGATCCATAATTGATAATAATCCATCCATAATCCATAATTGATTTGGAAAAAATGTCAATCATATTTACTACTGACGAAAAAATCATAAAACTTAGTAAGAAGTTTAGCTTCACGTTACAATTTCGGGAAAAAAGTTGTCATATTATAGCGGAAATGTTACATCCTTTTTACAGTAATAAAACAAAATATAGATCTTGCATAGAAACGTCATTAGCCACATTTTTATTTTAAGAAAATTGAAAATTTAATTTCCTTAAGATTGTAGAACACTACATTATTCTAAATTTACTATTTTTGGTTTTATATGATACTAAAAACCATTTTAAGCCATTAAAACTCGATACAATTTTATGAATATGATGAAGGGACTTTGAAACATCAAAAATTTGTATTTTTAGAAGTCTTATTTACTAGTCTTATCAAAGCAACTTTTGGTGATATTTTGGTTTTTATATTAAAAAAACTCTTTATCTTAAATACAATTCGTAGCTTTTCTTAGATTTTTCATATTTTCATAAAGATGCATCTTTTCATTGAATGAACGTTTGATCCTCCGAAAGGCTGAACGATTTTAATTTTTAATAAATAAAAGGTGGGTACAAATAATCGTCTAGCGTTTCGGAGAAGCAAACGTTCGTTCAATGGAAATATGCTCTTTTATATAAAGCTTGGCTTTTTATGAAAATACGAAAAGCATAACAAGACTGCGACAACATATTGCTTGTAACCACTATCGGCTAGGAACATACATATTCTCTCTGATAATCAGGTGGCGCTTAAAGCGATCTCCGATACAACGATCAGCTCTAAGCTGGTGCTGGAGTGTTGGCAACTCCTGGAGGACCTGGCAAAACACAACCGAGTCAAACTTGGTTGGATACCGGGGCATAAGGGAGTTGAGGGCAATGAAGAAGCTGTTGCTTGCGCAAAGGCTAGCTCGATGACCCCTCTCGTGAGCCTGGAGCTTGGAGTGGGGATCACCAAATTTGCTGTCAAAAGAGCGATAAAAAGGCGGCTGAGACAGCAGTCAAACAAATATTGGGTTTTACGACTGGGAAGGAACCAACTCAGGACAGTAACGGGACTGATAACCGGACACTGTAGACTGAGAAAGCATCTGCAAAATGTTGGGGTGCCTCAACAAGACCGCAATTGTAGATTGTGTGAGGATGAGGAAGAAAACGCGGCCCATTTCATGTTTGACTGTAAAGCTCTCGCAAAAGGGCGACACATCTATGAGATTAATGACGCCCAAATAGGCACAAATCACGCAAAAAGCTTAGTACTGGGGCTGCTTCTGCTAGGCAGAATGCTGAACCTGGAATAAGCAAGAATCCTTGTACAACAGGGGTACTTGAGCAGAACAGGAGTACAATAAGTCTAAAGCTGAAGTGCGGGGGGAACGAGTCCTAACCTGGTTTTCTGCTAACGGGGAAAAATTCTATCGGATGTAACGGCCTTAAATATGAAGTCCATGCTGTTATGTTCGGCTTTGTAAGGCTGAAAATACTAAACGCTGCACTATTGCTTAGGGGCCCTCCATAAATTACGTCACACGTTAAGGGGGAGGGAGGGGTCCTAAATTTCGTGACGTCACATTTCAAAATCTATTTTAATCTAAGTGTTAAGTAAAACACGAACTTTGAACTTTTAACAAAAAACTCAAAAACATTTGCAACACTATCTGTAGAAACATAAGGTTAAAATTGTTTTGCCGGCCTCTCGCTCTACTACACTGAGAAAAAAAAATTCTTCTGACAACTGAATTTCATTAACCCAACAAAACGATTTGATAGCCCATTGCCAATCAAATATTTAATATTTAGATTTAACTAGGCACCGTGCCTAGCGGTGATATTGTTTTTATTTCATTTGACAATTGACTTTCAAGATGATTAAGTTTCGTCATTAATTAATATATTTAGTAGTTTTTTTTTGTTTATTTCTTGAAATGTTTGATTTGATGTTAATTTTAATAAAAAATCTTTAAAATTGAAATAAAACAAATTTTGGAACTGTTGTTTTAATTCAATAATTATTTGTAGATGTAAAATTGTAAAATATGTGACGTCACACTTAGGAGGGGAGGGGGGTCTCACAAGTGTGACCAGCTGTGACAAGGACGAGGGAGGGGGTCAAAACTCATGAAATTCGTGTGACGTAATTTATGGATGGCCTCTTTTAACAACATATGCCATCAGTTATACAAGGCTTTCAATAGTTATATGGTCCTTTTAATGTCGTTATATCAGATTTTGACTCTATTACGACTCTTCACTTTATTTACTTTTACTACATGATACATTACATGCACAATTTGATGAGTTACTCAATTTGAAAAGTTTAAATGGAACCTTACAACGCTTACTAATCTTTTCTAGTTTGATTTTTTTATCACGCCAAAGAAGTCACTTTTTCAAGTCCGCCAGTTTTGTTAAAATATTAAGGATATTTGTCATTATGTCTGTTTTGAATATATCTTTACTATTTATTTATACTCTTCAACAGCTGATAATTTTTGACTTGTTCTGGTTTTAGGTTCATTTCCGATCTGGAGTTGGTGGTGATTCCAAGATAACCGATAGTGTGCATGCTTTAATCGAGGAACTAGACGTTTTACACGGCGAAATTCAAAAGCAGGCGACGGTCTTGGACACGTGCATCGCCCAGCTCGACCAATACCAACAAGAAATCCAAAACCTTCGTCAGCAAGTCGTTCAAGTCGAGCAACAACTTCGAGCCACAATGGCACCGAATTACTCGCCCCACGATCGCGACAAAGCTCAAGAAGATCAACAGGTAGGTCCCAATCAGATACTTAACCCTTTCGTATTTTGAGTCACTTGCAAATCAAATTCGGCCCAAATATTATCGATATATATTCGGTCAAACCACATTCTCGAAATGAGTGAGCAATTTCGATGTTTTTTTAAAAAAAATATTTTCTTTTCGAAATAATCACATTAGCGGAAACATTTTGATGAAGTGCCAAGTTTTTGTTTTTGGTATTTTTTTTTTTCGGAAAAGTGAAGCGACAAAATTCAAAATTTTTTTTTTAATTGTGTTCGAATGAGTGGAGGAAAAAGTTGAAATTTTTGAAGATGAAGTTAATGGTGGCTGGGATGATTTTCATCAAGGTGTTTCCACCTCTTTCTCAGCTACCACCCTTTTTCATAATACCTTTGCAGCCGGGTTTTTGTGCCTTGACAAAAAAAAATTTTTTTCTTGTTTAATTTCATCACTGGTGCTCACGGGATTTGGACATATTATGCTTTTGTAATATTCTTTATCGTAGATTTCGTTGCTTTTGACACACTGCTTTTTTCACTTGTTAGTTAAAAAGAAAAAAAAAAGAAAATGCTATAACTATAAAAAAAAGAAACCCTCTACCATTTTTATATTTTATGTCGTGACTAACATGTTTCTAACATTTAAAAGATCTTTGTATAGCATTTTCTTTTTTTTTTCCTGATTATTTTAGATTTTTCATAAGTTCTTCGCTTTTTTCATTTTTCTCACTTGATTTGTTATTTTCTCATTTCATTTTTTCTTGATTATTTTTTGTTCGTAAATGAGCAAAGGAACAAATCAAAGTCCAATAGTGGTTTTATTTTTATTTTCTTATGGTTATTTGTGAATTGGTTCTGACACAAAACATTTTGTTTATCATCTTTTGCTGCACTCCTTCTTCGATCCTTGTCCTGGTTCCTTAATTGACTATCTGACTTGGACTATTGTAGACACACCGAGAAAGGCTTCGCTCGTTACAAAACAAAATTGTCGCTCGTAACGAGCGAATGAAACTGTTAGTACAACGTGGAACGCCAGACTCGGAACCTTTGGATACTTAAAAACTATCCAAACCTCCCGACTAATCACTTAATCCTGAATAATCCTCACTCTTTCTTTCTTAATCTCGAATGTCGTAACATCGACTGACTACACATGAATTGTGGAAAGCCTACATGAACTTGTATCGCAGCCACCATTTGAAATTTTAGTTACTCTCTCAAAATTTAAAAATTCCCGATTTGTGTCATTTAACGTAGAACATTAAATTTATATTGTTATGGTGGCCGGGTTAATAGGCACTGCACGTCCAGGCGGAAGAATGTCGCCGACAAATTGAGATTCGGATCAGCCAAATCCAGCACTTGGATCCCAATTACGTGCCACCACCGGTAGATACTGCACCAGTACTACTGCAAGCACCGCCACCTGTCACGCCAAATATCGCTAGCACAATCAGCAGTGACCAGCCATCGGCCGGTCAATCCAAACAATCATCCCCACATCACAAACAAGAGCTACAACCACTTGCCAGCCAGCTTACCCTCACATCCGAAGCGGCTCGGCTCCCATCTGAATCGGTCACGTCCGAAATTTCGACAATGAGTGAATCCATTGACATGCTGGTTCAGACCGGTGAACGTGCCAAGTCATCGCGACGAGGACGTTCACCACGTCGCAAACCTCAAATAATCGCGCCATCAATCGATATAACACCCGAAACGCATCAAATCATCCCCGAATCAGAAAAACCAGTGCAACACGTTCAATTAAAGCCAATGTTTCTACAACCCAGTGAACCTAAATCACGAGGTCGTTCCCCCAGTCCTTTATGGGTACCCGGATCGACCAGCTACGCAGAAATCCTAAAAGGAGAACTGCAACAATTTGAATCGGATCAATTCAATCCGTCGCGTTTTGAACCCCTAACGAAAATCTCCCAACCCCAACCAACATGGAATCGATTCGAACCACCTGAATATCACCAATCGTTTGGGCAGCCGCATCAAAGTTTCGAGTTCACCCAATCAACTCCCGATCTAGCCACATTCATAACCATCGAACAAGCAGCATCGAAAATTGAATCTCAAAAATCCGAACCACTCGTTCTGTCCAAGGACAGCAAAAAGAAGAGGAAAGCCAAGAGTTCCAAGACTATCAATGATGATGAAGAAAAACTCCAGCCATCCAGTTTTGAGAGTACAATCGCACCGTCGTGCGAGATTCGAGAATTCGCCACGCCGATTATGATGTCTCCGCCATGTGAGACACAAGCGCCCATATTGGCACCGGACGACATCACAGTTACTATCGACGAGTCGCGTAAAAACGAAACACTTAGCATCCCCGTAGAAAGCGAAACGATCGAAAAATCAAGTTTACAACGAAAAAAATCACCCAGAGTTAAAAAATCGAAGCCAGAGACTACAACGATTGAAAAAGACGATAAAGTAGAAGCATCAGTAAATATTGAAAAAACGGTAGTTGAAATCGAAGTTAGTTCCACGGTTAAAACAGATAGTTTAGCTATTCCTGACGGTTCTGAATCCTTAAAGAAAGGACGAAGGAAAAAATCGAAGTCTCCAAAACCACCTGTTAGTGTACAGGTACTTCCGGAAAAAGAAGAAACTAAACAGGAAGATGTAAAGCAATCAGTTCCTGATGAATCTTCAAAGATTCCAGATGAACCAATTGTAGAAACCAAAACAGACAAAAAGAAGAAGAAATCAAAACCAAAAGACGTAGTTGAAAATGTCGAGAAAATTGAAACCAAACCAGAAGAAACAATTTTGATTGACAAACAAGAAAAGATTAAGAAACCAAAATCAAAAATTGATGAAACCAAATCTCGTCCAACAGAATTAGAACCTGTAAAACTGGAAGATCAAATTGAAATTGGATCAACTAAAATTGAAATTGACATTCAAATCAAGGAAGTTGAACCAAGTGTTACTATGAATGTTGAAAGTAAGAAATCTGAGAAAAAGAAAAAAGGCAAAAAAGAGCAAAATGGTAAGATGGATGAGTCAGACAAAACATCTGTCGATAGCCAAACTAAAGATCCTGAAAAAGTTTTAGATGATAAAGTTGAAAATATATCAAAGATAAAGCCTAAAGAATCGTCGAAAAAACCTAAAGTGAAAAAACAAAGTGATGTTTCTCCTGATAGTGGAGCTGTGGCATCAGCTGCACTAATTGAAGCCGAGGTCTTGCAAAAAACTGAAGACTCAAAACCTATAAAATCAAAATCTAAGAAATCTAAACCAGAAGCGATTGAAACTTCTTTGCTTAGCCAAGTAAAAGTTGAATCTGAAGGAAAAGCAAAGAAATCAATAGCAGAACAAGTTCAAAAACCCAAAAAACCGTTGGAATCAGAAATAAAATCTACCAAAACTAAAGGCAAAAAATCTAAGGGAAAGTCTTCTGAGGAAAAACTTTTAAAAGAACTTGAAACTTCTGTTGAAACTGTTGAGAAAATTCAAAAAGAGTTACCCGAGACAGACATTCAAGTGAAAGTCGAAATTCTTCCAGAAAATATTGAAATGATCGAACCAGTAGAATCAAAAACAAAATCTGGAAAATCAAAATCTAAAAAAGCCAAGACTACAACTGAAGAGGTTCCAAAAGCTCAAGCAACTGCAGTTGAGGTTATAAAAGAGCCAGAAACAGCTGTTAAAATTGAGGAGAAAGTTCAATCAGAAATTATTGAATTACTACCTGAAAATCAATTGATAAGTAAAGAAAATGAATCGAAAGACATGGAAACAAAACCGTTCAAATCGAAGTCTAAGAAATCTAAAGGTAAAAGTGAAAAACCAGTTACAACCTTTGAAATTCTATCAGAGGAATCCCCAACAAAAGCTTCCAAAATTTTATCACCTGAAAATCAAATTTCAACATGTGTTACGTCGATTCAAATTGAACAAGCTGAGAAACCAATTGATTTAGTTGTAGAGGAACCCGAAAAATTGGAAGTAAAGACAACAAAATCGAAGTCTAAGAAATCGAAAAATAAAAATGAAAAACCTTTGGATACCTCTGAAGTTTCAGTTGAGAAACCTTTAAAAGATTCTGCGATTTCTGTTGAAGTTGTAGAGAAAACTCAACCAGAAATAATGGAACGCTTACCAGAAAATGTAATCACTACAAGCGATACATTGATTCAAATTGAACAAATCGAGACACCAATTAGTTTGATTGAATTAAAGGAAGGTTCCGAAAAACCTATAGACCTGGAAGGAAAAACAGCGAAGTCAAAATCAAAGAAATCTAAGAACAAAAATGTCGTTGATATACTTTCAACTGAAGAAGTTCCTGTTATGGTACAAGAAGATCAAAAGCCAATTTCTGATAAACCACTTGAGACAGAAAAAGTTTTGGAAAAATCAGATGATCTTGAGAAAAAGACAACAAAACCTAAATCTAAAAAATCGAAGAGTAAAAATGAAAATTTGATATCACCAGAAATTTCATTTGAGGAAACCATTAAAGCCGTAGAAGAAAAAATAGAAACTTCCGTCAACTTAGAAATTAAAGAAATGAAACTTCAAGAACCAATGGAACCAACTAAATCTGAAGAAACACAGAGCGTGGATGAAAAACCCAAAGATTTGGATTCAAATATAACAAAAACTAAGTCGAAAAAATCTAAGAACAAAACTGGTAAAGTCAAAACTTCAATTGACGAACTTAAGTTAGGAGATCCTCTAAATGTTTCTGAAGAAAAAGTAGATCAAAAATCTATAAATACTGCTTTCATTGAAGTTGAAAAATCACATGATGTAAGTTCAAAGGAACCGAAAGAGTTGAAAGAAACTGAAAAGTCTAAAGAACATCAAGAAACTAAGACTTCAAAGTCTAAATCTAAAAAATCTAAGGTTAATACAGAAGAGGTCAAGCCTCAAGATACTGAAACTCAAGTTGTCATCACTACTGATGTGAAAGTAGTTGATTCGAAGACAGAAGAAGTAAAAGTAATTCCATCGACATCAACAGAAAAAGTTGAAGCTCCTTCAACTGCATATAAAGGACTTCCAATCGATGACTCTTCCACACTTTGGATGGATGTTTTAGATTCTAGTGATTTTCTAGATGTGTCAGATGATTTTAAGGAAGATGAACCAACTAAACAAATTACTGTTGGAACTCAAGAACTTCTAACCGATCAGAAACCAAAAATATCTCAAGAAACTGTTGTTTTAATGAAACCAGAAGAATTGAAAGAAACTGAAAAATCTAAAGAGCCACAAGAACCTAAAACTTCTAAGTCAAAATCTAAAAAATCTAAGGGTAAAACGGAAGAACTGAAGCCTCAAGATACTGAAACTAAAGTTGTCATCACTGCTGATGTAAAAGTAGTTGATTCGAAGTCAGAAGAAGTAAAACCTATTCCATCAACATCAACGGAAAAAGTTGAGGCTCCTTCTTCTGCATATAAAGGACTTCCAATCGATGACTCGTCCTCACTTTGGATGGATGTTTTAGATTCAAATGATTTTCTGGATATGTCAGATGATTTTAAGGAAGATGAACCAACTAAACAAATTACTGTTGGAACTCAAGAACTTCTAACCGATCAGAAACCAAAAATATCTCAAGAAACTGTTGTTTTAATGGAACCAGAAGAATTGAATGAAACTGAAAAATCTAAAGAGCCAAAAGAACCTAAAACTTCTAAGTCAAAATCTAAAAAATCTAAGGGTAAAACGGAAAAACTGAAGCCTCAAGATACTGAAACTCAAATTGTCATCGAAAAAGCTTCAGAAGTAGTTGATACAAAGACTGAAGAAGTAAAACCCATTCCATCACCATCAACGGAAAAAGTTGAAGCTCCTTCTACCGGCTATAAAGGACTTCCAATCGATGACTCTTCCACACTTTGGATGGATGTTTTAGATTCGAGTGATTTTCTGGACATGTCAGATGATTTTAAGGAAGATGAACCAACCAAACAAGTTTCTGTTGCAACTCAAGAACTTTTAACTGATCGGAAACCAAAAATATCTCAAGAAAAGGTTGTTTTAATGGAATCTAAAGAATTTAAAGAAACTGAAAAACCTAAAGAATTAGAAGAAGTTAAGACTTCTAAGTCTAAATCTAAAAAATCTAAGGGTAAAACAGAAGAATTAAAGCCTCAAGATACTGAAACTCAAATTGTCATCAAAACAGCTTCAGAAGTAGTTGATACAAAGACTGAAGAAGTAAAACCCATTCCATCAACATCAACGGAAAAAGTTGAAGCTCCTTCTACTGGATATAAAGGACTTCCAATCGATGACTCTTCCACACTTTGGATGGATGTTTTAGATTCGAGTGATTTTCTAGATATGTCAGATGATTTTAAAGAAGATGAACCAGCTAAACAAATTTCTGTTGCAACTCAAGAGCTTATTACTGATCTAAAACCAATAACAGATGCTGGGATTATGACTGAAAAAAGTGATCCTGAAATTAAAGAAGTAGACTCAGAACCAGTGAAAAACAAAAAAATTAAGACCAAACAAGAAAAGGTCACCGAAAGTAAAACTTCTGACAACAATAAAGACATAGAAAAACCAAAATCAGTTCTTGAAATCCAAGAAAAGCCAGAATCAAAACAGAGAAACAAAAAATCTAAGTCAAAAATGGAGATTGACAACGTGAAAATTGAGGAAGTTTTGGAAAAACCAAAATCTGAAAATGACGTTTCCATGACTTCATATATTTCTAATGAAAGTTCTACTGTCAATTTGAACAATTCAAAAGATACTATTCCTGTGGAATATGACCAAATTATTGTCTCCTCGACATCGCCGATAACTGAATGCACGCTTAATTCAAGTATTGTTGAAACATCGCTCGTAACAATGCCAAAATCAACGACAGACGAAACAGATCAAAGTGTTAAAACAACCGATAAAACTCAACCGAAATCGAGTGTTGAAAAAAGCAAAACGACCACGCATAAAATTGTGATGATAACCCATGAGGAAGTGAAACTGAAGCCCGTACTGGAAATGCGAATGAAGTTGTCTCCACCAAAAGAAGTTGCACCAATTACTAAAACTGAAGTGCAAACAACCGAAACACAAGAAGTTGGTGAGACAAGTCCTAAAATCTTAAGTAGTGCAACAATATCATTAAATCCCACTTGGGCTCGTGAAGAGCTTGATGTCACCATCGAAGAATCAACTCCAGATATTAACATTGAAGCTGGAATTTTCGGCTCGGTAAAAGAACGCCGTGGACGAGGCCAAGTTGGTCAAATGCCACAAAGTGTACCGCTAACGCCAACCAAATTGAAAAAGTCGAAAAAGAGTGAAAAGAAACCACTTAAACACCCTGAAACAAGTACGTTCTATGATGATGACATAACTCCACCGGTTAAGGAAGTTATAGCTGACATCGAGCTTCGAAAGCCTCGAAAAACAACTAAAAATATTGAAGTTCAAAAAGAAACCAAAACTACCTACATTCATGAAGTGGTCCAGGAAACTATGGAAGATCCTCGTACAGAAAAGATCAAGGAAACTGAAGATATTCAAGTTCTTTCAATCGAATCCAAACCTTTGATTTCAGCCGAGGAAATTGTTTCACCTGTCGAAATTTTATCGTATGAAGCCACTCCTAAGTACGACGTTAATAGTTTTATCCAAGCCGAAAAAGTTTGGCAAGAATCACTATCGAAAAATGACAAAATTCCTAAAGAGACTCCTAAAGATGACCAAAGTAAAATTGAACCAGAAAAAGTAACACAAGTTCATCCAAGTGAAGACGTATTAAAATATAATGTATTTGATTTAAAACAAGCCGAAATTGATTGGGGACAGCTTCAAAATACACAACTTGGACAAGTTGAAGAGAAAAAATCGGTTTCAACCTTAAATCCAGATGCACAAATTTTCATACCTACTAATTTCGAAATAATTGGCAAAAAGGTGGAAGAAATCACTCCTATTCCATCAACATCGTCTGCAAAAACTGAAGTTCCTCCACCTGCATATAAAGGACTTCCAATCGATGATTCTTCCACGCTTTGGATGAATATGCTAGATTCAAATGATTTCCTGGATATGTCCGACGATTTTACCGAAGGTGATCCAACTAAAATAGAACTTGATGATCAGAATAAATCTTATGCTGATATTGTTCAAATCAAGAGAGACGACGAAGTGGAACAAGAAAACCCTCAAGAAGAAACTAAAGAAATAAACACCTCTGACGCTTCTACAGCGATACAAATTCGTCTTTTACCTTCCGAAGAGATTATCACCACTCAATCGATTACTCAAGTTGACGCGGAAGGTTTTATGGAAGTGTTGACAAAACGAGAAATTCGTGAGCGTAAATCACGATCCCGATCTCGTTGCAGGGATGGTGAAGACAAGGTGCACCATTTGTCGCGTTCGACATCAAAATCTCCATGTAAGGAGCGCGAAGAAAGACCTGAAAAGCAATCAGATGTACATAAACCTGTCGATGAAGACCTCGAAAGTAAATCACCTAGAAAGAAAAATCGTAAAAATAAAAATGTGCCAAATGAAGACTCGTTCAACTCTGAATCTCTCGATAAAGAAATTGAGATGATTACAGATAGAATTGAAAAGGAAAAAGGTGCGGAACAAAGCACTTCTTCGTCACCGCAGTCAAAAGTGTCGAATGAAAGTGAAACTTTGTCACCTAGACCAGGTGAAACTAGCAAAAGCCGAAGGTCTCGAAAGAAGAAATCATCGAAACCATCAACACCACGTGTTGATTTGGAACCTATCCAACACACAGAAGAAGTAGAACCAGAAGTTCCAATTGCAAAAGTCATTGAAGAAATTATTGAAGTTATAAAAACTTCTAAATCGAAAAAACGGGGTAAAAATTCTAAGTTGCAACCGGAAGAACCAACAGATGATGTTCTTAAAAGTGACGAAAAAGTAGATGAGGTGTTATCGAAACAAGAACCTGCTGAAGAAGCGCCAGAACAGAAAACAAAAAGTCGTAAATCGAAAAAGAATAAAACTAAAGAAGACGACGATGTTCCAGAAAATCAAACTATTGATGTAAATGTTGTGAAAGAAGTTGCAGAAATAGAACAAGTAAAAGAAGTTTCAGTAGCTATTCCTGAATCTTCCACAGTAATTGAAATTGAAATAACTGAAAAAATCTCAAAACCGGAAACTAAAAAATCTAAATCAAAAACACATAAAAATATCAAACCAAAAATTGATAGTCCATTGGAAGTCGATGAGCAACAAATTTCAAAGGAAGTTCATCCAGAAATTCAAGCATCTGAAGAACTATCAAAAATCAATGATTCACCAATTGAAGTTATTACGGACGTGACTGATACTCTAGTTGTTACAGAAGCATCTCCCGAAAGCTCGTCTCTAACCGAACCTATCAAATCTTTAGACGAAAGCGATACGGCTTCTAAGCCAAATTTAGGCGTTCCAAAACGTTCGCGTTCCAATAAACGTGACAAAGCTGAATTGACTAAAACCCAAACAACTGACGAATCACCCCGACTTGAAATCACTGAAACAGACCCAAATTCACTTAAAGTAGAACTTATTGAACAAAATGTAATTACAACCCCCACTGAACAAGTAAGTAGTGCTTTAGTAGAACAAAAGAGTGAACCAGTTTTATCACCTGTTGTGCCAGAAACATGCGTGATTGATGAGACTGTAGAAAAACCTACGCCAGAGTCAAAGGAAAAATCGAAAAAGCCCAAGAAAAAGCCCACACAAACGATAATAAGTGAAACTTTTCCAGTTGATAAAACCAGTGATTCTATAGTTCAAGAAAAATTACCAATTTTCAGCGAAACTATTACTGAAGTCATAACAGAAGTTGTTCCACGTGAAACGACAGTCGTTGAAATCACCGAAGAATTTAATCTGAATCCAAAACAGGATCTTTTGAAACCCTCAGAAAAACGTAACAAGCGATCTAAGTCTAAGAAATCAGATAAACCATCTAGCGATATTGTCTTGAAAGAGTCATCTAACTCATCAAAGGAAAATGTTGAAAATGTTGTTTCGGAAATTCCACTATCTCAAGATGTGCTTGTTCCTTCTGAGCCTTCAACTGAACCAATATTAGTTGAAGAACCCCAAAAAGATGGCAAATCTAAAAAACCAAAAAAGCGTTCTAAACAATCGAAACAAGACAATGAAATCGTTGTTGATGGAACTCGTTTAACAGAAGAAAATTCTGAGCTAGATCAAGCAATCAAAAGTCCTGTAGATGACAAACCAGAAACTGTAAAACTTGAAACTATAGAAAAACGTGTAACTCCCGAAGAAAATATTTTGGATCCAGTTCAAGAAACAACTTTCAATGTTGAAGTTTCAGAAAGGTTGGATACAAATATTTCGACTAAAATCGAAAAGCTTGAAACTGATACAGGCAAGTCCAAATCTAAAAAACAATCTAAAAAGCCTTCTGAAAAGCAAGATGCTGAAAAACCAGTTGAAATTCCTATGGAAAATGAGCCTCTTGTTTTAACCGAAAAAGAAAAGGTAGTCGAAGCCAAATCTCCAAAACCGAAAAAACGAACCAAGACAGAAAAATCAGATGCCGAGATCACTGAGCCTGTGAAAGTTGAGGCTCCAATAGAAACGGTACCAGTTGAAGAAAATATTGAGGAAGTAACTGCTCAATTAGAATCGATTTGTCCTATTGCAAGTCCTAAAGCTACAAAACGATCTAAAGGAAGTCACAGTAATAAGAAATTGGAGTCCCAAGAAGTTTTACCTGAAGTTGAAAATCAAAGTTTGTTTTTACAAGAAACTCCAACCATTGATGTCTTAGAAATTTCCAAGAAAACCAAAGAAGTCACACCCGAAAACGGATTGGTTCCAGCTGAACAAGTGGTTTTGGAACCAGTAACCGCTCCACTAGAAATTGAAAATTCAGAAACTAAAGAAAATATCTTAAAATCCGATACGTTAACTTTAATTGCTCCTGCTCTAACAGAAAATACGACTTGTCCATTGAAAAAAATTAAATCGAAAAAAGGATCGAAGGAAATTCGAAAAGACTTGAAAATATCAGAAGAAACTCCGATCTGTGAACCAATAGGGATTCTAGGAGAACAAAAAGAATCATTGAAGTTACAAATTTCTGATTCAGTTCTTGAAGAAGTTTCAGTTTCTGGAACTGATGAAATTAAAGTTGATGTTTCCATTCAAGATCCAGTGCTTGAATTGGAAAAACCCACGTTGAAAAAGCGTTCGAAGGGAAGTCATAAAGGCAAAGATACTATTCCAGTGTCTGTTGACACTCCCGTAGACTTGATTACGATTGACCCGATTGGGTCTGTTGAAATAGTCTCCGATAAAACTGAAGAAAAAATCAAAGACAAACCAGAAACTGAGTTATCTCAGAAATTTGAAGTCAACATTGAATCAACTATTACAGAAGCAATTGTTTCAACTCAACCTGAAACAGTTTGTTCTATTGATAAAACAAAAAGCTCAAAGAAAGAAAAGCAAAAGAAAAACAAGCCTGAAGAGAAACCAACTGAACCAATGACAGAACTTGTTGACGATTCTAAAAATCAAAAGGATCAGACAGAAATTAGTAGTGAACCTGTTGAAATGCCTCAATCAGAAACAGTTTGTCAAATCGAAGAATCAAAGCACTTGAAAAAGCGACCCAAAGAAAAGCACCAGAAAAATAAACCAGAAACTTGCGAAGAAAAACCAGTTGAATCAGCGCCAGAAATTTTGGTTCTATCAGAAGTTGAACCAATTGGTGACGTTCAAATTGTTTTCGATGAAGATTCCATTAATTTGCCAAAACAAGAAGAAACTATAACAACTACAGATACCTTACACGTAGAAAGCCCTAAACCGAAGAAACGATCAAAACCACGTTCTAAAAAACAAAAGGAATCGGAAACTGTTTCTATTGAAATTACTTCTTCAGAAGTTCCAATTGTCTCTGAAACGGTTATAGAAATCAAAATTGATGAAAAGGACAACACAGCCAATGATTCTGGAATAATTGAAGAAACTGTAACTGAAATCGAAACGGTTGCTGAAGTAACTGAACTGAATGATAAAATTGAAAGTCCAAAACCGAAAAAACGATCTAAAAATAAACATAGTAAAGACATTTTGGATTCTTCAGAAGCTGTAAAAGTTGACGAATCCAATATAGTCCCAATTGAAAGTGACGTAATTCCGACTGTACAACAAGAAGCTGTCTTGGATGGAGATATTACACCCAAACTGAAAAAACGGTCTAAGAAACAAGAAAAATCACCCCCCGAACAGAAAGAAGTAACAACTGAAGTGGTCACTGTGATTTCATCTGAAACTCAACCAGAACAAACTGAATTCATTTCAACGCCAGCTGTAGAAGAAACAACCATTATAGAAACAGTTTTAGATGAAGTAATCAAACCAAAACCGAAAAAGCGATCTAAAAACAAGGAAGAAAAGATATCCAAAGAAGATGCTAAACCTAAAGAAGCTGATTCTGTATTTTCTGAAAATTTGATTGAAATTCAACCCCAACAAGAAGAAAGTCTTCCAATTTCTGACGAACCAAAACAAACTGAAAATATCTCATCACCAGTTGTCGATGAAGCAAAGAATGTAGAAACTGTTTTGAATGAAGAAGTGAAACCAAAACAGAAAAAACATTCTAAAAATAAGCAAGAAAAGTCGCCTCCAGAACAGAAAAAAGAAATAGATGTAAAAACTGAGGAACCTATTACAGTTGTTTCTGATAATTTGCTGACAATTCAAATTGAGGTGAAACAAGATGTTCAAACAATTCCTGATGAGTCTAAATCTACTCCACTATCCACTGTAGAAGAAACAATCATTGCAGTAGAAGAAGTGAAGCCAAAACAAAAGAAACGCTCTAAAAATAAGCAAGAAAAAACACCAGAACTTGTAGAAGTAAAAACTGATGTTGTTCCCGTACTTTCTGATACTGAGCTTCCGACCCAGGCTGAATTAAAACAGGAAGTTTTACCAGTTTTCGATGAATCCAAACCAATTGGAGATGCTGAATCTATTTTATTATCCATTGTAGAAGGAACAACCACTGTGGAAACTATTTTGGAGGAAGAAATGAAGCCAAAACAGAAGAAACATTCTAAAAATAAACCAGAAAAATCTCATCTGAAACAAAAAGAAGTAAAAGCTGAGGAAAATGTTCCTGTAGTTTCCACTGATTTACTTGCTCAGGTTGAGCCAAAACAAGAAGCGAGTTTGATTCTCGATGAACCCAAACCGATCGAAACAACTGAAACTATTCCACCATCCAATTTAGAAGCAACAGGCGTTGCAGAAACTGTTTTGAATGCAGAAGTGAAGCCAAAACAGAAAAAACGTTCTAAAAATAAGCAAGAAAAGTCGCCTGCTGAGCAGAAAGAAGAAACAGAAGTAAAAACTGAAGAAGCTGTTCCAGTTGTTTCTGATAATTTGCTTACAACTCAGGTTGAGGTGAAACATGAAGTTCTTACAGTTTCTGATCAATCTAAACCAGCTGAAAACATTGAATCTATTTCACAATCCATTGTAGAAAAACCAAGCATTGCGAAGGAAGATGCGAAGCCAAAACAGAAAAAACGTTCTAAAAATAAGCAAGAAAAGTCGCCACCTGAGCAGAAAGAAGAAATAGCAGTAAAAACTGAAGATGAAGCTGTTCCTGTTGTTTCCGCTGATTTACTTGTCACTCAAGTTGAACTAAAACATGACGTTATTCCGGTTCTTGATGAATCTAAACTAACTGAAAAAACTGAAACAATTCCACCGTTTACTGTTGAAGGACCAAGCACTGTTGAAACTGAAGAATTGAAGCCAAAGCAGAAGAAACGTTCTAAAAATAAGCGAGAAAAGTCACCTCTTGATCATAAAGAAGAAATAGAAGTAAAAACAGATTCTGACATTTCTGATAATTTGCTTCCAACTCAGGCCGAGACAAAACAAGAAGTTATTACAGCTCTCGAAGAATCTAAACCAATTGATGGTGTTGAAACTATTCCATTGTCTATTGTAGAAGAAACAACCACTGTTAAAACTGTTTTGGGTGAAGAAATAAAGCCAAAGCAGAAAAAACGTGGTAAAAATAAACAAGATAAGTCATCTCCTGAAGAAAATTTAGAAGTAAAAACTGAAGAAGTTCCTACGGCCACAATAACTGAAACTCAACCTGAACCTAAACCAGAAATTCTTTCAACATTAGATGAATCTAATAAAATTGTGCCAACCGATATCACCGCACCATCCACTGAAAAAGAAGTTACTCTTATAGAAACGGTTTTGGAAGAAGAAATTAAACCAAAACAGAAGAAACGTTCTAAGGAGAAACATCAAAAAACATCTTCAGCACAAAAAGAAGAACTCAAAACTGAAAATAGTCTTCCTGTAGTTTCCGTTGAGACTCTACCTGAACAACAGCAAGAAATAATTCCAGTTTTCGATGAGTCAAATCAAATTGCAATTCAAATTGCAGAAGCTGTACTTGATACAAAATCAGAAGACATAAAAGATGAAAACTTACCGCCTGTTGAAGCGATTGAAACCAAAAATATTTCCATTGAAAGCCCTCGACCAAAGAAACGTTCGAAAAAAGCTAAAGACCAAACTGTTTTGGAAAGTAAAGATGAAATCGAGTTTCCAACTTTTGAATTGCCACAATCCAGTAAATCAGAAGAACACACAAATATTGTTCTGGAAGTGGTTGAAGCAGTGTTAAAATCTGAAAATGAAGAAATTGTCGATGTCACCCTCGTTAAACCTGATGAAAACAATCTGCTTTCATTAGAAGTTCCCGCAAAAAAGAAACGTTCAAAGAGCAAAGAGAAGAAAGATAAAGAAATAGCTGAAGATGTACGAAAACCAGTTGTGGATGTTCAAGTTGAAATTTCTAATTTAGAATCGACTGATGAAAATGTTAATGATGTGAAAGAGGAAGTTGTTGTAGTTCCAAAACAGAAAAAACGTTCGAAAAATAAGGAAATAAAAGAAAAGTTATTAGAAAACATTTTGATAACATCTGAAAAAGTTGCAGTGGAACCTATTACAACAGAAGAAGTTTTAGTAGAAATTAAAGTTGAGGAAACGCCTGTTTCACCTATGGAAAATTTAACGGCTGCATTTTCTGAAAGTCCAAAACCGAAGAAACGATCAAAGAGTAAAAAAGTGAAAGAAGAAATTGTTCCACTTGAAAGTGGTAATGATAAAGAAATTGTCGAAATATCTCAAGTCTTAGAAACTGGAATTGTACCAGAAATTAAAAATGAAGAAGAAAATCTTAGTCAAGTTCAATCAGAAAACGTAGAAACCAGTTTGGAAGTCATAGTTACACAAAGCCCTAAACCGAAGAAACGATCCAAAAATAAACAGGTTAAAGAAGAAGAAGTTAATAAGACAGAAGTCAAAACTGAGGATGTTTCACACGAAAAATCTGATCAAAAACAACCAGAACAAACGTTCGATTCTCAGAAGATTTTGGAACCACTTTTAATAAGTGAAGAAACACCAAAAGAAACCGTAACAGACAATTTGGAAGTTAAGGATAGTGAAAGTGTAAAACCGAAGAAGCGATCCAAATCTAAAAAGGTTAAAAACGACTTAATCGAAGAAATTGGAGTTGAAGATGTGAAGCCTTTGGAGATAATTCAAAGCCTGGAACTTAGTGAACCTACAACTAACCAACAAGTTAATATTTCTGTTGAAAAGCTTCCAGAAACTGAAAATCAGCAGTCCAAAAAACAATCAAAAACTAAACAAAAACCAGGAAAAATTTCTTCTGAAACTGGAAGTATCGAACCGACCAAAGCTGAAACATCAGAATTCATTAAAGAAATGGATACCATTGAACAACAAATAGAAGAACATCTTCCTGAAGTCACAGAGAAAATTGAAAATATCTTGGTTAAAGATTCTCAACCTAAAAAGTCATCCAAAAAGAAGCAAAAGGTAGAAAAGGCTCCCGAAAAAAGTGATCCTTTAGAAATTTCACAACAAACTGAAGTTGCTGAACCAAAAATTATTGAAATTTCTGAATTTGCAGTAGGACAAGAAATTAATCTTGTTGAAGAACCTATGACTGTTGACAAGGAAGAAAAACTTGAAGGACAAGCTTTAACTGGAAGCATACCACAAAGAAAACGATCAAAAAATAAATCCAAAAAAGAAAAAGCAGAAACGATAGTTGATGTTCCAAAAACTGAGATTGTAGAAAATATTCAAAAAGTTGAAGTCCAACCTGAAGTTATTGAAACTGCTGAAGCACCTAAATCTAAAAAACGATCCAAAAATAAGCAAACTAAAGTTAATTCGTCCAAAGACGAAATTTCAAATCAAAATAAAACTGAAGTTGTAAAGGAAAAATCTCCAGCAGATCTACCAATCGATACTCAAATCACCAAAGAAATTCCTTCAGAACTTTCAAATGTGATCGAGGTTCCAATCAAAGACTCGCCATTACCAATCCCAGAAGTTATTGAATTTTCTAAAGTTGAAACAAAAAATCCAGAAATTTTAAACGTTCAGCTAGATTTAAAACTTGAAGCATCAGTAGGAAGTGTTACGTCCAACATTTCTGAGCAGACTCCGGAAAGTCCAAAAAGTAAAAAGGGCTCTAAGAACAAGAAAGGAAAAGTTCAGGAAACTGATCATTTAAATGGAGAATCTAACGGATTCAAATTAGAACCTTTGTTGATTGAAGTTGAAATTCCATCAAATAAATTACAATTCAATAAAGGTCATCATGGAGATAAGGAACCGGAAGCTGGTTCATTAAACCTTTCATTGTCAGAAATGTCATTCCTTTCCGATATGCAAATTCCATCAAATGAAATCAAAATAGAAATGGTTAGTTCTGAACAAAAGAAAACATCAGTACCGGAAGCAAGTCAAAAACGAGCTCGAAAACCAAAGGCTGACTTGCATATTGTAACCGAGCAAACTTCAAACAGCCAGGAACCGTCCAAAGCTGAACAATCACCGGTTGATTTGGCTAAGGATGCTTCATTTTGGGGGAATAAACATGAATGTGATAATGCTGAAGCAAGCTGGCAATATTATTTAGCTCAGCAACGAAAATTAAAAGTTGAAAATAAACCAAAACCCCTGGAAAATTTGCCTGATAATAATGGTCGTGGTGGTGGTGGAAGTACCGGACCATCATCACCCGAACCTAAAGACCCCAAAGATCCTTCTTCACCCACCGGACTACAGTCTCATCCAACCGACTTTTTATCGACCGATATTCCCGGGGGAATTTGTAGTTGGAAAGATCAAAGCACCTACTTACATTTAGAACCGTTAACATCTGAGTATTTGATCAGTTCTACTGAAAATATGTTTGAGTCAAAGAATCGCGATTTGACTGGAACGAAAATCGATCTGCCCAACTATACAGGGCTGAATAGTTCACCTTTTATTGAGCCAACTCCTGAAATGTCCGCGCCTCCCGAGATTAGAGACACGGATGATGACGTGTCTTTGTACCTTAAAACGCCGACATTGGACAGTTTGATTGATTTCCCGCTGTTGTCCCACAAAGTCCCGCTTACCTCAACCACAAACCTGTCCATCCTAATGCCACAGCAACACCATGACGCTGGGGACGTAATCAACACGGAGGTGCCAGCGCCGTCATCAATCCCAATAAGTGTAGACGTCACGACGGCCGCTAGCAAAGCTCCCGTCACAATACGTCACAAAAAGAAGGTGAAGTTACGGTGTTGTGTGTCTTGATGCAAGCTTTTTTTCTCTGTTTTCCTTGGGGGTGTTTGAATTTATTAACGTGTCGCTTTAATTAAGGAATTCTAACACTTTGCTCACCTTATTCATTCTGTTTTTAATTTTTTTTTTCTACATTTTTTTTTCAAGTTTTTAAACTAACATTATAACATTTTTATCTTTATTCATCTTCTCTATTTGTTGGTTTTATTGTAATTTAATGTACATATTTCTTAAATAATAAAATTTCTCAAAGATTTTGTATATTGAGAGTGTGGATTTTTAATTGTGGTTTTTTGGGATTGTTTTTTTTTTCTAATAATTAAAAATTGGAGACAAACTGAAAATTATTTTTGTAATGTTTAGGATACACAAGAAATGGTCGATTTGCAAAATCTAAAGAAATCCTTGGAATTGACTGAGTTAACTGTATCTCATCTTCCATCGGATTCTGTGGAAAGAATGCTCGAAGTACTTGAGGTATGTTTTTTTTTTTTTTTTTAAATGAACCTTGAAATTTTTTATTGAAGATGCCTATTTAAAGTTGTCTCATGACATCATCGCACATTTATTTTCATTCAAGTTAACAAAAATCACGTCATCAATAACAATATTAAAAATAAATTCTTGCTGGCACTGCATGGAGAGAGGACGTTCGATCATTTTATCATTGTTTATAAATAAAGCCGGTTGTGTGTCATTCACAAATTTAAATTTTTCATTTTTTACGAGTCGAAATCCAAAAATAATTTTCGCATCTGGCCTACATTTTCTACGAGCGCGTTTTGATTTATTCGTGATTTGCCACAGATCGTCTCGAACGAGTTGCATGGACACAACGAAAAAGCTGCCCAAATCGAGGCTACCATCCAGGAAATGTCAGCTCCCGAAGTTGAAGACCATAATGCGGTACTCAAACAAACTCGAGACCGAATCAACGTTCTACTATCGCAAGTAACTCAAAACATCGACACGATCAAAGTAAGTTAATTAATTGTATTCATCCCCTAAATCACTAAAAAAAAATTCTTTTAATCACAGAAGTCTCAAAATCTTCAAAACGACCGTAAACGTGAAATTGAAGAATACAAACGCTTATTGGAAGAGATTGAAAAGTGGCTTCGAACTACAACCGAGGCTGTTTCAGCCGAGGTTCAACTCACTAATGACGACAAAATCCAAGACAGTATCAATGCCCATCAAAAATTCCTCCAAGAACTTCAAATAAATGAAGAAAAACTTACCAAACTATCCGAGTCATGCTCCAATCTCTTAGAATATCCCGATGTGGGACATCTCGCCAAAACTTTATTAGACCAACTACAAACAATTCGTTTCACGGTGCTTGAAGCTGGAGAGCTGGTTCAAACCCGTTTAATAACCCTTCAAGATTGGTTAATTAAAATGCGAGAACCCACTGAAGTTTCTCTCGATGAAAACACTTTGAATTCAAGTTCAATGCCCGAAGAAGAAATTGTTGAAATCAAAACGGTTCCTTTACATATTCCAGTGGCTTCGACTAACGTTGAAACCCAAACCAGTGTCAAATCTCAATCCAGTGTTGAAGCTCCCAAATTTAAGGATGTTTCAATCTCGTGTCGTCCACCTAAAAACAAACGAGTCCAAACTTCATTTTCAGTGAGCTTAATCGATTCGGAATCCCAACGAACCGAACCAGGAAGTATTACAGAAATGGAACCAGCTGAAGTTGCCGTACAAACCAACCTAGAAGAGTTGCTTCCAAAAGAAGAAATTCAAATTTTACAAACCGTGTCAGAAGGAGGTCATGAAACGATTCAAATTGTAACCAAACCAGTTGTGGAAGAACCGCAACCATTCGTGCAAGAACCGGATGATTTAACTGTTCAGGCTAAATATCGCGATATCCAACCAGAAGGTGAAACTTCTGGAATGAAACAGTCTGAGTTGAACATCATTTATACAACGCCGCAAGCGTTTGAAGCTACGTATAATGAACCAGATCAAACCACAGCTGAAGTGATTGTAGATGAAGATGGTACGAAGAGGATTATCGTGAAGAAATTGCATAGGACTGTTGTTTCCCGACAACAAACAGTTCAACAACAAACAGTGCATCGAGCATTGACAGAAAATGATGTTCCTGTGAGCCAATCATTTTCACAAGTTACTTTACAAGGACAACAAAGTCAAACGTCAATAGCTCGAGGTGATGGCCGTATGGAAACGGTAACTTCCCATTCGTACGGAGGAAAGGTTGTCTCGGGTGTGCCAGGTCAAGAAATGCACGTGCAAGAATTTGAAACCGAGCCTAGTTTTGTGATTGAAGAAGGAATGACACCTGAAGATTTTATATCTCGAGCAGTCGGTGTTCATGAAGGAGACGTTGCATATTTAATACCAGAAGGCGGCAATCTTGTGGAAGGAAGTCAAGTTCATACTTCATCGTCGAGTATTAGAGCTGTTGTACAACAAGTCACCAGAAAAGTTATCAGTCGTACGCGAAGAGTGATTAAACGTATTTCGATCATTGATGGTAAGGAACATGTCACCGAAGAAATTATTGAAGAACCAGAAGATGTTGAAATTACCGAAGAACATATTCCACGTGTTAGTATCAATGTTGTACGAACTCAGGATGGACAAATTATTCAAGAAGAACATTTGGAAGGCCCTCCGGCTTTTGAAATTGAACCAATTATTGAAGAACCCTCACCAGAACCAAGCTCGGATAAAGATCCTGAACAATCAGAAAAACAACCCAAACCTAAAACCGAGTCGTTAGAAAAAATTAAATCAGAAAAATCTCACCCCCTTGAAGAAGTTGTTGAAGATAAATCAGAACAATTAAGTGTTACACATAGTTCTGAAGGAACTCCTCGAGATGTTGAAGAGATTCCAGTAGATGACAACCAGGTTACTGTAGAAAAAATTCCTGATGAAAAATCTTCAAGTATCAAAGAAACCGAAACACCACTACCAGAAGAAACTAAGCCTCAGGAAATTTTACCATCACCTCCTCCATCAATCGAGGCTGAAAAACCCACTATTCAATCTAGTTCTCAAGAATCTTCAAAATCAGTTCCATTGAACGATGTGCAAAAATCCCCTGAACCACCAAGTTCTCAAGAACCATCACAATCTAAATCACTTCCTTCGTCGGACGATACGAAAAAATCCACTAAGCCACCTAGTTCTCAAGAACCTTCAGAATCTAAATCTTCCAAGAAAAGTAAACGTAAATCAAAACCGTCTTCAAAAGCATCACCTACCGATAACTGGGAGTTTATTCAACAAGAAATAATTTCCCAAATTCCAGATGAAAAAATTGACATTGAAATAGTAGAACAAGTTGTTTGTGAAGAACCACAAAAGCAAGAAGAAGAACCGATAATTGTTGAAAGTCTGAAAGAACAAAGTATTGAAGAGAAAGTTTCAGTGACCGTGGTACCTGAAGAGTCGATAAAAGAAGTCGAAAAACCAGTGTCTCAAGTTTTTATTGAAAGTGAATCAAACGTTCCAGAAATTTCACAACCATCCAAAAAGGAATCACAAAAGAAAGCAGCGAAACGAAAATTGCCAAAACCAGAAACGTCTTCGAAACTTGTAGATGTTACAACTGAGACTGTTGTTGAAAAACCAGCGAAGACTGTTGAAATTTCTTTGTCAGTCCAAGAAAAACCTGTTGTTCAGACGGAAGAACCAATTCCAAAAGTCGCTGTAGCGATGAAAGTGGAGGAAGTTGACGATGCTGATCAACCACGATTGACCGATATCGTCAAAAAAGATCTCGATATTGTTCTTCCATCAGCCAAAACTGAATCGTTTACCACTCAAGCCGAAACAATCAAAACGATTCCCACGCCCACCAAGGATATTCCTAGTGACACCGAAAGGGATACGACTCAAACAGACTTAAGCAAAACGGGTCGTAAGTCGAAGAAAAAAAAGAAATTCAAAGACACAGGTCCTTCGCCAGAACAAACAAATGAATCAGAAGCCAAACAAACCCCCGAAGCCGTTGAAGAAACTGTTTCGGTAACGCCCGCGCCTTCAGAACTCTCTGAACACGTGGACACGAAGGATATTTCTGTGCCAACGTCTCTCGCTGAATCCACAGACATTATCCTTCCGGACGACGCGCATGTGATTATGGAAATGCCAAAACCAACGTTGGAAGCACTTGAATTCATTCGAACCGATTCCACTGAACAAGATAATGGAACAACTGGATATGAAGCCGATGATCATCAATTGGCTGAAACAAATGAAGAAAATGACGACAAGGATAAGAAGAAGAAACGCAGTAAGCGTCGTCAGAAGATTAAACCTGAAAAGGGGGTCGATCAAGAGTCTTATGTTCCAAAATCAATCGATGATACTCCAGAAGCGACTTCAGAGGAATTGACTAGTTTTGATAGTAAAGGTGAACCAAAATCTAAGAAGAAAGAAAAACTTGAAGAAAAACCAAAATTGGATGATATTAAAGAGCCTGAAGAAGTAGAAATTGTTTCACCGAATGATTCATATAACACACTGTCACAGTCAAGTGATTTAGTTCCAACGAAAATTATTGAAGAAGTCACTCAAGTAGTATCACCTGAAACTGTTCCGGATCTAACTAGTAAATTAGTTCTTGGAGTTCCCGTTGTAGAGATGGTTGAGATTCAAGAAAAGGACATACAAACTTCACCAGTATCTCCTGAAACGACTCAAGTTATTAAAGAAAAGGTAATCGTTGAAACTCAAGAAGCACTTCAACAAACATCACCTGAACCCATCACGGAAATAACTGAAATCGCCATTCAGACAATTACACCAGAAATCAAACCACTAGAAATTGTTCAGGAAATCAAACCAGAAACTAGCGAAATTTCAATTCAACTCGATGTCCACGAAATTGTTCCTAACATTGAACAATTCTCTCAAACATCTTCTCCAGAAAAGGGTTCACCTGTAATTTGTACGGTTGAATCTTCCATGCAAACATCAATTGTTGAAAAACCTGAAGTTCACGATGGAGAGATGCAAACAGTTTCACCTGGAACGGTTGAAGTTGCTGAGCTCTCAGTTCAAACAACTACAATCCAATTGGAAGAATCTCAAGTTCAAACCGATATTCCGGAAACTGTTGAAGTTGTTGAGACACCAAAAGTTGATGTCATCACTTGTGAATCATCAACTCAAGTCATAATAGAACCAATCCAACAACAAGAAGAAACTGTACAAACATCACCGCCACCACCAATAGACACATCTGACCAAAATATTCAAACGATTGAAATAATTCAAGAACCAGAACTCAAAAATATTGAACAAGTCGACTCCGAAATGCAAACCAGTCCAATGGCAGTCCTAACGCCTGTTGTCTCCATCGAGGAGAGTAGCGAGAAAACTTCGTCCGAAGAACCGTATGAAGTGCATGTACAAGCCACCATTACAATGCCCACGACTGAAACAATCGTTGTCGAAAAAACTGTTGATTTGACTCAAGAAAGTATCCAAGTGGACAAACCAAAAGACCTTCCGAAATCTCGAAAAGATAAGAAAAAGAAAGACAAACAATTGCAAAAACAAACCAGTACTGATCTGTCACTTCCCGAAACTCCTTCCGAGTCAGAACCTTCGTCTTCGATCGACGATAAAGCCGCCATTGAAAAATCTATTTCCGAGGCTTTTATTTCCATGGAAAAAGAACCAGAACCTGCTAAAGAACAATCAAAGAAACGACGTAAAGACAAAAAGAAACCGGCTGAAGTGAAATTTGATACTGACCAATTAATTTCGTCAGAACTGGTCGAAGCTGAACTTCAAAAAGTGATCGAAACTTTCCCAACTCCCGAATCGTTAACTCCGTCAGAAATTGATGAAGTGAACGTTCATATTACCATCACAACTCCAACAATTGAGCCTATAATCGAAACAATAACTCCTCAATTCACTGCTGAGGACAGTCAAAAAGCTGTAGTCAAACTTATTGCTCAACAAAAATTGATACAAATCCGATCGAAGAATGTATCAAATCGTGCTAAGAAACTACAACCAACTGTTATAAAACCATCGAAAGCGAATGTTCTTATTAATTTATTAGCATTGGAACCGGTGATTTCCAAGGATTCGAGTGAACAGCGCAATAATAATGTTCATGATCATTTGGAAGATTTGGAAAAGGCGGTCCATGATAAAAATTCTGATTTGATTCAATCCACTGTCATCACAACGATTGAAACTATCACAACTTGGCTTGAAACAGTTGAGTATCGAATCTTAAAAATACGTCAAGATTCAACCGATGTCCCGTCCGTTGATAACGTCGAAGACTATCAGGGTTTGAAGAATGAAATTAGTGTAATCGAAGAAAGTGTCGATCAACTTAACAAATTGGTGAACAAAGCTGAAACAGTTTGCGATCCAGAGGAAATGAAGGAGTTGTTGAATTCTATCGGTTCCCTACAAGATCAGGTGAAGGTCTTTGAAACGATTACATCTGACAATGAAAATCAGATTAATCTGGAACTGAATCGTTGGTTGTCATTCATAGACAACATTTCAAATGTCAGTGATTTGGTTAAAAAAGTTAAACAACAATTGGAGAATTTATTGAACACAGATTTGCCGATTCAAACTAAATTACAAGACCTGGACAGTTTGGATACCACAAATAAAAGTCATGTGGTCAAAACGATTCAGTTAATGTCAACAGCTCGTGGTATCCTTCGCGATTTCCCAGCCAAAGAAATACCTCAAGAACTATACGATGCCCATGAGACTACCAAACAAATCGAGAACGATATTGAAATAGAACGAGATCGTCTTCTCCAGTTGAACGCCTTGACAGAAGAATACGAACAAACGTTGGAAGAATTCGCTCAGATCATTGAATTTGCCGATGCTTTTGTCGAAAATCCAATTACGGTAAACAATTTGGAACATTTACAAGACGAAATGCAGAAACATCGCAAGTTCTTTGCGAATCTGAGTCATTGTCGTGGCATTTTAGAGTCTCTCGAAGGTAATCTAGATACGGACACTAGAAATCAACACTCGAAACTTCACAAAGAACTGCATGAGAAGGCGTCGGCTATTTTGGATAAGGCGTCGAGTTTATCGCAACAAATGGCTTTGGCCGCGTCGCGATGGACTGTATTAGAACAAGGGATTCAGGATGAAGTTAAATGGTTACAAGTGGCCCATCAACGTGTTCCAGATCTCAGTCATGTCACTTCGGCTGACTTTGATCAGTATATCAACTTGTACCAGAACTTGTCGATTGACATTGCACATCATCACGCCAAATTGGTGCAATTGGATGGAATTTGTCAGAGACTAAACGAGTTGATCACCGTGAAGGAATTGAAAAATAAATATGACGGGCCGTTAGAATCGATTTTAAAATTGGAAGATCATATCAACAATAATTTGAATCGATTGCTTATATTCAAAGAATATTGGAGTTTGTTTGAAACGTTGAGTGAGAAGTTGGAGAATTGGATGAAGACTGCCGAGAAAGAACTGGCAGAAATTGATGGTGGAAACGTTTATTTGACACCAGGAAATCTACGTCAATTCTGGGTAAGTTTTTTTTTTAATAACTAGCACTGATTTGGCTGATTAAACGTCCAATTTTAATCTATATAAATAAAATGGTAGCTGTTTTTTAATGTTTGCTTGTAACTCAAAAACTACGGAATAGATTTCGATCATTTTTTTTTGTTTTACTTCTTATATACTTGGTCTTTATCTAAAAACAGAATTATCACGATATCTTTATTAAAAACAAAGTAAGTAAAGTTTTAAAAATTGCGATTTTTCTAAGCAGACGGCGTATGCTTTCGTTCTTCTTTCTTTGCTTTGATAGAGTGGGGCAAACGTTGTTATGCGCATGTAGACTATTTCTCCTTCCACTCCCTAATGATTATTTCATATTTAAGCGTACGCGTATGACTTCATGCAGCTAAGCTAAATATTAGAATAAATATTTTTAATTTTTGAATTCAATTTTTTCTGTTTTTAAAATATTTTTTGTAGCTTTTTGTTTAAATTCTTTTTTAGAATTGTTTATATTTTACTGTAAATGCAAATTCAAAATACATTTTTAAGTTACAACCGTTACAATTATCAAGTGACATTTCAACACTCTCTTTTATTATTGCATATATTTTATAGCCAGAAAGAGTTAAGTTAGCGAGAAACATTTTTTTTGAATTAAGCTATATGCCAAAAAATAGCTCCCTCAGAATCCGCAATTTCTTCAAGTGTATAGTTATTATTTGATAAATAATTAATTTTTCAAAAATTTGCAAACTAAAAATTAAAATCACTGTAAAATACAAAAAAGTCACTTTTTTGATTTTTTTTTAATTGCTTCTTAAATGCTCTTTCCGGATCCGTAATTGCTCCAGGTGTATTGTTAATAGTAAGTTAATAATTAAATTTTAAAAAAAATTTCTAACTCAAGAGTTAAAATCGCCATAAAACCTAAGTAATTTTTAATTGAAATTTTTGTTTTTTTTTAGCTCCCTATCTGCTCTTTTCATTACGCAAATAATTGATCAAAGTTTTGCAATATTTTTAATAATTATTTTTTTAAACTATTTATGCATGTATTGTTGTACTATGACGTCATCAAGCGCCGTTGGATCTTATAAACATGAATAGTTTAAAAATGGATTACTAATTAACTATATACCTGGAGCAATTGCGGATCGGGAAAGAGTATATAAGGAACAATTTTTTTTAAAAAAAGTGATTATTTTGGATTACTTATATATAGAAATTTTTACTTTTCAATTTACAAAATTTTAAAAAATTATCCAATAGTGGATTCTGAAGGAGCAATTTAGGAGCAATTTTTTGGCATATAGTCAAAAATGTTCTACGGTAATTTTTAATATAATTTTGCTTTCAATTTTTAAAATGTATTTCCTCTGTAAATTAAATATGTTCTTAACATAATAACTTACACAGACGACGTCGCGGGTATCAGCTAGTATTTAAATAACAGCTTTTGGGAATAAAATCAGCTATTTAGACAACAAGAAAATCAATTTATTTAAAAAAACCTTTTTTTATAGGAACTTCGAGCACAGTACGAGGTCCATAATAACATTCGTAACGAAGTTGGAGATACCTTCGAACAATCTCTACAAATTATTCCTCTAGCTGACGAAAATCATCAACGTCAGTTCCAAGCTCAAATGGAAAACCGATGGAAAGTGGTTTCCTCGAAAATAAACGACATTCAAAACGCGGTGTCTGAAACAATTTCCGCACCGGACGTACCAATTTCTGATAAGCTACGCATGCTAGAAAACGAGTTGATCGAGATAAAATCCATCTTCCAAGAAGTTCATGGAGTAATCAAAAATGAGGAAGAACTTGATTTGTATGTGGAAAAGCTCCAGGTTATGATAGATCGCATCGAGACCATCCAAAATGAACTTGGTCGACTCGGTCTTCTGCCCGCTACCGAATCAGAAATTGTTGGTTCACTTCTAGCCATGTCGCGTCGATTAAAATATCAAATTGCCGAGGAAATTGAAGGTGGGCTGGTGTTGAAGGAAAAAATACAAATTATCAAGCGTGGAATTGGTAAAGTGAAACGGGTTCATTTGAGTTTGAATCAGACGTTGGATAGTTGTGCTGCCAGCGAGAAGATGAGTAGCGATGTGGTGCAAAAAGCCGTTTATGACTGTCAAAATGTTTCCGATGAGTTGACGCTTGTGTGGCAAGAATTGATGTCGTTGAGGCAGTTGTTGCATACGCTTCCGATGAGGCTTCGGGTATCCGTGTCTCCGGTGGCTGTTGAACGGGATTTGACGCAGTTGCAAGACGATCAGCAAGCATTGGAGATGCGATGCAAGAAGTTGTTGGAGTTGTTGAAAGATCGTTGGACGTTGTGGCGTCGATTTGAACATCAGTTGGAGGCCGTGCAACAAAACGTCCAGGAAGCCGATTATATGATGGAGTTGTTGACGGTTCAAGGCTCGGTGGACTATGATCGGCTGTTGAAAGCTACTGAACGTTTAGAGGTCAGTTTTTTTTTTAATTTATTTTTTTTAAATTTTATATATTGTTCATTGAACAGTTTAGAAATTATATCATTCAAGGTGTAAACTGTAACTGTCTATAGCAGTATCGAGATAAGTTTAACCCCAGTGGCTTTGAAAGTCATAATAGTTCTTAGGACCTTCCCAGTTTAAGACGCTTGTTGAAGTATCTGCTGTTTAATAGTATAATACATTTTTATTTGGAACAAAAATTCAAATGGCATGTGAATTCACAAAGATCTATCTGTCTTTGGCATTTATTGTTATGTTCCCTTGAGATCCTTAGGAAAAATATCGTTGCGGAGCTGAAAACAACCTATAGTTAAATCGAATATTTTTTGTTAGTAAGTAAATACGTGATTAAACGAAGGATTAAAAAACTAAAATGGCTGACAAGTTGCCTTATTAGCAATAAAACCAAAAAATTAAAATCAAGAAATCTGTGACTTAGTCTAAACGGATTGGTTGATTTTCGAAACAAGCCATTTGTATTAGTTGAAATTGTTCAAGTTCAAAAGTGACTTTGATCTTAGAAAAATTTTTTTGTTCAAAATTTTAACAATATAAAAAAACAACATTTTAATATTACCGTTAAAAAATCTGACAAAACACTAAACAAATCAAAGTATTTTTTTCGTCTTAAACGAATTTTGAGTTAAAGGAAAAATATATTTCAAGGACTAAAACAAAAGTAAAAAAAGTTCTTCAACGTTATTTTTTTTTCTTTTAAAATAATTTAATTCATTGTTGACATAGTGACTTTTTGAAAATGTGATTTTTTTTCGTGTTAATCAATGTTCCCTTCGTCTTAAAAGAAACATAAACTGTATATCTGTACCTTGGTTCTAAAAAGGCCAATGTCCAAAATTGGAGAAATTGTGTTATGCAAACAAATGATCATCTTATATACTATTACAGTACTGTTAGTGCAAAAAGGGCCAATTGTCCTGGAATAAATTCATTACGAGAAACATAAACCTACAGAGGCCAATCTAATTATAACCTTGGTGCAAAAAAGGACAATGTGCATTTAGTTTGGCATTTTTAGGGAATTATGAAAATGGACATTAGCCCTTTTAGAACCAAGGTGCATATTTATTTAGAGAAGTATTTTGGTGGGACTGCAGTATTAATTCGTGTTTCGTGTTCGAATAGTTTTGATAAATGTGTCGTTGAAGCCTAGTTTTCAGAAATCTCTTCGAAAAAAATATCCTTGTGTTATTAAGGATAACAGCTAAGATAAAAGCTTTGTTCGCGGGTCTCATTCTGAACCGATTACGAATCAGTTCAAGACAGATTTAGGATTATCGCGCATGCACGATTATGAACCTATTTAGAATTTTTTTTTCCTTGAACGACTTTAGAATTGCTCCGAACTAGATGAGGATTAACGAGAACCCATGAAAATTGTTAACTGAATTGAACGTTGACAGTGGTTGACAGCGAAACTGGATTTTAAACTTGCCACGATTTATCTCGATCTTATCACGATTTATCAAACTGCGTATGAGTAAGAGAATCGAATTTTTCGTCCTAACAAAAATCCGAGAATCGCTAGAGCTAATTCTGAATCGGTAACGAAAGCATTTTGTGTGAACCGCGAACATCGGACCGTTACTCGGTTTATAAGCGTGCATGCGCTTGGCGATAGTACCCTTGAACTGATTCGTAATCGGTTCAGAATGAGACCCGCGAACATAGGTAATAGCTAATCAGAAATCCAGAATTCGAATATTCTCTGTTAGTAAGTGTGAATAGAACTCAATTTTGAAAGTCAATTAGAATTTTTCAAAGCTTTATGTTCACAAAAAAATTGTATTTAGTCAATTCTCTACTCTATATTGGCTCGCATTTTAAAAAAAAGGATACTTGCAAAATATGAAGGTTATTCATCGGTTTACATTAATTATAACTAAAGAAATTTTTTTTCAAAGTTTGACATACTTTCTTTAACATATTGGGGCTATTACTGCAAGACGTATCACTCGTCTAGTGAAACGACAATTGGCGTTATTGTCGCTTTACCACAAAATCATGAATTTTTTGTTTCAAATGACAATTGTCAATTAACACTTTGTTTCATAAAACCAAAAATTTTTGTCGTGAAACAACAGCTTACAGAATACGAGTTTGAACTGTCGTCTCACTTGGTAAGTGAGACATCTTACGGAATAGAACCGATTATTAATAAAAATTAAAGAATTACCTTCATATACACCAGCGGTCGCGGAACTTTTTTATCATTTCCCCCAAATTATTTAACGAAAGGCGATACAACCCCTTAATTTTGGAAAGGGGACAATCAATTTAAATTTAAATTAAACATTATGTATTGAATAAATTTGCACGGAAAAACAAGTTGCATGAACGTAGTAACAAAATAAAATTCTAATACGCACAAAAGTTAATTGAAAACTTTCCCCGTTCAGATTTTGGAGAAATGATCTTGCGTCATGTTTGATACAATAACTTCAAAATTGGGGGTTTCTGATGTAAGAACAATTTGATGACAGATTTCGGTCAAACTAACACATTTGTAAAATAGGCATGGCAAAAAAATTTCCTTCTTACCCCCAAAAATTTCATTTTTACCCCATTTAGGGTAATTTATCCCGGTTCCTTGACCGCTGTTATACACGATAGATAAGAATATTCTTTTTTATAAGAACTTAATGAAAAAACCTTCGTTCATTCATTACAAAAGTTTCATCCAAGAGATGTCTTAACGTTTTTAAAAAAAATTTTGATTTATGTGATAATTTTGATAAATTTTGGTTTGAATGATTCAAAACTTTGGGTCAATATTTTTTAATTTCCACTATAAAATAGAGAAATCACTTTTCAAAAATGTATAATCCCAATTTTAACTTCTTATGGCTTAAGTTATCTTGTCCGAAATCCAAACAATATCTCAAGTGGTTTGGATTATCGATACACCAAAAGAATGTAAGATTATCGGTACTTCCAGACATTATTGATTAAAATCGATTTAAATACTTAAACAATACGTTTTTCGCTTCATGCTAAGTACAATTGTATATTTAATTGAGCGAACAGTCTATGAGTAATTCCATTAAATTTTAATTTTTATTTTCACACACTTTTCTTAATGGAATTCAACGATAAGAAGAAATGCGCGTGTTTGTTTCCTTCCATTTTCACTGATAAGAGTGTTGAACTAATTGCAAGGCTTTGACTTGAACGCGATTCAGTTTGTTATCGCCTATGCGAAAGTCAGCACATCGACGTTGGCGCTTCGTTTTCAAAGTTTCTCGGATATCGCGAAATAATAACTCCTCAAATGTGATGAAAAATAAAATTAATGTGTATTAAGTGCATACAAATTTAGTCAAAATTTTCCCACACGTGAAAGCCAGTGTGGATTTTCCGCAAATTACCTGCCAGTTTTTATGTTTTGTCGAACGAAAATTATGTGTGAGTGTGTGTTACTATTTTCAACAATATGGAATTGAAATTAGTTCTTTAATAGCTAAATTTAAATATGATATCATTTGTTGTTTTTTTTTCCCTATGATAAGCTAGTTTTATTTTCAATTTTTATCACGTTGTAGTTTTACAGTTTGCGGTTTAGTTTCCCATAATTTTTAAATGATCATCTTTCGTGTTGTTATTTAAATCGTTGCATGTCCCAAAATGTTCATTTCCGTTGCAGTTACGCGTGAATGTGAAATTACTTCCGATTTTTTTTTTCGCTCGATTAATGTCATTTTCATCTCTTTATATAAAATAGTATCGTGATATCGTTTGCGGTTAAAACACTGAAGATAAAAATATGAAATTTGAAAGTGTTATTCCTAAAACTCTCTACTAAAAAAGTATTTTTAAAATTCCACTCTTAAGTGATTCAAAGAAAGGGTGGAAAGATTTTTGTTTTTGGGTCCTACTTCTAGCGATTTTTTTCATTTCTATCCATAAGTTTACAATTGAAGACTGGGCATTAATAACGGGCTAAGTGCCAAAACTTGTGAATCTACAGACAAATGTTAAGAATCTCTGCTTTTATAATTTCTTAATAAGTTAATAAAGATTATTTTTTTTTAAATCTCAAAAAATACCCTAAAAATGTTCTCACTAACACAATCAGCAAAAGTTTTTAAGAAAATTTACTCTCTATTGGTTCAGTTAAATTGTGTTCAAAGGTGCTGATTTCAAGCCAAGCCATTCAGCTCTGTGAAGTTAACACCGCCAAATGGGAATTAAAAGAAAAAAAAAACAATATCTCATTCGTTTACCTATTGTGTATCCCACGTGTGCCCAGGAAAGGTTTTCGTTTTTGTCCACCCATGGTGGAAAACTTATTTTAAAAAGAAAAATAATGTTGTGAAGTTGGCACCTCCACTACCCTTAGGCATACTGGCACCTCAAATTTTCGAAAAAGAAATCCACTAATTGATTTCCCATCGTGTGTTCACATTTGCCCAGGAAAAATTTTTGTTTGACCTACCAACAAAATTAAATTTGCCCTACCACCAAAATTAAAAAAAAAAAACAAATTGAATTTTTCATTGCTAAATATACAGGGTGTTATAAATTGTTGATAATTTGCAGAAATAAAACCTCTAACTGCGAATATCCGAAAAAAATGTACCAGCCGATAGTCTAACGTTGACCCTCGTTTGTTCAGGAAAAATTTTTTAAAGTGAAACTTTTTATACATCGTCTCAAATTTTTTGGCCTGTCTTTAGCATGTCGCTAAATGTAACACATTCTCGGCAGGGAATCGGCAAGTGTTCGGCAGAGCTCGTATGCACATTGTTAGCTATATAACGTGTCGTTTTCCCAGGCCTGTTGCGTGAGCTATTACTAAATGTAATTAGCTATTTTCCTCTTCATGACAACGTTTTATTATATTATAAGTTGTCATTAATTGTCAATCATATTTGTATTGGTCTTTGTATTTTGATCAGTGTATTGATTTAAATGTTATTGTTCACTTGATCATGATAGACAAAGATACAGCTAGTGAGAACAGTGCGAAAATATCCGACAGTGATGTTACAATAGATAACAACAGGCAGATGATCGATTTAACAATAATCAACAAATTCAATAATGAAAATAACATTCGATTATTAACATCAATAATGGAAATTCAAAAATAGTTGCAACGGTGCGCGTCACGTCAGACAGTGAATTCGTGCCACATCCCTTTCTTTCTATTCTATTTTCATACCCTAAATCGACTAATTTTCCGAAAATTTTCAGTTACTTAAGTGCCTAAAATCCGAAAAAAAGTTTCACTTGCATCGTGGTTTTGTAAAACCACACAATAATTTTTTTTTTATTTTTTTTTTATTTTTTTTTAAATGCAACATTTACAGAGTGTAGATAATTGGCAAAGTTTGAACCTTCAACAACAAATTTTTGAAAAATAAATACACCAGTCGATTGTTCATGGTTTTTCCTTGTTTGCCCAGGAAAAAATTTCGTTTGCCTACCCTTAGTGGAAAACTTATTATTAAAAGAAAAAAAATTTCTGAAGTTGGCTCCGCTAATTGCCATTTGGCACACTGGTACCTAAAAATTTCAAAACCAATCGATTGTTTCACGTTAGTCAAAAATTGCATAACTTTTGTTTTTTTTTCTGAACAAAACATCATTTGATTGGACCAATAACCGTATCGGAAATTGTGCTTGCGTTAAGCACAATGAAAAGCAGTGGATTTCAACCAGTGTTTTTCGAACTTTTGGGATCCTCCTATTGCAAAGGGTCCGGGATAGTGTTTCTGTATATATAGTTGTAAATTTATACGTTTATACAATTTTCAGTACTTACACAATTTTTCCCGTTACTATTATTATTATTATAATTAGTATTATCTAAAAAGTGGTAGGAGTTTTAAGGGACTATCTTGGTATAAATGTTAGGATCCACTTCAGTAGGGTAATTTCATAGTTTTTCTTCATAGATAAAGTTTATAGTTTTTAACTAATTAAAATTTACGTGAATGAAATCATGGGTAGCCAATAATATTAAAAAGCACTAACCAGTGATTTTTTTTGTTTTGTTTGTTCCAGTGTTTAAATGGAGATTTGAAGGATCGGGAAAGTCTGATTGCCGAATTGCGGGCCGTGGCCGAGCCGCTGCAGGCCACTTGTTCGGCAGAAGTTTGCGCCCAAGTTGAGGCCGCCGTGGCCGAGGCGACCCACGCGTGGGAAGACACGTGCGAAAATCTCCAAACACTGTGCACGCGCTATCAACGCGCCGTCAAGCTCTGGAGACAATATCGAGACGCCAGCGACGCCGTGCGTCAGTGGAGCGATCAACAAATGGGCACCGTTGCGAATTTACCACCCGAGGAGGCGCTCAAAAAAGTCAAGGTATGAGCAAAATGTTTTTTTTTTCATGTCTTATATGGCTTTCTTTATTTTATTAAACACATAAATCGGAAACTGACGTCAGCGATAAACCGATTGACACACACACATTGGTATTATGCTAACGAGTGCAACGGAACATTGGCGAGTAGTTCATTAACACTTAATAAACTTAACGTTTTAATGTGAAATCTATTTTCCATAAGTCAATATTAGCTATTTTTTGTACTTGAGATGTCGATTTTATTTAGAATGGGTTTGGAGGTGCAAACTTTGTATGCGTGTACATTTCTTGTTGTTTACCTTTTGCCGTTGGTTAGTTCTACGTTTACTAAAACTAACATCAACAGAAGAAGCCTTGAAAGTATTCAAATATAGGTCAAATTCGTGTTAAAGTCCGACTCGATTTACATATCAATCATATTCACAATATGAACAATTTTATGAAGCTATATTTAATTTTTAACGTTTAATTTCTTTGCTATTAATTTTTGGGTAATAACGTATTAGTATGGATAAGTAACAACAAATATAAAAGGAAATATTCAGACCATTTTTTTGAAAATGATATAAGTCAAAAATTAAAAAAAAAAAGTAAATTACATAATGTCTATTTATGGAGGCAAATTTTTATTTTCGCAATGTAAAACTAAATTTATTTATAGAAGTGAAATTTCTATCGGTGTTTTAGAATTTAGGTGATAAAGTATGAAAAGAATAAGTCAAATTAGAGCTCCTAGAAAAGTTTCCTTGGGATTCTCTTCTGGTAAAATAGTAATACTAAACTTAGGTCATCTGAGCATTAACCGTTTATTGTTATTTACCCACATTAAATGGTTTAAAATTGTCTTCAGCTTTGTTTATTTTGTTTATTGCTATATAGTGACCAAACGTTTTCTGATAATTTTCAGTAGTAACTCCAGTGTAGTTTTTCAATGGTGATCACTTCTTTAATTTGTCATTTTTCAACAGTTGTCTCTTCGTTTTAAAAACATTTCTCAGTAATTGACCATTTAAAAGAAAACCCCATGTTTTTCAATCATTTAGAAATGAACTGTTTATAGTTATCAATGTCAAACGCTGAGATGACCAACATTTTCTACTTTGCACACGAATTATATTATCATAATAACAAAATAATAGAATACATCATCAAAATTGAGCAAACGGTCACTCAAAGTAAGACAAATGAACTTGAAAAGATATGATCTAGTGGTCAGCAGTGATACAGAAAATATTTCTTATTTAATAAATATTTATTCAGATTCTTTTTTTTTTCGTATATATGGTTCGAGGGGCAAGGGATGGGGATTTATAATAAATGCCAATCAGGTCGCGACGTTTTACCATATATCATAGATTCATCAAGCTCTCTGATGCATGCTCAGCATTCTTGTCTTTTTTGTAGCCTTGCATATACAAATTATACACAATTTTATAAATTACCTATATGATTATATTAATATTTATGTTTAGGTATATATTTAATTATGTATGATATTCTGTTGGCATTCATTATAAAACCCGATCCAATGCGCCTCTAACCACATATTAATTTCTTATTTAAAAATTAATAATACCAATAGGGTTGTCACTACTTAATTCACAAGTTCTTGGTTTTAATTTGACCTAAAATCAAATTAATTATTTTCAAGCCCAATGTTTATTTCAAAGAAAAATTGAAGACTAGACATCAATAACGGGCTAAGTGCCAAAAAAAATGAGTTAGACCCCAAAAAGCAAGATAATGTACCATTAATAATAACGTAAAAAGCGGGCTAAATAATTATTTATATAGTAACTATTAATGTATTAGGTTGTTGGCAATGGCACTTATTGTTAGCTTGCTTTTCCGGGTATAACTTAATTTATTTGGCACTTAGCCCGTTATTGGTGTAATCTTCAATTGAGAAATTGAATTTATTTTACAAAATGTTCTGTCACTTGATTTGATGCATCTCTAGTTTTGTGGGCCTCTCCTCAAATTGCTGGCTACCAAAAAAAAAAATTAATTTTGTAAAATATTTAAGTTTAAGGGGGTATTCTAGTCTAGGAATTTAAAAAAAATCGAAAAAATTTTTTTTTCATATTCCGATAGTTTATATATTCAAAAATATCTCCCTAAAAGAATTTTCAAAATTCAAATTATTTCCGAAGTTATAGCCGTTTTAGTGTCGTGGCAACTAGATCGGTTGGACTTAACGTAAAACTTTAAACGCGTTTTTCTCGAAACTACTTTTTTCGATGCGGTAGCCACAATATCTCAAGTTCTAATCAGCCGATTTACTTGAAATTTGGCATGAATATTTTTTCAATATCTCTCTATCGCATAAACTAACAAAAAATAAAAAATTTTAATTTGTTATATTTTTAAAAAATTCGACAAAGTTAATAAATGAGTGAAAAAATCGACCTATATTTTTGAGTAGCCGCCATTTTATGAAAAAAAATTTTTTGTTCCGTTTTGTAGGTTCATGCGATAGCAACATTTGTACTTATCAAGAATCCATTATTCTTTTATTTTTCAAATGACCATAAGGGTAGAAATCATAGCGACGAGGGCACGGCCTTTTTTTTCCCCTCTACTTCAAAGACGCATAACACATACATTTTTTTTTGTTTTGAAATTAATTTTGTGTTTTATCTAAATATAAATAAACACATGATAAAAAAATGTATCGTAAAAATATCAAATGCTTATTTTTTATCAATTGCCAAAAAACGCTCGAAATTCGGGCTTCTAGACTAGAATACCCCATTAAACTAAATGATAGCATAGAGCAGTGGTGCGCTAACCGTTGGTAGCAAATTTTCGAGGGTCACCAAATTTAAAGAACTTTATATAAAAATAAAAAATATAGCCAGCTAGAATAAAACTTTAATTGAAAATAGTTACCGAGAACAGCTCATGGGTCGCGACAAAATTTTTCAAAAAATTGGGGGTCGCAAATGAAAATAGTTTGCGCACCACTGATATAGAGCATAGTTTTACTTTATGATAATGCAATCAAATCAAACACTAATGGGTTAAGTTATGATGGAAGAAGTTATAAAAATACTGATTCGTTCACTTTTTAGTCCTTAATTATTTTCATATAACTTTCATACCAATTATTCTTGTAACTGAAGGAATTTCTTAAGTACCTGTACTAGAAAGTATTTGAAAAGTAGTGAAAAATTGAAAAAAACTAATTAGAACTCTGTAGAAATTTTGCTAACTTTAGATAAATATTTTTTTTTTAAAAATCGTACATATAAAATCCTCCATATTGATATTCTCATCAGACACAACAAAGGAAAGAAAATGCTCGATTTTCCCAGTTTATTTTTGGCATTGAATGTTGTGACTAAGGGCGGGCGTATGTTCATTTGGGAACGTCTTTCATTGCGGGAATGTTCCTTTTTTTGAGTTATTTCTGGAATGCATATAACCCACGGCCACGATGATTCATACAACCGCCATATGTATACAGTAAAATCTCAACAAATTCCACCAAAGTGCAATCGAGTCAAAATAATTCTATTAAGAGTTAACACAAAATACAAAGATTTAAAACGGATATAGTTTTCTCGGTTTTTTTTTTTATTTAATTGCATAGTTAACAATTAGTCAAGATTTAAAATATCCATCCAGTCATTAGCTTATCTTAATTCCTGGATCACAACAAACAGATTTTAATGGAGTGCAATACAGATAAGATAAAGTTTAAATGGCAAGGTTTTAAAAAGTTAAAATTTGATTGAAATTCATTCATTACATTTTAAAATGGAATAAAATAAATTATAAAGATTTCTCTCCCCCCCATTTCTTCAAATCAACACAAATAATTGATTTTAAATTCCCTCCACGCCATTACTTAACTTTTCATGTTTTCACACGTTATTTTTGGACAGTGAAAAGTTTACGGCCAATGACTTTTGATCAGCATTGAAACGAAATTAAACATTTCTTCATTTTAATCCGACAAATAAACAGTCGTAAATAATGAACACTTACGGGTTCGTTTTGTGTCGTTTAGTATGGGCGCACATTTAAACAAGATAAACGCTTTTGTTTAAGTTTCCTAATTATTATATTTTAGTTTTATCACTCATAGATAAGCCGTTGAAATTATAACTCATATACATGAATACATGAATGAGGGATTTTTTGTGGAAAAATTTCATATTGATTTTATTGCCAAAATTCGATAAGATATCTTATCGTATAATAAATACGAAAGGTTATGATTGTGTTTACAAACCATCTGGTGGTACGGTGATATTTTGAAATGAGTGATCTTTTTGAAAAAAAAATGGTGGAAATCAGCTCTGACACACGATTGAAGTTTACTTCTTAAGAACGATTGTTTTGGATAGAGATTCACTGCTTAGTTTGTTTTTCATACAGCTTCGGTTTTTAACTGAATTTAAGCTAAACCAAAAGTAAAATACAAATATCAATTATTGTTAAGCATTTAATTCATAATTTATTTCATTTTTAAGTGAAATTAATTTTACAACTACCCCAGCTTCTTGACTTGATGAATCCCCTAGTCTTGGTAGATTTACAATAGGTAGAACAGATTAAAAACGAATCTCGCATAATACAGAATCTAAAAATCGGAAAAATTTTGTCTGTAGAACAGGAATGGATATATAACTAGCATAAGCATATATGCATAAATTCACTACTTGATTTGGTTTTCAAGTTACTTGACTGAAATTTGACTTGAAATCGAATCAAATATTAATATTTGACTATCAAATTGCATCAAGGGTATATATTACATGTTATTATATTTTCAAGGAAAAATGTTTAGCGCAATTTATTTAAAAAGTGTCCAAATACTTGACTTGATGAATCTTTATATACCTATGAGAGATTAAGTTAAAGATTGAAGTCAGCCTTGATACACGGCATTAAACCATAAGTTGTATTTGTAGCATTGTGTAGTATTACAATTACTAATAATACGAGAGCTAGCAACATTTTCGAGAGAGAATTTTAGGTCGGCCAGTTTTTATATATGTTATCTCTCGCACTATCCTGGACATCATACGGGCTGTCGGGAGAGGTAGCGTTTATTAGTGTGCATCACACCTACGACAGGTAAAATATTGAAATTTTCAGAAAAAAGAAAAAGTTTCAGATGAAATTTGTAGAAAATAACATTTTAAATAAAAAAATGTCCCAGTGACTAATTTTCGTAAAGTTGCTAGTTTGCCCGCTACAAGCTTTTAAAACGCATTGAAAACATGTTGTCACAACGGCTGTATCTCTAAATGGTCGGCTACTCAAATGATCTCAGATCGAGCCAGCCTTTCCAAGCTTGTAGCGGGCAAACTAGCCACCTTACGAAAATTAGTCACTGGACATTTTTTATGTAAAATGTTATTTTCTATAAAATTTGTCTGAAACTTTTTCTTTTTTTTGAAAGTTTCAATATTTTACCTGTACAGGTGCGATGCGCACTAATAAACGCAACCCCTCCCGACAGCCAGATAGCTCGTATGATGTCCAGGAAAGTGCAAGAGATAACATATATAAAAACTGGCCGACCTAAAATTCTCTCTCGAAAACGTTGCTAGCTCTTAAACTATAATACTTATAACGCACTCTACAACTAATAATAGGAAAAGTCCTTTAAAGGAAACAGAGTTAATCTACTTATTGGCGCAACGGTTAAAGCAGATGCTCTCCGCTCCATGCGTTAGTGATCCATGCGTTAGGTTCGATCATCGTTGAATCCTGGATGTAAGATTGAAGATCTAAAAGTAAAAAAAAACCTACATACATTACCTGTAGTGTCGACAGTCGTGATATGATCTTAGATGCTAAAATGACTTGAAAAGCCAAAAAAAAAACGAATTGAATATAGTTGAAATTCTCTTTAAAAGACAGAGTAGAAGAAGAAACCGACATACTGTAAGTTTAGCCCAATCTACCAAGACTTGCTTGTATATTTCACACTGTCTTTTATATAAGAGTTGTGCTATGTCTATTTCACTTCTACTCAAAGAATTTTTTTATCCATTAGAAGAGAAGGGATATAGGGACTTAGTACAAGTTATTATAAAAAAATAGTTAAAGTGAACCATTAATCTTGCTATAAAGGGGTACCCATGGTTCACGAAAATTTTGAAATAGGAACTCACCGATTTTGCTCCTTCTTCAAGTTCATACCCCGTTAAAAAAAACCGTGGATAATCGTGCCTTATAGAGGGGGGGGGGGGCATGTAACTCCTGTTGATACGCCCGTTAGAATACTGAAGCATTTTGTAGTATTACAATACTAAAATCTGCACAACTTACTACAAAAAACAAGGAATAAAAAAAATCTGTGAGTAGAACAGGCTTGGATGCAATACTGGTTCTATAAGAAAGAAAGAGTAGGAGAAAAAAATGCAAGCTTTGATTTTGAAATGTTTTGTTATAATATCTAGGTACATGCACTCTACAATTACAAATTAAGTAATAGAAAACGCCAGTTAGTAAAAAAGAGATGGACATAGCATTACATATATTAAAAAACAGAGATAAAGATAAATACAATAATTTAGAATTTTTTTAAAATAAGTGTATTTGTCATTATTTTAAACCCCTAAATTACTTTAAGGGTCACTGAAGGGACCGAAATATTTTTTTCGTATTTAATGAATTTAGCAGTATTATTTCGTATTAAACGAATTTTTTTAAGGTTTTTCCTCACAACTATTTCATTAGCCTCTGTATATGAACATCAACTCGTCGCTCAAAATAATTACTTATTGGTCAATATTTCCTAAAGACAGAAAATATTTCATTATTTTTATCGTTAAGTGATTCAAAGGACTTAAGAATTCAACCGAACAATTTGTGTTATAATTTAAAAATAAACATCTCCCACTAGTGAGATTAAAAATGAGACTTTGAGTCAGGATTAGGGCAGGGATAAGCCAATGTGTACAAAAGAACAATACATAGTTTATGGCTGCATCATAAACATGACCTTTCATCTCAACAGTAGTCCCATGGTTATTTCGACAAAAATCCTCAACACTCACTACAAATAAATCGAAACTTCTAGTCGTGAAGATTTGCTCTCCAACCGAGAGTGTCTATTTATTTAATTTATTTTTTTAAAAAAATAAATAGAATTAATTTGTCACTTTATCTTTAAGAGGTCTTTCATCGTCTTCCCAACTATACATGAGATCAAAAATAAAAATAAGATTTATGAAGTTATTTTTGTTAGGAATAACGAAGAGGGTGAAAACACAGATTTAAAAATCGGTTCGATATGTTACGTTTAACGAGGTTTTTCGTTTCGGAAAATCGTGAAAAAAAAAATGTGGAGCGGAAAAGGTTTATTTATTTCTATTTCCGATTAGATTTCCTATTTGGAATGATCGTTGTTGTCGTACGAGTGACATTTAGAGCATACACACATCGTTATTATTAAAATTAATGCGAATGGCCGTTTCGAGGAGAATGTCTCAATGCCATGATCTCGTTGATTTATATTTAGCTCACGTTTGAGTTCCCTCCGAAAATCATATTCGACCTAATCTTCTTCATTACTATTTAAAACAGTACTACTGTAAAAAGTGTGAATCCTGAGAAAACTGTGACTTTTCCATTAAGGGAGGATTTTTCGAAATTTTACCCTTTGTAATTTAAGATTGGGGGTTTGAGTTTTTCTTCTTGGAAATTGTCTTGATATAGTGTGAAAAATAATTTGTTTTGTTATAGAAAAAACGTAATTAGTTTATTAGTTTATGGAAGAAATCACGGGTAGCCACTTAAATAATAATAATTGTTGTGTGAGAACTGGGGGGGTTTGGTTGGTATTGGACGTCGTTGTCGCGTTGAATGTGTTGGTGTCGACGACGTCGTCGTGCTCGAGTCGGGACTCGGCGCGGGACCCCTCCCCAGCATCCCGTCGTTGGATCGGGAACACGACATAGCCGCACCAGATCAATGTAGTTGTGAAACGTGTCTGTGCGAGACGAACCGGCTTGGGAATCTATATATTCCTCCGATCCGCCCTATTTTTGCCGATTTTACGGTATGCTTATCCCGGTTACCGGTTTTTGAAGAAAAAAACTGGGAATTTCGCGTGTTAACAACTACCTTATTGGGATTTGTATCTTTACATGTATATGTGATTGGATGTGCAGTGATAAGTTTGTATTTGTTGGGTTCGTGGCCCCAATGATGTCATTGTCGGCTAAAAATATTTGTTTCAAGTTCAAAGTATTTTGGAACGTTTTTATTTTGGAACTTCCCGAATGCTCGGGATAGAAACATGTGCGTATGTGTGTGTGTGTGTGGGAATGTTTTAAATGTCATTATGTTTAAATCGATTCATATGAACGCATATGGGATGAACAAGGAAATAATAAATTTCAATATTTGATTGTTAAAGTGGTTGACTAAGTTTAGGTGTTGAGGAAAATAATTTTGTGATATTAATGTTTAATTTAAATTATCTAGCGATGTGTACTTCTGAGGAAAAGCAGGTACGAAATTTTCAAATTGATGACGATTTAATAAAAAGGGTTCAATTAAATTTAATTGGTGCTCAATTCAACTCATTTTGATCCACAATTTTTTCTAGTTGAATAATTATGTTATCATTTTTATCGTTGGATCAAAACCTTGCCATTTCATTGAACTATAAATCTATTTAAAACTATGAGTAAAAATTATTTTTTACAGTATTTGATACTTTTGAAGTTACAAAAACGATTTTATGTTTGCATAAGCAAGACGAAGATATTAAAAAAAAAAAATTGTTAACATGAAAAATTGATATTTTGGCAAAAATATGCTCAACTAATATTCGTAAGATGGTGTAAATTTTTTTTTCGGGGTAGTGATTAAATTGAAAGTTTCTTTGTTTCTAGTATAGAATTGAAATAGATTTTTGATTTGCATATGATTTAATCACTCATCATTTCTATTTATATATTCTTTGAATAAATCCTCTTGTACAATTATGTTAATCATTCTTTGGTTTTCAATCGTGATGTTTGTCACAGCTAGAAGTTTTTGGATGTGACATTGACATTCTTGATGATTTTTTTATTAGTCAACGTCAGCCAAATGAAAATTTTGGTCGGACATAAATAAAAAAAAAAAGCGAAAAACTCGTTTCGGGAAACTTTTAACAAAAGATGTTGGATTGTAAATAGAATTTTCTTTCATCTTCTAACTGAAAGTTTCTTTGAATTTTAGGTTTTGGTTTTCTACTAAAATTAATTGTTGATAGCTTTAACTTACCATGAAAAGTTGGTTTTGAATGAACCATTTACAGTAAAGATCAGAAATTTTTTAAAATAATGATTGGAATAATGATTTTTGATCAGTTTGGAAAGAAGGTTTTCGAGCAAAATTTGCTCTTTTAATCAATTATAGTATTTAAAGACATAGAAAGTGTTACCTCGTACTACGCAGGTCGTTCAAGAAGTCCTTAGAAAAACTAAGAAACAAGTGTGAAAAGCTCAACAAAAATTTATCGAGTAGGCTATGTGCTAGTCGACTCTCATTGGTTATTTTTTAAAACTAGACACTTTTATTAGTTGAAACATTTAAAGATCAAAACTGCCTTTGATTTATGTCTAAGCGATTTTAAGAAAGTACATGGATTTCAAATTTTATACCTAAGTACCACTGATTTTATAAAACAATTGCTGTTGAAGCTTGAACTGCTATTGAACTTTTCAAAGATCTTTTAGAAATAAATATCCTCGCATTGGTTAAAACTTGATATTCTTATTAATAATCCAGAAACCTAGAATATCTTCTCTTATATCCAGTTTCACAGTAACCGTTTAAACTTAAGTTCAGCTGAACCTGAACTGGAGTTCAAATCATTCAGTTTTACCGTATAATTTCAACTTTAGTTGAATTAAATGTCGTTTAAATGATAATTTTATGAATAAAAGTGGATAGCATTGGATGCCGTTTTTAAAGTTTTTAAATTTTCTGTGTTCACAAAAAGTAAAATCAGAAACGCTTTTCTAGCTTTACTCCGGGGCAGAGACAAGCTAAGAAATTCATAAAGTACTCTCAGAAGAGAACTCATGTCATACTGTCACTCGGCAAAATCGACGTAAGGCTCCTAACTAGATTATACGAGCAATTATACTCTAAATTACCATCTTCATAAGATTGGCAAGGTGGCTCATTTTGTGCTCATGTGAGGCAGCCCGAGTCGAAATTTTAGACCTATTTTAGACCTCAAAATCTGGGTTCAAGTATATTGAAACATGACCATTTGCATTTGAATTTAAGACCTCTTTTGAACCTCCAAGTGGCATTTATCGGACAAAATACCATGTTTAGGCCCAAAGGAGGTTAACGGAAAAAACTTCAAACGGACCTCTCTCTCTCTCTCTTTTCTCCGCTCTTTCTTTGTCACTCTTTTTTATTGTTTTATTGGTAGGGTTTTTTTCAAAAAGAATAACATTTTTATTCTAATACTTTGTTTTTTTTATTCATTAAATATACAAGTTTCATTATTATAAGCGATAAATTTAAAAGTAATAAGAATATTACAAATCTTAGTTCTTAATTCTTAATTTCCTTGTCCTTGTTTACCAGCTCCTTTATTGTCGCCGTTGCTATCATTTTTTTCCAGGATTTCCTTTTATTATAATCCACAATATACCCAACCATGTGCTTTTCTTTAGAAATTTTATTTAATTGTATAACATCTCTCTGATTACTTTCAAGATAATAAATTAAAGCAAATTTCTTCACACTTTTTCTTTTAAACTCGGTTTTTTCACTTTTAATTTTTTTATATTTACACTTTTAAGCCTTTTGATATAGACAATATTGAAAAATAATCAAATAGTCAACTAAGTTAATTCAATTGTTGTATAATAACTCATGTAGCACTCGAACGGTTAACAAGAGATTAAAGCTGAGTAAAAATGAACCAGAGTGAACAGGATTAAGGGACAAACCAGTAATGGATACAAGAATACACAATATTATATTAAGCATCTAAGTATAGGAAAGAGAGAGATCAAAAACTTGGGTTATTAGTAAATAATATTTGCAATAGGTATTGTAAAAAAAAGGAAATTTACAACCATATTTTATGTTTTATGATCATAAACCTTTTTTAGAACAAGACGATATGTTCACAAAATATAATAAAAATTTCATCGTCTATCGAAGGCTCATTTTACTCTTTGGAGGCCCAAAAGAGGGTCAACGTGCCATTTTAGGGCCAACGGAAGTCTGAAATTTCGATTTGGGAGCTTTTAAAAGAAGACTACAGCATCTCAAAACACGGATATGAAGCCTGGCGAGATAGCAATGGCAGCCCCTAGGCAGGTGCTGGCTTTCTTTAAAAACCTATAATGCTCCCCAAGTTAATACAGAAGGGGTTACGTCACAGTAGACCTCATTGGTCGCGGTAATAAAGGAAAAATCCTGAGACAAATGAACTATGATTAATTAATTACGTATGAAAATGCAATTGTCAAAGTTTTAACGACAAACGTCAAACGACATTGAACTCAGATCAAGTTTTAAATGAAACTGTGAAACCAAATTATTTGTTAAACCAAAGCTTTAACTAAAAGTGGAGTTTACACGTTCCCTGTTAAACTGGGCATTAATAAAATAAAATATTACTACTAATTGTACCAGGAAAAATAAATTTTATCTGCCACTTTTGGTCAAATCTACTTAAGAATTTATCAAGTCAAGACACGTTGAACAATAAATTGAACGTTTTAATTTTGAAATGAATTAAATTGGTATTTTAACACTAACTTTTGAATTTAATTTGCTATGATTTTAAGCCAAATCTAGTCAGGTATCTACCTTGAAATTCAATACATTTTTAATTTTTTTTACATTTATTTTTCATGTTTACTTTAATATTTTCAATCAAATTCAATTAATGATGACTATTATTGTTATCTATTATACAGGTACCTAAACTTTTTTTATATTTGACCCCTAAAATTTTAAATTGTGGCGACTAGAAATTCAAACTTGCAGTGATTGCCTCTCGCAGATGCCCTGTCGCCACAAAAAAAAAATAAATATCATTATGTAGATGTTTTCCTTTCGATGTTTCCTCTTTTAATAACTTTATATGCACTAAGGGGGAAAATGGTTAGCGTCGGTATAAAATAATTTGATAACTATTGGTCGGGCAATTCCAAAAAGTATGAAAGAAGGGGGTTTTTCCAAATCGTGGACCTTCCAGGACAAGTTACAGAATTTGTTAAAATAATGAAAAGATTGCAGAAAAGTTCATAAAAACAATTTCTCTTTATAATAAGTTCATAATATAGTTTTCAACTAGACATGGGGGAATAAATTCTTAAACATATTTAAGGAGTGTTAAATTTTTTATACTTTTTTGAGTTTATATAAAAACTATTTAGAATACTGGACACAATGTATAAAGCAGACTTATATCATTTTCAAAAAAAAAAACACGGTTGAATTATTGTATGGACTAAATGACTTAATTAATTAGTATTATCATGACGTCTTTTGATATCACAACATATTTTAATACATCGTCGATTTGTGGACAATTTTAACTTAAGTAATTTTTTTTTATATATTTTTTTATCAGATATCTTGTAATAAATTATAAAGTATTTCGTATCATAAAAACCGAAGCTAAACGATTACAAAATTTCACTTTTTAAGGCCTCATTTATACATACATACGCAGTAAATGATAATATTTGAGCGATTATGTAATAATAAAGGCATTGAATTTTATTGCACAACCATTTAAATAATAACAATAATATGTCAAAATTTAAAACATATAATGTCTGTTTGTGATAAAAATGTGAGTAGCAAATACAACATTTTTATAATTTTATTTTTAAAAAAATTACTTAACTGTGATTTTCTTTTTGGTGAAAACTTAAATATTGAAACTGCATCCAAGTGTTAACGATATTTCGAAGCCGTCGAAAATATAATAAAAATCAAAAAATTCGTGCCAATTTATTTTCGGGTCTGACATAGTTTTTATGTTAAAAATAAATTTTCCTGCTTTTATTCAGTGCCCAAAATATCTCTCGTTACTTGAATTTTGATGTTATTATAATTTACATATGGGGCATTAATTTCAAGGCTTCAAAACGGTCCATCCTTAACAAATGAGACATTTTTGGAATCGTCAATTTCTTTGTGCCACCACACAAGGTGTGAATCTTCCGAAATTTTTGACTCGTGCATAATAATGATTAAGAATGAAAGTGATTAAAACGATTAGCGAACGTTTGCGTGTTGTAATTCGTCTTACACGGCCACGGACAAAGCCTATACAGTAAAACGATTAAACACACAGCCGAAACGGCCCCCGAAAATTCGCCGCCCCCCATGTAATTTTCCCCATTCACGGGCCAATGAAAATGGGGGGGAGTGAAAAATCCCCTTCGAAAACGGACGAGTGCATTCATTCGATTCGAAAAAGCAATCTTTCGAGGAAAGTGATATGGCCTCGTAGCAAGGGTGGCAAGGGGATGCTACAGCAATTGTAAATATATTTTCTTGGCGTTCGTGATTTTAATTTGATTTTAATATTGATCAAAATTGTATAATAGCCTACACACTCTTGAACATTTTGATTTCGAAGTCTTTAAATACTCGTAATGGTCGCGGTTAGTAGTATCAAGGTTGATGCGTACCGCGAGGAAATTAGTTCAAGGAGATGCAATTTTTCAAGGAAAGACCTAATTTTGTTTTTTTTTAGGTATGCGAGGAAACTTTAGCTGCCCACAAGGAAAGACTGATCGAGTTGCAGAGTATGGTGGCTCAGATTGCGGCCGATGTGGGATTGGACGCGAGCACACTTTTGGACGGCGAGGTGAAAGCTTTGGGACAACGTTTGGAAGATGTGAAGGAGACGATTGCAACATTGGCGGATGTAGCTGAGACCAAAGCCATTACAAATGGACACTGCAACGATGAATTAGTTCAAACGAAAACATTCCTTAATTCAGTTCGAAAGGTAAAAATTTTCATAATTCAATTTTTGATCATAAAATTTACTTGAAAGTTTTTTTTTTAACCAACTTCAAAAAATGGAAGTCCTCAATTCGACTGTATTTTTTATGTTTGTTATCTCAGAACTTTTGACTGGGTGATCCGATTTTGATGATTCTTTTTTATTTGAAAGCTGGTGCTTTCCGTGTGGTCCCATTTTAATTTGAAGAAAATCTTTCACTTCTAAAGGGTTCAAAACTAAGGGATGAAATATTAACTTCTTATTTTATAGCTCGATTTTGATAATTCTTTTTTTTTGGTAGAACAAAATTTTAAATGATTAATCTCATTTACATTTTTATAAAAAACTCCACTCATAAGGGGTTAAAAATTAGGGATGAAATTATAAATTTTTCTTGGCTAACCCGATTTTGATAATTTATTTTCTATTACGTACATCGTACCTTTAAATTGTTCACATTTCAATTTTAAGAAAAAAATCCACCCCCTTAGGATGAAAATAGGGGACGAAATAGTGACATTTAACTGAACCATCGAATTTTGTTAATATTTTTTTTTTCTATTGGAATGAGTATTCCACTTAGTTCTATCATTACATTTAAAAGCAAAAAATTTTAACGCTTAACGGCAAAAAAGGATGATGTAGCTACTTTTAACATTTAACGGTGTTGTCTCATATGAGCAGCGCGTTTAGTAGAAATCCCATATTCAAAGAAATAAAATCAGTTATCAAACTTCAGATCACTAAAACTTGAGAAATAAATAAATATTTTAAAAAAATGAAAAACCGACTTCAAAGTAAATAAAAAATCTTAAACAAAAAATGCACTAAAAAGTAACAAAATAATGGCGTATCTTTGAAGTGTCTACAACTTACAAATTATTAGGATGATTTTATGTACAACTATTGTTATTTTTGGAGTTGGTGTCAACCAGGGAAATAAATATTAATGGTTATTTGTAAAAAGGTTTAGTTGGTTATTGGTATTTTGTAGTTTAAAGGTCGCTAGATATTGCTACAGTACCTACTAGTAGGTATCCGGGTCAAAATTTTAGACCTCAAAATCTGGGTTCAAGAAGATTGAACCATGACCATTTGCATTTGAATTTTAGACCTCTTTTGAACCTACAAGTGGCATTTATTGGACAAAATACCATGTTTAGGCCCAAAAGAGGTTGACAGCAAAAACTTCAAATGGACCTCTCTCTCTCTCTCTCTCTCTCTCTCTCTCTTTTCTCCACTCTTTCTTTGTCACTCTCTTTTATTGTTTTATTGGTAGGGTTTTTTTCAAAAAGAATAATTTTTTTTTTTTTAAATTTTGTTTTTTTTTTTTTTATTTATTAAATATACAAGTTTCATTATTATAAGCGATAAATTTAAAAGTAATAAGAATATTACAAATATCAGTTCTTAATTTCCTTGTCTTTAATTACCAGCTCCTTTATTATCGCCATTGCTATCATTTTTTTCCAGGATTTTTTTTTATTATAATCCACAATAATCCTAACCATGCGCATTTCTTTAGAAATTTTATTTAATTGTATAACATCTCTCTGATTACTTTCAAGATAATAAATTAAAGCAAATTTCTTCACACTTTTTCTTTTAAACTCGGTTTTTTTATTTTTAAATTTTTTACATTTACACTTTTAGGCCTTTTGATATAGACAATATTGAAAAATAATCAAATAGTGAAATAAGTTTATTCAATTGTTGTATAATAACTCGTGTAGCACTCGAACGGTTAACAAGAGACTAAGGCTGAGTAAAAATGAACCAGAGTGAACAGGATTAAGGGACAACCCAGTAATGGATACAAGAATACACAATATTATATTAAGCATCTAAGTATAGGAAAGAGAGAGATCAAAAATTTGGGTTATTAGTAAATAATATTTGCAATAGGTATTGTAAAAAAATAGGAAATTTACAGCCATATTTTATGTTTTATGATGGTCATAAACCTTTTTTTAGGACGAGACGATATGTTCACAAAATATAATAAAAATTTCATGTAGGTTAAAATAAAGACGATGGAATCGTTTAGATTTATATGAGGCTCATTTTACTATTTGGAGGTTCAAAAGAGGGTAAAAGTACCATTTTAGGGCCAAAAGAGGTGTGAAATTTTGACTCGGGTACATTGTATAACTGTTCATTTGAAAAATCATTTTCATAAGGTATTCTCGTTTATTGCTAAGTACAAATGTAGTCGTATTTCCTTGGCTGACACCAACTCCAATATTAACAATAGTTGTACATTATATCACCCTAATAATTTGTAAGTTGTAGAAACTGCAAGGATACGTCATTATTTTGCTACTTTTTAGTGAATTTTTTGTTCTAAGATTTTTTAATTTATTTTGAAGTTAGTTTTTCATTTTTTTATAATTATTTTTCGAAACCTGAAGAGAAAATGTTACCTTTAAATTTGTTTAAACGTTCTCAAGATTATTACGGGTGATAAAAATATTTTTATAAGGTCTTTTAGATTTTATGAAGTAAAATACTTTCTTATTGTAGAGTCTACGTGCTGTTGATGAGGCGAATGAGGCAGAAACCGAAGCTCAACTCATCGCCCTGAAAAACCATCTACTAGCCTTAAGTAAAACCGAAGGTCAAATAAACCACCTCAAAGACAAAACCATCAACATTGTACAGCCGGGCAAATGTGAAACATCAGTCGTCGAAATTCTCCAGCTCTGGCAATCAGTCTTCCGCGAAACATTCCAACAATACCATCGACTTTCAATGCGACTGATTAAAAGTCAAGATGGTGCCGCCACACTTCGCCTCTGGCAAGAATACCTCTTGGACGTCCAATCGTTCCTTTCCGAAAGCATACCCAAAGACTATAACGGCCTAACAGAACACCAAAACTTGTGTGAGGTGCATCAAAACCTTTTATCTAGCCAACAAAATGTTTTACTTTCCAAAACATCGGATCCCGAGGGAAAGCTGGGATATGGTCTCGTTGATATGTCGGTGATGGAACAGTTCAATTCCCTGACAAATTTACACAATGAAACACTGGCACGGATAATGGAACGACATAGTGAGGTGAAAAATCGAATTGCGGCTTGGGAAAAATATCGCAATGACCAGGCAGAACTTTTACAATGGCTTAAAATGATCGAAAAAGACAAAAGCTTACTATCGTTACGATATTTGCATTTAAAACGTTTACCGAAAATCTTAAATAAGATCCAAGCGTTAATCGATCGAGTTCCAACTGGTAAAAAACAAGCTGAAGATTTGAAAAAACAACAAAGTCAACTGTTAAGCTTTTGTGATGATGCCTTAGCTACGTCCATTCGAATGGAACATGCAGCCATGACGCAGCGAATCTCAAACTTGGAGGCCAGTCTGGAAACGTGGAAAGACTTCTTACATCGCATTGCAAAATTAGGTCAAGATTATGATACGGGATTGGACCAGGTTGAAAATATATTCCAGGAAACGCAACAAATTATTAACACCACGTCTAAAGATGCGCCTACATCACATTCCGGAATTCAAAATAAATTGGAAAGTCTTCGCCAAAAACGGGCGCAGTTGACATCTCAGACTAAACAACTGGAAGATTTGAGTGTCAAACAGGAAGAGTTAAAAGAATGTGTGAGTCCTGCTGATATGAAAGCGATTATTCAACGATTGCGACTTCTGGTGCATCAACAGGGTGATTTAGATCATCAATTGGCAAATCTTTGTCATTCATTTGAAGAAAAGTTGAGTTTACGAGCGATGTTTGATACGAGACATGAACGTTTTGTAACGTGGGCGACGCAACTGGAAACTCGACTACAAAAAGAATCGGACTCGGGTAGTTTAACAATGCGTGATCCTGAGGAAGTTATTAAAAGGTTGGAAACGGAACTTCATGCAGAGCTCGCCTTGAAAGAACGAGAAGTCAATTGGTTGGTAAATACCGGCCAAGAGTTGTTAGATCTTTATGATGATCGTACGGAAGATCATGAACAAGCCCATGAAGTTTGGCGAGCGGTAGATGAAATTAAAACGATATGGGAACGCTTACATCACTTGAATAAAACGCGCACGAAGAAGTTGCACGATTTAATGCAAACGATGTCGCAGCTGGAACTGCGACTGGCCGAGATTCGCAGTTGGTTGCATCAGATTGAAGGTGAACTCGAGCAGCCGTTGGTGTTTGAAGTGTGCACGAAAGACATGATCGATCGGAAGCTCAAAGAACACGATCGACTTAAGAAGAAAATTGAAAGTGAAAGTGGAAATATCGGTGAAGTTCTCAATTTGTGTGAGATGTTACTGAACGATGCATGTGCGTGGAAAGCTCACTTTAACATGGACGCGATTAAAAGTTCAGTGGAAAACATTGAAAAGCGTTGGAAGAACGTGTGCGGTTTATCGGCAGACCGGAAACATCGAATCAATGCCGTGTGGATTTTATTACAAGAAGTGTTACGATTAAGTACCGATCAAGAAGAATGGTTAGTGAAGCAAGAACGAATCTTACAAGAGATGGAATCTTCACTGAAAGCACTCTCGCAAGAACAGATTCAAGATCGCGTGCAGAGGCTCGAGGAGGAAATCAAAGAAATTGAATCTCGAGGTGCAGCTTTAGAAATTATTGAACAAACATATTCGAAATTGGCTAAGGCCAGTGGATTAGAACCGGAGAATTTACAACAACTTACGTCGGTCGTTCGAATTATGATTCGTCGATGGCATTCGTTAACACCTCGAACCATTGCGATTTTGGAGAAATTAAAACATGAAATGGCTTTGTATCAGGAATTTGTCGCGGCTCATTCACGTGCCGTTCATGGACTGGCCCAGGTCGACGTTCAGTTAACGCAACTTCAACATTTGACGAGTCCTAAAGAAAAATCGCCCAAACAACGGCTTCAAGAAGTGGAAAAACTCGCTTCAGACCTAGAATCTCATAGTAATGCGTTAAAAACGGCTGATCAGTTAGGTTTATCACTCATGCAACGAATTAGTGAGAAGGAAATTAAAGAAGTTCAAGAGATGATCGATGAGTATCAGTTGCTCTGGAGGGATGTGCTGGAACGTTTAACGCAGTTGAAACTTCAAATCCAGAATCGTAAAGCAGGTGAAGTCGATGAAGCTGTCCAGGTGGAAACGTTGAGATTTGAACGAGACACGGCTGTGCAAGTGAACACGTTGCCGTCGTTAATACGAATGACGTCGATAACGCCGAAAGATGCGTACATTTGTGAGTTGGAAACGGCTTTGAAGGAATGTCGGATGAATGTCGATTCGTTCGAGAAGCTCGTCAATAGTCCGTTGCCAACGCAGGGCAGTCCCGAAATACAAACGAGCGGCAAAACACTGTCGAAACTGATTGCAACGTGTCAATCGTCCGTGGAGCTGATTCGGCATCTCAATACTATTTTAATCACGGATTGGAATTGCACGGAAGACGAGGCGCACAGCGAGTCAGTGAACGCGTTGGTGACTCGATTTGAGACAATTTTGATTTTGGCACGAAACCGGGAACAACAAATTCGTGAACTGAGGTGAGTCGAGTTCTGGATTCACTTTTCGTCATGTTACTGATTAATTATTGACTTCCACATTTTATTTCGTGTGGAAGTGAACTGTCTTAATTTTCATCATTGATCATAACTCATCAATCGCTCTTTTGACTTTCTCTAATTCTGTGTTTGCTTTCATATTTCTACAGGTCTTCCTTAGTGGATTCATACACTTTTATTTGTGAACAGTGAGTTATCAGCTTTTAACTAACAATCTTTATTTATTTATTTTTTTTTTTATTATGAACAAAAATAAATTTCATCTGAACTTTAAGGGGTTGGAAGGTCATCTTATTTATTTGCGGTTATTCATTCAAAATTTTAGCTATATTAAGCCAAGGTTATTAGATACATAAGGTATTCTCACTTGACTAGGCGGCGTTTCTTTGATCTCTGAAAATGACGTCACCGGTTTTTTGTTTCTGGCAGAAGCCAGTAGAGGCGTTAAAGGCTATTAGCTATCGTTAGTTTGTGGGGGATTCCACTTGGTGACTGCATTTGGTTGGCACTACTATATTTAATAAAATATTCTTTTTATTTAGTTTCTTAAATCCCTTTAACAACAAACTTAAATTTTCAATATGTCAATAATTAATTTTTATGAACATAATAAATTTTAATTTGATTTTTCTTTGTTATTTTATTTTAATTGAATAATGACAAATGAATATTACTTCTATAATCTATACCTTTCTTAGCTATAAATTTTGAATTCCCGCGTCAGTCAGATATATCATCATTATTCAATTCAAATAAAGTAATAAAGAAAAATCAAATTGATATTTATTATGTTCATAAAAATTAACTATTAGCATAATGAAACTTTTTTTTCGTGAAAGAAAACCTACCTTCTTAATAAACCTAGGAAGATTACAAAAGAAAATGAATATAAACAATATTGCTAAAAAAATCAAAATAAAATAAAGTATATAAAAAAAGTTTTATTTTGAACTTTAACCGAGCAAAATGAAATTTCAAACTATAGAGCGTAATAAGAACCTTGCGCAATAAGAACAATAGTAACGATAAGAACCAATTATAGCAGATATCTAATGGCTTCTAACGCCTCTACTGGCTTCTGTCAGAAACAGCAAGCCATTGACGTCAGAGCAAGGTAATAACCTTGAAAGTGAGCACCCCTTGGGTACCACTTAGTAGGTTCGTTCGCGGATATGATAATGAATCGGTAACTGTTTATGTTCTATTATCGGTTATTTATGTTTTTCTATTATCTATTATCGGTTATTTATGCTCTCTTTCATTGGCAATATTTATTTTTTCACCTTATTTTGGCTTAATATTGAAAATACACCCTAAATTTCAATCGAAAATTCACACGTCAAAATATCCACTTTTTTAAAAAAGTCGTGGGGCTTTTTGTTCTTTGAAATATTAAGTTTCTGATGGTGCAAAAAATATACATTACTACATATGTTAAATATTCCCAGAATATGCAATAACTTAAGTGTAAATTTTAATAAATTGCACAAAGTTTAATTTCTACAATTGTATTATGTATATAAAATTTTGTATTTAATTATTGCATTTTCTGGGAACATTTGTTATACATTTTTTATATATTTTAATTTTTGTTGTATTCTTTTCCTTTTTTAATGGGTTTCATCCTACTATAATTTTTTTTGAGTTTAAATATTATCGACTCTGGTCTATAAAAGCTGCGAGGCTGAAAAATTCTAAAATTTAAAACAAGTTAGCTATGTCTAAGTCAACTCTTATTGGTTGATTTATCCATGCACTGTGATTAGTTGAAACTTTTAAGGATCAAAGTTGACTTTGATCTATGTATTAAGGATTTATAAGCGAGTCGTCCGGTCGGTCATCTTGAATTTTCATAAGTATTCTTAAAAATGTTGTAACTCAACCAGTTTTTCACATTTTTGAATTATTGTTTTTTCTATCTGTTCAGAAAAGATTATCCTTTGTTATGACAAAAAAACTAATAGGCTTTAAAATTACCAGAAATTTATTTCAGAAAAAATTAACTTTTATTTAGGAAGTATCAAATTCCATGTACTTTTTTCTTGAGAATGCCTCTGGTTAGCGAATTGTTTTTTTTTTCTACTTATTCGGGATAGCTTTGAGTTTAGTTTGACCTTTTTTTAAAGTCCTAATTAAAATTATTAAAATTTTGATAGAGCTGTAGTTTTGAAAAAATTTGAGATCATTTTTTCAACTTTTAATTTTTTTTTGTTCAGCCCCTTATCATTATATTGATATAAAAAAAAGGTCAAATTCAAAAAATCAAACATTTCAGTAGAAACGATTTTTTATTGTATATTGAAAGGATTTATTATTCTAATATGATTATTTATGACTTATATTTTTTTGTAGTCTGTAATCAACTACTAATTTATGTATCGTCACCTGCAGGAATCAAGCAGATTTTTTTAAGCCAATAATATTTTTTCATACTTTTTGACCATGTGACCTCTTTAAGGGATAACATGCAATTCAAAGGTTTAAAAATGGACTTTTGTCTCTAAGTAGACATGAATATAGTTTGCAATTTCAACGAAGTATTTAAAAGAATTGAATTGCTTGATTGAAAATCATAGTCAAAGTTTAACGCCAAAAATTTTAGTCATAAAACTTTTTGTTAGTCGACTCTCATTAATTGAATACATAAAACATTCAGTTTCATAAGTTTATACTTCTTTTAAGGATCAACACTGACTATGATTCATTTAGTACGGATTTTTAAGGAATATTTTGGGTAAATTCACCAACTTTTCCAATAAATCAGAACGATGAGATTTCAGATGAGATTTATTTTTGTTGAAAAAAACGAAGTGAATGTGCAAAAATGTCTTTAAATAACAATGTTCCATTTCTTTGAATTGTAGTGAGACTGGTCGATTGTTATGTCCGTTATGTACACGTCGCAACTGGCAACAACTGGATAATGATTTGTGGCGCTTAGAGCAGTGGCTTCAGTTTGCTGAAAGCACCCAAAGCCACCAACACACTCCACCACATAACATCGAACAATTAGAGGACATAATTCAAGATCATCGTGAATTTTTGTTGAATCTCGACAGTCATAAAAGTATCGTTGTGTCGCTGAACATCGTCGGAACCCATCTGGCAGACCATACTGAAAATGTAACGCGAGCTAACGATCTACGTTCACGTTTACTGACGATTAACAAACGCTGGGATTCCGTTTGTCGAAATGCAGCATCGTGGCAAACTGTCTTACAAACAGCCCTTATGAATGTAAGTTTTATCCATTAACTAAAGTATTCTTTCTTATTTTTTCTTATTGAGTTCAAATCTCAAGATATTTTTACTTGAAGCTCTCGGAAAAAAATATTTGTCTAATCATATATAATCAGATCTGAAAATTGTTCAGGTATGATCATATATAATTATATATGATTAGAGATATATAATAATATATAATCAGATCTGAAAATTGCCCAGGTATGATCATATATAATTATATATGATTAGACAAAAATATTTTTTCCTTAACAATCACTTACTACAAGCAAAAGCACATTTTTCGAGTTTTTTTTTTTATAAAAACTAAGTAAAATAAAATAAAAACACCAAGTATAACGATAACTAAAAAGATATTAAACAATATATTATGAGTGAGTCCCGCTTAAAAAAATATTTTTGTCTAATCATATATAATCATATATAATCAGATCTGAAAATTGCCCAGGTATGATCATATATAATTATATATGATTAGACAAAAATATTTTTTTAAGCGGGACTCACTCATAATATATTGTTTAATATCTTTTTAGTTATCGTTGTATTTGGTGTTTTTATTTTATTTTATTTAGTTTTTATAAAAAAAAAAAATTCGAAAAATGTGCTTTTGCCTTGTAGTAAGTGATTGTTTAGGAAAAATTTTTTTGTCTAATCATATATAATTATATATGATTATACTTGGTCAATTTTCATATCTGATTATATATGATTAGACAAATATTATTTTCCGTCTTTTTTGTTTGAAACCAAATTTACTTAACTTTGAGTTCTTGAAGGCCTTAATATAAACAGAGTATCATTGATCATATATTTTTTTCTAGAATTTCGAGTTCCATGACACCATTGAAGAGTTGTGCAAGTGGCTGGAGCGTACTGAGATCATGATTCGAGCCACGGAGCCGGTCGATTTGACCGCGGACACGATGACAATTGACGCGAAATATGACAAATTTGTGGAGTTACGATCAGAGTTGGAACGGTGTGAACCACGTGTGATGAGCTTACAGGAAGCCGCCGATCATTTGCTCCGACATTCCGAGGCTCCCGAAGGATCAGCCGTTGTTCTCAAACGACTGACTGGTCTTCGTTTGCGGCTTCAATCACTGCGACGCCTTACCGGAATTTACATCTTAAAACTAGGTTCAGTACTGGGCCGAGATCCTAACGAAATTGGAGTCTTGTTAGCAACGCCCGCGTCAAGTGTTGGCACATCGTTACATAGTTTATCGTTTGATGTAAGTTGACACTTTTATGTTTTCAAAATTAATCACAAGTTGCACAGAATTTGAGTCGTTGTGACACTTATCTTTATAAATAATGCTTCATTCAGTCGTTTGGGCACAGAATATTTATTTGTTATTTTTTGCAATTTTTTTTTCATGTAGCTTCTGGACCAGGCGACAGCCTCTGGATTCGAAACCGTCGTTCCCACAGATCAGCACCAAAAGTAAATATTGCTTTTAATATTAGTATTTTATTTTCTAGTTGTATCTATTGATTGAAGTAATGCATCCAGTAAATATTTTAGATTTTAGTTATTGTGAGAAGAAATTTAAAATTTTTTTTGGTCAACTCTGACTTGAAGTTTACTTTGTAAGAACGATTAGGGGTTCATTACTTAACTTGATTACCTCACAAAAAATGAATCCCTATCCAAAATTAAGTTCCTCGAAGCTTTTCATATGATAACACTGGTCAACAGTAGTTTTGTTGCCCTTGATATGAGATCGATTTCTGATATATATTTATGCTCACAATTCATGAAACTAGCAATGATTTTGGAAGATTTGCTCTCTGATTTTTTTAAAATCTTTATTTTAATTTTTTACTACAACAATCGAAAAATATGAAAAAAAAAGTCTAAATATATTTATAATGTGAATTTTCTTTTTTAAATTAGTATGCATCGAAACAAAGAGACAGGAAAATTTTTAAAACCCTTGTTATTCTTTAGTGAAACGCCTTCTATAAGATTTTCTTCTATAATTTTTTATGGGACAATTTATTTTTAAAGACTAGCGATAATCTGCCATTATGTGGTGATTCCATATAGCCTGATACCTATCTTCCCTCCATTACTTTAAGATCCTAGTGGAAGCGCCCTCTCACTGTTCCTGGCTATAATTTCCTAAATTATCAGAAAATCTATCCAGATGACTGGAGGAAGTGCAACTTTAAGATTATACTTCATAGAGGGCCGGATTTACATATTTTGCACCTATGGGCCCCGGGAAATTTCCTCCCCCCCACAACAAAATTAAAGTCATTTTATACTCTAACAAACATTTTCTTTTTCCACTCTGATGCAGTACATTTAGTTTGAAGGAAACGTATAACTTGGCATTATCTCTAGTTCAGGGTCGATAATTTTTGACCCAAAAAAAAATATAGTAGATGAAACCCATTAGAAAAGGAAGAAAATATAACAAAAATGAAAGGAAAAATAAATTACGGTCGATCTGAAAAAGAATTTTTTTTGTAATTTTAAACTCTATTAAGTTTTTCTTTGCGTCGTAACAAAGGATAATCTTCCCTGAACAGATAAAAAAAAATAATCCAAGATGGTCGACTGGACAACCCCCTTAAAAATCCTTAATACATAGATCAAAGTCAGCTTTGATCCTTAAAAGTTTCAACTAATAACAGTGCATAGATTCTAAAATCAACCAATAAGAGTTGACTTAGACATAGCTAACTTGATTTAAATTTTGGAATTTTTCAGCCTTGCAGCTTTTATAGACCAGAGTCGATAATTTTTGAACCCAAAAAAAAAATTATAGTAGGATGAAACCCATTAGAAAAGGAAAAGAATACAACAAAAATTAAAATATATAAAAAGTAAATAACAAATATTCCCAGAAAATGCAATAATTAAATACAAAATTTTATATACATAATACAATTATTATATATATATATATATATATATATATATACATATATATATATTATATATATAAAGAAATTAAACTTTGTGCAATTTATTAAAATTTACACTTTAGTTATTACATTTTCTGGGAACATTGTAATGTATATTTTTTGCACCATCAGAAAGCAGAGATTTCAACGAATAAAAAGTCCACCGACTTTCTTAAAAAAGTTGATATTTTGATGTGTGAATTTTCGATTGAAAATTAGGGTGTTTTTTCGATATTACTTAAGTCAAAATAAAGTGAAAAAATAAAGTTTTTAAAAAAAATGTTTTTTGTAAAAGGAAAAAAATTAAAAACCAAAAACTTAGTAATTTGAATTTTTCACATAAATTTTGAGGGTATATGAAAAAATTTTTAGAACAAAAGTTGTAGATCTTTTTATTTCCTACAGCGTTGTCATTTAACTTTTTTCCATAGGACTTGTAGTTTTGTCGGAAATCGAGATAAACCGTGTCTACCCTTAAACTCCTCTTCCTTTTCCACTTCCCTACCTCAGTTCGACCGTAACTTATTTTTCCTTTCATTTTTATTATATTTTCTTCATTTTCTAATGGGTTTCATTCTACTATAAAATTTTTTCACTTTTTACCATTTTTAACGGCTTTAGCTCTGGTCTACTCATTCATGACCAGATCATGTTATCATACGCATCTGTTGTAAAACTGGAATAACGTTTTAGTTTTTTTTCCAGATAAAACAGAGAACTTTAATATTTCCCAAATTCAAGGGTTTTTTATTTTTTTTGCCCTTTTGCCGTCCCTAAAAATTTGCCGCTATTAGCCCGATCCACCATGGCCTCATGGTAAATCCGGACCTGATTTTACACTTTATATATTTGCTCCTAAATTCTTAAAGCTTATCAACATTTTTCCACAATTTCTTTTTAATTTAGTGCTTTATAGATACCTAGAAAATTTTCTACTACCAATATAAAATCTTTCCAAGCTTCACGTTCCGGGACTGTCATAACTTTGATAAATTTTTCATCTTTGATCAATTGCCCAGTTTGAGGACCATAAAATATCTCTTCTTTAATTTTTCCATGTTGAGCTTAGAAAATTTTCTACAAATTTACTTAAAACAATCTCCTAATTAGGCCAGTCAAAATCGACATAAAAAATAGCTAAATTCGCAAAACATGATGTATCTCTGATTTTTTAGTATGTTGCTTGGACCCATAATACATAGCCCTGTATTCTCAAGTTTGCAACTCTTAAAAAGTTGTAGAAAAATTTTTATAGAGGAAAAACCGTTAAATGTTTGACCTTGTTTCAGATTCTGCTCGGTATCTCTTAATCTATGCATTTTTCTTCAAAAGCTGTTCTGCACGTTTTTTAAGAGCATAAAATTTATTACAAATTAAGCCCACCCGGAACTCTGCACGTTAATGGGTTACTGAGTTACGGCACTTTGAAAATAGGCCAGTTTTTTCAAAAATTGGAAATTTTTAGTTTTAGACCTTTTTTGGATCGAAGTTGCGTCGAAATTGTTGATCTTACGAGCAGAACTTATTGAATGTAATTTGTAGACAATTTAATTAGCGTTAAGTTAAGTACAAAGCGGGACCTGTCAGCCTCGTAGTTCTCTCAAAATTTTAGAGAACCCATATAAGGGAAAATTGCATTGTGGTGGGTACTCCAGTATTGGTGGAACTTCAGGGTTTATATGAGGCTAGTCACCGTCGTCCTCTTCATTGCAGTTTTGCACATTTCCCCAGAGCAAAAAGCACACATCGCAGAACATCTAAGCCCTGCTTTCAGGCAAGTGCAGCCACCACTCAGCACCCCTTCTTACATTTATAAGAGAGGTGTTTTAGTAGCTCTCCGGGGGCAGGATCTTGCCGACTGGCAATGTGGATGAGTCCAACCGGGGTCATACCTTCTTACAAATAACTCTATGCAACAAAAAAGTGTTACGGTACATTTCTGAAAAAATGCAATTTTACCTTTTTTTTTTTAAAGATTTTGAGAGAACTACAAGGCTTACAGATCCCGCTTTGCACGTAATTTGAAGCTAATTAAATTACTTACGAACATATGTACAAACATTTTTCGTAGGAGTAATGGTTAGCAACCCATTTAGCAATAAGAGCGACAACAAATAAACTGTTATTGGCAGTTGCAAACTTGAGAATATATAGCCCTAATGGGTTCAAACAACATATTAAAAAATCAGAGATACATCATGTTTTGCGAATTTATTGTTGATTTTGACTGGGCTAAATGGTGGAAGTATGATTTTGTCTCTGTTTAATAACAGCCTCGTTGCTATGTTGGCACTTGGCTCTACTAACAGTTAAGGACTTTCTCAAAGGCCACAAATCTTGTTCCCAATGAAGTTGTTTTGATCTACTATCCCACAGACAAATATAGTAAGGGTATTTTGTGTATCCACTTTGTTGACCAAATAAAAATTTAACCATTTTTAAATCTACACAATGCCCCGAATAATTAATGTTTCCAAAACTAATTAGTTAGATACGCTGCTTTTTTAAAAACTAGAGCACATTGATTACTTTTATAAATATATTCGTAAACTGTGCACTTGAAAACATAGAAATTAGCAGAGATATCCAGGGCAACAAAAAAAAACATTTTTTTGGTAGAGCTATGTTATCTATTCTTGAGGAGTAAACTTCAACTGAGTCACTGAATTGCTTGAACTAATTATTAGTTGATGAAATTATTTTTTTTTTTACTAATTATTATTTGTTTTTAGCGTTACCGGAGATGATGCTGAAATAAACACGTCGGTGCTGCGACGTGGATACCGATTTTTGGGACGAGTCGTTCGTGCCTCGTTACCAATTCAGGCTTTGATGCTGCTAATGCTGGGCGTAGCCTCACTAGTGCCAAATGCCGAGGACGAATATTCGTGTACATTCACAAATTCGTTTTCCCAAAGTTTAGAACCGATTCTAAGGTATGAAAATGGGCCTCCGCCAATTTAGAACCGAGACTAGTTCATTGCAAAAAAAAAATCAATACTTTATAATTCCACTTTCGTCCTTTTTTTATATTTATATTTTACTTTTTAAAGTCAAAAATTTTCTTTTTTATAGATTTTTTTTTGTATATTATGTACAGAATGTTAGTATTAGTAGAGTTTTTTTTAATCGAAAAAAAAAAGTTTGTAATCTGTCTTGAAAGCTGTGAGTGACCCATTTTCTAAATTTTTTGAATTGAATTCATTCTTAAATTTTGGATTTATTAACCAACCAACATTATAAATTTAATGTAAGAAATCGTAAAGAAAAATGCTTTAATCAAAGCCTCGATTATAATAATATGAAATCCTAATGATCGTTTCAACGATACAATTGCTAAGTTTGTTATATATTTTATAACGTTGTTTTTACAAGAACAATTTTTTATATATCTATCTGTTTAAGAATATTTTGTTTTTCTTCGGGGTGATGACATTTTTTTGAAAGAGTGGAACATTTCAAAAAAGTTTCATTTCTTTGAAGAAATTAAGCTTTACTAAGTATAAAGAAGAAAACTTACTAAACTTAATCAAATCATACTTTTTCATTTAGCATTCTCTCCACTTTGCTGAATGAAAAACAAAACTCTGGATTTCTTGGGAAAGGAAAAAATCTCCCGTTTTTCCTTTTTTTTTTTGAGAAAGAGGAGTTGGTGTATGATTTGGTTTTGGTTAGTGTTGCGATTGCCTTATTGAAATTTTCTAAGAAACATGTTGCATTAAATTTTTTCCTAAGGATATAAAATCGAAAAAAAAAATTATTATTAAAATATATTACTATGTAAAAACGCTATAGATATCAATAATGTATATCTAATGTCCAAAAGGTCAAGGTGCTAATATTCAAAAGAAAATATCCTGTTCAATCACACGAAAAAATCAAATAAATTTTCAAAAAAAAAAATGTGATGATAAAAGTAGTGATCCTGTGTGATTGGAACGTGTATTTTTATTATTTTATTATTTAATTAAATGTTACCGCTTTCTTTAACCGTTTTGTTTTCCTTCATAATTGCCATACTATTTGTTAATTTTTTCTCAAGTGATCTAAATATAAAGTCAGTATACAGTTGAAACGAAATGCAAATTTCGATTGTTCTTATAGCATACTTTCTCTCTCAAGCCTGGATTGTTTTAATTCTTTACTTTTTAAAATTATTGTCGATTAAGATGGAAAATATTAGTACTTATGTGAAAGAGAAATATTAACTGTTTAAATTAATTGCTAAAAGCACATTATTATATCTACCTAATCAATAAAATAGCAATGAAATTTTTTTGTCTGTTGAATTGTTTTTAGTGTTACAATGTCCTTAATTCCTGTATCCTTTTTTCCAAACTCATAGACAGGCCCAGATTACAGGCGATTGGGCCTAGTTGGAGCGCTTTAGGGGGCCCCGCATCACCGCCAAAATTAACAAAAAGTTATTTTTCTAAATTGATAGCAAAATTCTAATATGTGAAAGAACTTACTTTTGGCGACACCAGGTGGAGATTACCGGAATTACGATACCAAACAGGTGAATTTTATGATGCTCCTCTGACTTGGAAATGCAATAAAAAACTATAAAATTTTATAATACTAATTTTTAGGTCTTAATAATTTAAAATCTTAAGCAATTATCAGGTGAAAAGACCAGTTTTTTATTTTCGTTTTACACTACGTTTCGTCGGTGTTATTCCGACTTCATCAGATATCTTGAAAAGTCTGTTAAAATTGTTATACCAAATATAGTAAAAATTTCTCACGTTTTAGTGATCTGAAGTTTGATAACTGATTTTATTTTCTTGAAAATGGTTAACCTTCCAAACGCGCTGCTCATATGAGGCAGCGCCGTTTAATATTAAAAGTTACTACATCATCCCTTTTTACCCTTAAGGGTTGAAATTTTTTGCTTTTAAATGTTAAAACAAAACTAAGTGGATTATTTTTCCAACAGAAAAAAAATTATCAAAATTCGGTTAAATGTCACTATTTCATCCCCTATTTTCATCCTTAAGGGGTGGATTTTTTTCTTCAAATTGAAATGTGAACAATTTAAAGGTACGTTGTACGTAATAGAAACAAAATTATCAAAATCGGGTTAGCCAGAAAAAATTTATAATATTATTTTATCTCTAATTTTTAACCCCTTATGAGTGGAGTTTTATTTTTTAAATGGATAGGAGATTAATTTAAAGTTGTGTTCTACAAATAAAAAAAGAATTATCAAAATTGAGCTATCCAATAAGAAGTTAGTATCTTATCCCTCAGTTTTCAACCCCTTAGAAGTGAACGATTTCTTTCAAATTAAAATGGGACCATTCGGGAAGCACCAGCTTTGAAATAAAAAAGAATCATCAAAATCGCCCCACCCAGTCGGAAATGCTGAGGTAACAAACATAACAAAAAATACAGTCGCATTGAGAACCTCCTCCTTTTTTGAAGTCGGTTAAAAAAGATGATCTATTTTTCTGGTTCTTAAAAATCTTATCAAGTACTTGACCATTTCAGATTCTTATAATCTTTAATATCAAGAAAAGGACAGTAACAGGTTTGTGAGCTAAATTTTTAAAATTATATTCTGTACATTATCCATCAGGATCCAAGGACTTTGATAATCAACTTTCAATCATAAAACTCCTCCAGGAACCCTCTTCTTTTTGATCCCATTGAATTCTTCGAATGTTATTTTTATTAAAAGCAATTAAAGATTACAACTTAAAAACGATAATATTTTTATATTTCCTTCTGAAAGATTAAAAAAATCAATTTAAAATTTTCTTATATTTTTAGTTTCTGAATTAATCAATAGTTATTTTAAAATTATCAATTTTGCACTGATTATCATAAAATATTTAACCCATTCCTTTTAACAATGACTCTTTGTCTGAGTAGATTTTCATTATTTATCAGTTTACGCCCCTTTTAACACTAGTTTCAATTACTTAACATCTAAACCCATTTTGATTCACTAAGAATTAGTTTCGCTGTGACTTTTCACATAAAATGAACTATTTTGGAGTTTCATTTTTCTTAAGTATTGATCTTTTTTTTTTCAAAAATATTTTAATTTTAATTTCATTGCTTTCCATAGGTATTTCTATGATATTATCTACGATTAGATCAGATACAAAAGTTTGGAAATTTTCGTTAAAATTCAATGATGTGAATAACTGGCGCGATAAACAACTTCCTCAAGATTCCGATATAATCGTTTTTCCAGAAAAATTAGATTCAGTGTTGACACTATCGTCGAAACAATTAAATTCTGGCCAACTGGTTTTCCCTGATGACGGTGAAATTTTACTACCTGTAAATGGAAAAATTGAATTTGACGAGAGTAAAATTGGGAATGGTAAGTGAAGAAAAGTGTTGAAATCAATTAAGGAGATTCAAATAAAATTTGTTTTTAGTAAGATTTTTTAAGAATATCAAGACCGAGAATTGGGTCGATCCTAGTGCTTGGTCTAGTTTAGGCACGAAATTTCCAGAGGTCGTCCCCCATTTGGAAAGAATACCCTGTCAGGTTGACGATGTTGTTTTTCCCGATAATGATATTTCAGTTTATCTCCCCAAAATTAGTGTGAAAGTCAAAAGTTTTACGTTGAAAAAAAATGCCATGACAAATGCCATGCTTGGGACTTACATGCTGACTCAAACTGGTAATCGACAATTTGTTAGTGAAGACTATCAAGATCGAGAACAGATTGTGTCCATTAACAATGAAACTTGCGTCGATCATCCCGAAGGATGTATTTGTCATCCCTTGGAAAATATTGGATTTCTAGAGCGGGAAGTTTGTGGTTTTGTTAAATGTCCGAAAACATTTTGTCTGTTGCCAGTAAAACCAGAAGGACATTGTTGTCATATATGTGGTAAGTTAATTTAAAAAGGTCACCTAAGGACTTAGTAGTGGGCTAGTAACATGGTTTTTATTTATAGGATCGATTTTGACTTTGAAATCTCAAGAGTTTAACATGGAAAAATTGAAATCAAAAATTGGAAAGTTTATGTCACTTAACTACCCGGATGTTCCTTTTTATATAAGTCGCATCATTAACAAGCAAAGTATATCGCATTTGGGAAGTTTAATTCAAGTAATTCTGGCTGATTCCGATAATCAACATGCCAAAATTGCAGTCGAAATCTATGATTATATCAATGAAGGTTTGAAAATCGTATCCAGTTAGGGATTTGTCAAATGGATCCTTATTATATACTGTTGGACCTTATTATTAACTTGGTATAATTTTTAGAGTTTAAAATGAAATTCTATTATCTCAAAAGTGCTGGACTATCTTATGATCCCGAGGGAGGACTGGGAGGTTTTAAATTAGTTCTTGGCACATTTTTAATTGTTGCTATAACAATGACCATAATTTACTTTGTGTTTTATCCCGAAAAAACTTGTAATCGGTAAGATGAAGGAAAATATTTTGAAAGTACTTTATATGAGTGCACGTTGCAGATGGTCTTTGAATGTACCAAGATTTACATTACCGGCTTTCGGTGATTTTGTCTTTGCCCGATTCGAAAATGTTACCGAGGCAGAGGGAAATTTAGAGTTTGGCTCTCGATCTGTGGCCAGTTCTTTGTATAATATGGATCGGGCATTTGATAATCCAATGTATGAAGAACCAGGAATTTCGGGTCATATTTCAATGCCATTAAAAGTATGAATTTTACCGAGGCGAAATTTTTAGAACTAAAATTATTTTTACTTTTTAGGGTGTTGATGAAAATGAAGAGAATAACAGAATTGAAAAACTTGTACCAACTGTTGAGGACAATACTTCGTCTTCAGATTTAAAGGAAAATGAGGCTTTGATTGTAGTCGATTCTGATCCGGATACTGATACTAATGTTCCGGTTGATAGTGAAATTGTTGAAGGAGATTCTGAAATTGAAAAGTCTTGAAATTTTTTTAAAGAGTTTAAATTTGGAACAACAATAAATAATTTAACAATAATCTAATGTTTGCAAAATGTATTTAAATGTTTTATAAATTGTTAATGTTAATCATGTACTTTTATTCAAAAAAAAAAAAAAAAATATTGAACTATTAAGCTCCGTTTTAGTTTTATTTAAGGAAATTGAATCAATTTTTTGGGTTATATCGTCATAAAACTCGGAATATAGACAAAGGATTGTGAAATTGAAAAACTTGTCGAAGTAGATATTCAAAGTTTTTATATTTTACCAGAAATTCCTATTTTTCCATCTCATAAAATTTTCATTAAATTTATAACGTAGGCAATTTATATATACAGAACTGTTATGTTAGTTGTCTACACATACAGTTGAACATTTAGAGTTGGTAGGTAATATAAAAAGTATCAATATCTTGGAATGAAGAAAAAAATTTTAAAATTGGCTTTGACAACTTTTCCGATCTTACTATTTATATTCTGAGTTTTATCCTGAAATTCAACCAAAAAAGCTCAGGTGAACTTTTTCCTTTCGTAAGTTAATTCAATGACTTTTTGATATATATTATCTTGTAGCGTAGTGGTACCATTGGTGGTACAGTGGTTGGCAGCGTAGCAGAAAGTCCTCGGTTCGAATCCCATCAGCGATGCGGTTTTTTCTTCTCTATATTCGTTGGTAATATATTTCTAAGATCCTTCCAAGGTTTCCTTTCAGATATCGTCTTTCGTTAAGTCTTCCGATCGTTACGTTACGATCGAAAGACTAGACGATATCCCATTGATTTATTTGTTCTCATTATATTTATATTATATTATATTTATCATTTTTATTTAATGACGTTATTAAAATAGTTTTTAAAAATCAGTCCGGAAAATACAAACATGATTTTCCAAATTTTCATTTTCTGAAAGCGAGTTTTGAATCAGGCACCGATTTCCAGCCGATTTGCAAATTCTGATATTTTATTTTTCCTATTTTTGATACGGCGCCGCACCAAAACCGCATCAAAATCCATGAAATTCTTGAAAAAGTGGCATTTTTGGTGTTTTTTGACACCTCAACGTCAACTATATCGTTAATTATCGATCGTACGTTAACGAAAGTACGTTCATTGGAATCAGCGTGAATTACTCTATCGCCAGACATAAAGAAATTTTCGAATAATATCCTTATCTATATTCTGAATTTCATCCAAATATCAGCTACAAACATTTTCAACTTTTTTCCAACCTTGTGGATTTTAAAAATTTCTAAGACTAAAAAAAGAAAACCTCCCCTTAAGCTTCCTGAAATTTTCTTGGTGCCAATCGTTAAAGTAATGCACGCTAATTGCAAGGAACATGCTGATAAATGAAGTTCTTTTGAAATCTCAAAAACCGTTTGAGATAGATGATGCTTTGTATAAGCAACTATTAAAAACAGTTATGTATAATGATTGCATAAGCTACGCATTAAATAAAATTTTCAAAAGATCGGAACTGACGATTTCCTCAGTAGGGACAAAAAATTTTGAAAATCGGCTCTGACAACTTTTCCGATCTTACTCTCGGTTATCTGTAATCTGAGTTTCATCCTGAAATTCAATCATAAAGGCTAAGGTGAACTTTTTCCTGTCGTAAGTTGAACCTTGTTGGCAGGCTATTAAATGTATTAAATAATACACATATACCAGAATGAATATTTTATATAGGTAATTCAATGGTTTATTAATATATTCTCTTGTAGCATAATGCTACAGCGGCTTGTGGCGAAGCAGAAGGTCCTTGGTTCGAATCCCCCCATCGGCACACGGCATTTTTCTTCTATATTTAATATTAATGTATTAATGTATTCCTATGTTCTTTCTAATGTTAACTTTGAGCTTTCATTGGTCGTTAAGTCTTTCGATCGTTACGTTTCGATCGAAAGACTGAACGATCGATGGTATTATTGATTTAATTTTTTCTCAATTTGAAAATTTATTTAATCGATTCAGGAATTTAATTTGATAACGTAAATGGTTTTTAAAAAAAAATCGATCGGGAAAATTTGAGGATCAATTTTCCGAACTTTCACTTTTGGGAAAGCGAGGTTTGAATCGTGTTTCGATTTCCAGCCGATCTCCAAATTTTCATTTGTCATTTTTAACTTTTTTGATGCGGCGCCGCATCAAAACCGCACCGAAATGTGATAAATTTCTGAAAAAGTGGCAAAATTGGCAACTTTAACGTCGAATATCTCATTAACTATTGCTCGTACGTTAACGACCGTAGCATCATTGGCATCAGCGTGAGTTACCCTATCGATTGACAACAAGAATATCCCGGAAAAACTTAAGGGAAAGATTTTAATTTTTCGAGTTTTGAATCTCCGACCAGGATACCTTTGGTAAAAATCAAAATTTCATGGACGAATTTTACGATGAAATTCGGAACATAGATAGAGGACGGCATTAACGGAAAATTTGTCGCATCAGATTTCAAAAATTTTTAGTCGTTTCCGAGATAATCGTAATTTTTGACTTTTCAAATTTCCCGTTAACGAATTTAATATATTTTAAGAATTTTAACTGTCAAAATAAGATAATTATCTCGTCATCTATCCACAATTCGTTCAATCGAAAGACTTAACGACCGAAGAACGCTGAGAGTTAACACTGGAAGAAAAACATAGAAATACATTAATATTAAATATAGAAGAAAAAAACCATTTGCCATTTTTCTCTATTGAAAAATGGATATCATTTATTCGCCTACCAACAAGGTTCATTTTACGACAGGAAAAATTTCACATTAGCCTTTTTAATTGAATATCAGGATGAAACTCAGAATATAGATAGTCAAGAGTAAGATCGAAAAATTTGTCATAGCCGATTTTTAAAATTTTACGTCGTTACTGAGAAAATCGTCATTTTCGATCTTTTGAAAATTTAATTTAATGCATAGCTTAGGCAATCATTGTACATAATTGTTTTTATTGGTTGCTTATACAAAGCACTGAGATTTAATTGAGAATAAATCAAGTAAAGTATTAAGAATAATTCGGAAAAAACAAAAAAATTTGAAAATGCGCTTCTACAACTTTTTTGCGATCTTACTTTCAACGATTGATGGAAGCTGAAAAGAAACAATTTAAGGAATATAGAAATCAATATAAAGCCAAAAAAGAACTGCACTTATGACTTGAATCAGATTTGCGACCTTTTGATTCCCTTTCTTCCGCTGTAACGCTAAAAATCTTTATGAGGAATTCTTTGATCGTCAACAAATTTAATCTTTCATATGGTTAAATGGTTACAGATCCAAACATTCAACAAAAATCCTTTTGAATTGGATGCCAGGGTGATAATCAAGCAATAAAACGAAGAATATGTTTTTAAAAATATTTTATTTTCATTTTATACAGTAATAAAAATTGAATCAAATTATAAAAACGTATAATTTCTATTCAGTTTTATAAAATTCCTTAAAAATTAACAAATCACTTACTCTAGATTACATCAATCTTATTCATACACAATACACAATAGTATAATATGGTTTTGTTGTTTAAATTCTACAATCACAAATCATGAAATGGAATAAAATAATTATCGCAATATCATCTCTTAACAATCTAGTTCATTATATTATGGTATAGGCAACTATTTGTGTGATAGACTAAAATGAGATTTCACAATTCGACCGATATAATTTAACGCAAGGAACGTTCTATTTGGTGATAGTCTCTGGCGTAATAAATATAAACTAGCTACTCTAAATATAACGAAACATATAAATAATATTAATAAGTCGAACCAGAATACGACATTTTCCATTCCCATGGCGTCGATCAGGTATCGCGGGTTACTATATTGGCAATAGAGCTCATCCTCAGGACACGGCAAGTTTGGTCGCTCACCACCATAAATTGCAATCACAATTCCTTCCATTCCATATCGTAAATAACTGACGTGCATCGCTAATCGAATGTGATAAGGAATATTTGCACTACCCGTTCCCAGTCCGTACACGGCCAGTAACATCAATGGAACAGAACTCGCAGGACCGACAAACATTCCATTCTATTAAAAAGAAAATAACAATAAATTAACTTTTTTTTTTTTTTTTTTGACCAATAGAAATTTTCTGTGTTTAGACAGTCGTATATGACCTTAGCTGTTAAAGCGACTTAAGGGGGTCGACCCATGTGACGGCCTGTTTTTTTAGGATTTTTTTTCTACGACTAGTAAATAGATAGAGCTTTAAGTTTATTATCAATAATTAAGATATATTTCGACAGTATAAATATAAATTTTAAGCTAAAAATATTGATTCCGGCTGATTGGCTTATCCGAAACAAAAACAAAAAACGACGTTTTAATCTGTAAGCCTAAATGCACAGAATGAACTATTATCAAATGAATATACAAAATATTGGACTTTTGGTAGACATTTTAAATAAAAGTTGCAAATTTTGCGTTTTTTTGTTTTTTGTTTTTGCTATAAAAAAATAAAAATTTTAAAAATTTTCGATTAATAATAGTTCATTCCATGCGTTTACATGTATTGAGTGTACCCTATAAATTTAAAATCATTCGGTCAAGCCGTTTTTGAGATACGATGGAGGAAAGTTTGAAAAACACGGTTTTGAAAAAAACGCGTTTAAAGTTTCAACTGCCAATTCAGCGCTCCGAGCAACTCTTTCTTCTACCTGCTGTATCTTTAAAACAACTCCAAATTTTTAAAAATCACTTTAATACCGTATTATAGCTATGTTAAGAAAGCAATTTTAAAAAAAATATTGATTTTTCAAACCATCACATGGATCGACCCCCTTAAACACCCAAAAAAAAAAAATAAAAATTTTTTTTTAACTTACCAAAATGTTGAGTTGAGAGGAAATGATCAAACCATAACTCTCGGAAATCAATGCGATCATAATACAAACGACGTAAAACATGCACATTCTGTATAATTCGATCGGCTGATCCGTGAAAAAGTACACCATTATTATGTAGAGGGATCCGAAGATGATTTGAGTCGGAAGCTGGGCGATGGTCATCGCGAAGAAGTATGAATTCAAGCCGTACCACTTGTTAAAGTGTTCGCGTTTCAATAGCTGAACTTCAGTCGGAACTAAAAGAAAAATGGGAGTTTTAATTTAAATCGTTAAAAGATGGTATTTGAGGCGTCCTTCCTCCTAATTTCTTGAGATGTTATTTTCATTTAACAGTTTGTAATTTATTCTCAAAGGTATGAGACTTTAAAGGTAAACTTTGAAGAAGAATAACATCCCGGGAAAAAATATTTTTGACTAATCATATATAATCATATATAATTATATATGATTAGACAAAAATATTTTTTCCTTAACAATCACTTACTACAAGCAAAAGCACATTTTTCGAGAGTATTATTATAAAAACTAAATAAAATAAAATAAAAAACACCTAATATAGGGATAGCTAAAAAGATATTGCAATATGAGTAAGTCAACGACAAAAAATGTTTTTGTTTAATCATATGTAATTATAAATGATCATGTCTGGGCAATTTTTAGATCTGATTATATATGATTATATATTATTATATATGATTATATATTATCATATATGATTATATATTATTATATATGATTGGACAAAAACATTTTTCCCAGGGATGTCTTAAAATAAAAGGGGGAGAGCTCAGAAAAATTGAAAGAACCAGTTAGGTACTTACAGTGTAAAAGAATCGGTAACATTGGAACATACATAAAGACAATAATACACGTGAAGCAGAACCCAAAATTAAATAACGTCTTCGAGCCATCATTTCCCATTTGCCAGAAAAGACTTCCAATTATAAACCCTAAAAATATGTACATTCCAGCTTTCAAAACCAAATAATTCTGCAACCAAAGAGCAACAATTAGTTGAACACCTTTCTTACAAGCTTAAAGCTCGTACCGAATCTCGCCACGTTTGTAAAAGCATTCGATTTAACAATATTCGAAATTGGTTCCAACTGGAAGTTTGATATCTGTAATGGTGATATTTGATGTCTTCGATTGGCATCGGCGCTGACATTATGGCATTTGGATGACCCGAATTTCCATTGTTCAACTGTGACGAATCGTTTTGGTTTAGAGATTTGTTCGGAGTCCACTTGGTACAGCGTCCGTTGTCGATTTCAGCGACCATTCTTTCAATGAAATCGCCATATTCGCCACTGGAGACTTCAATGACTGTCAATGAAACGAACGAAATTATAATGGAAGGTAAAAAATGGTTAATTTAATACCAAAATCTGCAGGGTTATACGTAGTGGGACATTGAATCCCGATTTTGTCCATGAAAGGAACAATGTCGCGTCCAAAGCCTTGAAACACGCATTGTCCTGCCGCCACAACATAAACATGGTCGAACATTTCAAATAGTCGAGCACTGGGAGTATGAATGGAACAAATAACAGTACGTCCACCCTGAGCCAGTAACTTTAACAGTTTAATACATTGAGAACTTGATAAGTCGTCTAAACCTCTAAAAAAATTTAAAAAATAAATTAAAAAAAAAAAAATTTTTTTTGTTTTCATTATTACGTGGTTGGTTCATCCAAAAAAATCACAGGTGGATTGTTGAGTAATTCTAAGGCGATTGAAACTCTTTTTCGTTCTCCTCCTGATAAGCGATTTGTGGTCGTGTTTCGAGCCTTGGTCAGTCGAAGCATGTCCAAAATTTCATCAATCTATTTGATAAATATTTTTTTTTTAAATCACTTGTACTATAAGATAAATATTGTATATACTGACGGCGATTAATTTATTTTCACGTGAGAGTTCTTCGCCCAGTTTCAGGTTAGCGGCCACTTGCATAATCTCCTGGACGGTCAACAACGGCTGTAGAAGGTCTTCTTGCATAATATAGCGAGATAACTTTCGGAATTGTTGCAAATTTCTGGGCACACCGTTGATCGTTACCGAACCAGTTGCATCTCTGCATCTTTAAAAAACAACAAACCAGATTTTTAATTCATTTTTATTGTATCATATTAATTCAAATCTAAGTATTTATACCAATACTTAAAAAAAAAAGTGTCCCACTTAAAATTGGTCAAAAGAAAGATTGTAAAAAAATGGCGTTAACAAGTACAAAATGCAAAACCTGCTTCTAAACCGTTGGTAAATCTTAAAAAATTCGAAGGCATTATTGATAATGATAAAGTTTAAGAACTACTGATCTATGCCCTGTTATATAACATCCGCGAATATAAGCGACCAATCACTAAAAGTAAACGTGTAAAATTATTTATGTAACATTCGCAAATTTATGCAAATTAACACAATAAAAATTTTAACCATAATTTATCTGATTATTGCTAAAATCAACTCACGAAGATTTTATTCTCCGTCATTTAATTATGTAATTAATGTAAATACTTCTTGTGTATTGAATAATTTCCTTGTTCTCGAGAAAAATATAAGAAAAAAATGGGTTTCGGTCCCAATTAAAGTTGATGATTGATTCTTTCAATCAACTCACTTCAATCACATGTTGTATGCAAATTATTACCTGTAAACTTTGTTGAATTAACACAAAAAAATTATTTTAAATAATAAGAATTTCTAAGTTTCAATTTTGCCTCTCAGTATACAGCGAAAGTTGTCTAAAGATCTCTCTGATGTGCTCCAATTCCAAAGGAAATGGAGATGCATTTTCTAGAAAATTAATCGAAAACAATTTTTTCTTGCAGGTAATTGTTACGAAAAACCCCATTTTAAAAATGCATTTAAATAAAGTAACAGTTTTATTTTTCTTTAATAAAAAAGCTGACCGTTAAAAAAAGCGAGGAAAATAGCAATTATATATGATTGAAATAAAACGACTGGATATTACAAAATTTGTGTTTTATATACCTTCGTCCATTTTTTTTTTTGTAGTTTGTGTGATTTACATAATTGAAATGAAAATTAATTATTTCAAATAAAACTTGCAAATCTTGTTCTTGATCAAGTCCAATTATTTTGAGTCTAACTCGTTTTGGTTGGTTGGGTTTTGTATTTTTTTTTAATTTGTATCAAATAATAGGATTACGAAATTGTCTACCTTAGAATTATTGTAATGTATCGATTTTATATAGGTAGTTTAGGATTAGATCAGAGTCGATAATTTTTGAACACCAAAAAAATTATATTAGAATGAAACCCATTAGAAAAGGAAGAGAATATAAATAAAATGAAAGGAAAAATTAATTACGGTCGATCTGAGGTGGAAACGTGGCAATGGGGGAGAGGTTTAAGGGTAGAAACGGTTTATCTCGATTTTCGACAAAACTACAAGTCCTATGGAAAAAAGTTAAATGGCAAAGTTATAGGTTATAAGAAGATCTACAACTTTTGTACTAACTCTCACCTTTAACCCTAGAACCGTCCTTATTTGAATTTTCCCAGGAAAAAGTGTCAAGTAAAAGTTGTATGCAACAATGAGTTTAAGAACTATAGAAAATTTACAGAAAATCGTTGGAGTCATTTATAAAAAAAAAATTGAAAAAGCTCAGAAACTCCTAGAATAAAGTGTAGCTGTCGGTATACCAATTTCAACCAAAAGCTTCGCAGCACAACTAGACATAATATGAAGGCAAATTTGGACAAAGCTTTTGATATGATATGGCTGTCACACACAGACACACACACTCACAGACATGTTTCTAAAAACTACTTTTTTGGAGTCAGGAGAGACCCCAAAACATGTATTTCCAGTGAAAGCTCGAATTCGAAAATTCGACCCGATTACAATATGTACTTCCTTTACTAAATTTGTCAGGATCATTTTTCTGGTTAACAATTCATGCATGTCATGAAAACGAAGCTTCATAGAAATTGCAAAATAAAGTAAGTAGCTACTTGTCAAAGTAAATGTCTTAATCTTATTCATATCTTGTTTTACTAAATTATTGTTCTAAGATGGTTGAATCATTTCAGAATCCCAGATTTCGTGATAACTAAGAATATGCATGGAATGCAGACGTCATTTTTATCATTAAACTTCAAATAGTATAACAGCTACTGCAAAATTCGAGAAAAGTAATAACTAATTTATTAATACTAAGTGTCATTTGTATATATAAATATTTTCTAAATAAAATATAAAAAATATATTTAAAGAATTAATTATTTTTAATTTAAATATAAAAATAAAAAAAATAAACAAATAAATAAAACAAAAATTCAAATTACGCGCGCCAAGTTAAAAGAGCGGTTTTGCGGCCAACTTCATCTTGTTAATTTGTGATGATAAAATAGAACGCTACTAAATAGCCTGAAAGTAATCTGACGTTTAACACGTTTTTTCCGAGTATGTGTAGTAAATTTGTATTTTTATGACTATTTATTGACTGAAATACTGTGAAAAACTATGGTTTACAATGAAAATAAAATCCAAAGAAAGCTGCAAGACTTTTATAAAATTTGTCAGGATTATTTTTCTGGTTAACAATTCATGCTTGCCATGAAAGCGTAGCTACTTTTCAAAGTAAATGTCTTAATCTTATTCATGCCTTGTTTTACGAAATTATTATTCTAAGATGGTTGAATCATTTCAGAATCCCAGATTTTGTGATAACCAAGAATATGCATGGAATGCAGACGTCATTTTCATCACTAAACTCCAAATAGTATGATAACAGCTACTGCAAAATTCGAGAAAAGTAATAACTTATTTTTTATTAATATGTGTCATTTGTATATATAATTATTTTTAATTTAAATATAAAAATAAATAAATTAAATAAAAATTCAAATTACGCGCGACACGAAACCGAATATTTTTGCGGCCAACTTCGTTTTGTTAAGTTTTGTCTCTTGATGGCCGCCCATCTAAAAATTTCACTCTCATCATTTTTTCATAACGCGCCTAAAGAAGTATAACTTCAAAAAAATTAGTATTGAAATATCAAATTTAGTCTTAACATAATATATAACAAACAATTTCATTTCCAAGTCAATTCAATTTCAATTCAAAAATCAAGCTCAATTCACTTCATAAAATGTTCAACTACTTGATTTGATGAACCCTTAAATCGTTAACTAGCCTCATTTAAGAGATTATTTATACAAAATAAGAATTTTTCATTCCCTTGTCTTCAAACTTTTCACTACTCTATTGATAATGCTAGATGGGATTACGAAAGTCACATTATCTTGGGGGCATACCATAGAAGAGCTTTTTCGAGAACACAATCTTCATGTTCTTTCCTTACCGCCTCATGTATCACATAAAATGCAATCGCTGGACTTATCTTTTTTCAGTGCACTGAAAAGTGCATACAATCGACAGTGTGAGCTCTACATGGTTAACAATCCTGGCAAACGGATTACCCGACAAAGTGGCCGAGCTGTTTACAAATGCGTACAACAGTCAATGGTTTTAGAGTGGCTGGAGTTCAACCCATCATCAAGCCTCAGAATTTGAGGGAATAAACGATATGGAAATTATTTTATAATTTTTTTTTCCAATGCAGCGCACCAAGAAATAAAAATCACTACCCGATTGGTCTAGATTCGGAAGGTGGTTTTAGTGGGTAAAAAACCCACACTACCACGAGACACGGGTATTATGGTGTCTTTTAAATATTACCACCTTCCAGCGCCAAAAAAAATATAAAAATTAATTAAAACTAAAAAAAAAAATCTATCAAATCTTGACGTCAATCGATAAACTTAATTTCTATTTATAACATTCATAGGTAAACTATTTTTTTAATTAAATCTCATACCTATAATTTGCATATAATTTTCTTGAAACTTAATATTTAATAAGTTTTCTTCTAGGTTCTTCATATATTTAATTAACGGAATTAACAATAAATTGAAGGATATCAATCAAAAGAAAATATACAGTTCAATACATAACATTTAAAACATAGGTATTATAATACAATGTTCATGGATTTAAGAAATACTTCGAAAATGAACTTGTAAATCTTTAAAAAATGCATTTTACCTTCTAAATAAAAAATCATTGATATTTTCATAATTTTTTTAAAAATATATTATCATGATTAAATCGGTCAATGGAAGCTTAATTTTAGAGTAATTAATTATAGTAATTAGAGATTAATACTTGTGAGACTTTATATGGTTTTTAATTGTTATCAGGTTTGATTGAGGTCGATAAGTAAAACGTCTTAATTTGAGGACTTTATAGGGGTGTTAAAAAATAATCGATTTTTATTTAAATCGATTTTTTATAATCGATTTTCGTAGTAATATTAATCGATTTTTAAAGAATCGATTATATAAATTACGCGTTTAAATCGATTTTCATAAACAGCGCAAATTTAAATGCAAACTAGCTGTAACGGTTTTTTTCATTCTTGTCATTTAAATATAATAGACATTCATTGAAATATTTGATTGTTAAATTTAAAATTCATTATTCAAAGATTGAAATCGAAAATAGTTTTTGAGACAATAAGGTTGTAATTTTGTTAGGATTCTCATCATTTCATTTTTATTATAATAAAACGTTTAATGCAAAGTAGTTTAAAGCAAGTAGAATTTTAAATAATAGAAAAAATCGATTTTTTTCGCATAAATTTGACAAATCGATTAATATTGATTAAAGAAAAATCTATTTTTATTTAATCGATTCTTTTCCATTAATCTCACATCCCTAGGACTTGAATATCATCTTACTTATATTATAAGCGTGAAAGTTTGTGAGTATGGATGGATGTTGCTCTTTCACTCAAAAAGTACTGAATGGATCTGGATGAAATTTAGCATAGATATAGATTATAATCCGGCTTAACATATAGTATACTTTATATCCAGAAAAAATGTACGGTTCCCGTGGGATAGATAGTTTTTTGTTTTTTACGGAGCAAATACTTCTTTTTTTGTTATGTGGTAGTTTAGGGGCCAGAAAATGATATAGATTACTTCTCATACCGGAATAATAAACGGTTCCCATGGGATAGCGAAACAAGTATGTGTTCTATAAGAACCGTGTATTTAAAAGCAGTTTCATTAAAATCCCCAAAATAGAGTCTTAACTCATTTTCCTTAAGAAGACTTGATCTACTTTTTACTCAGAAGAGATGTACTATTCCCATGGGATAGATATGTTTTTTGTTTATCACAGGGTTAAAGATTGATATGATTTTTGCAATGTGGTAATTTGGGGGAGAATGATACTTTTAAGGGGGTCATCCCATGTGATGAGCTCAAAAAATTGATTTTTTTTTTGTTCATAAATTACTTTCTTAACATGTCTATAATACGGTAGTAAAGTGATTTTTGAAAAATTCAAAGTCGTTTTCAAGAAACAGCAGGTAGAAGAAAGAGCTGCTCGGAGCGCTGAATTGACAGTTAAAACTTTAAACGCGTTTTTCTCAAAACCGTGTTTTTCAAACTTTCCTCCATCGTATCTCAAAAACGGCTTGACCGAATGACTAGAAATTTATAGGGTACACTCAACACATGTAAACGCATAGAATGAACTATCAATCAAAAATTTCCAAAATTTCGATTTTTTATAGCAAAAAAAAAAAAACAAAAATACGGAAAATTTGCAACTTTATTTTAAATGTCTACCAAAAATCCAATTTTTTGTATATTCATTTGATAATAGTTCACTCCATGCATTTAGGCTTACAAATTAAAACTTCATTGTTTTTTTCTTTGGATAAGCCAATCAGCCGGAATCGTGGAGGAAGTGCAAGCTCATTTTTTCGAGGTGGGGGTGCTCAGAACGCTGTAACTCATGTTCTACACAATATTTTTTGCTAAAAATTTATATTTATACTGTCAAAATATATGTTAATTAATGATAATAAACTTAAAGCTCTATCTATTTACTGGTCATAGAAAAATAAAATCCTAAAAAAACCCTAAAAACCAGGCCGTCACATGGGATGACCCCCTTAAGGCAAAAATAATGCATAGTTCCCATGGGATGGCAAAACAATTCTATCCTACAGAAACCGTACATTTAAAAAGTTTCGGTAAAGTTTGTGAAATAGAAGTTTAACGCATTTTTCTCCAATTTTACACAATAACGAAAGAAATCTCTACAAAGTGGAAATTAAAATATCTGCTGCGAGGCGTCACAGTACTTTCTTTTACTTTCAATTATGAAACTCGCTGTTGGTATAAAATATTTGAAATATAAGCACTTTATAACTATACATTTAAACAACTATAGATATGTATATGTATATACGAATTTCCAACCTTCACCCCCGAACCGCCCTTATTCGAATTTTCCCAGGAAAAAGTTTCAAATAAAAGTTGTGGGCATCAATCAGTCTAAGAACTATAGAAAGTTTAAAGAAAACCGTTAGAGCCGTTTTCGAAAAAAAATGAAAAAGCTCAAAAACGCCAAGAATAAAGTAAAGCTTTCGGTTAACCGATTTCTACCAAAACCTTCGCGGCACAACTAAATATAATATGAAGGGTAAATTTCAATTTTCAAGTTTGGTAAAATTCGGATAAAGCTTTCGATACGATATGGCTGTCACACAGGCATGTTTATAAAAACCACTTTCTTGGACTCAGGAGACCTCAAAACATGTATTTCCGTTGAAAGTTCGAATTCGAAAATTCGATCCAATTACAATACTTCCTTTACTATTAAGTTGTAATAGAAAGTAATATGTACACACTATACAGCTTATATATATATATGTACATATAGGTATACGAATTCCCAACCTTCACCCCAGAACCGCTCTTATTCGAATTTTCCCAGGGAAAAGTTTCAAATAAAAGTTGTAGCCACTAATGAGTCTAAAAACTATAGAAAGTTTAAAAAAAATCGTTGGAACCATTTTCAAAAAAAATGGAAAAAGCTTAAAAACTTCTAGAATAAAGTGGAGCTTTCGGTTACCCGATTTCAACCAAAAGCTTCGCGATACAACTAGGTATAATAAGGAGGTCAAATACCAAGTTTGGTGAAATTCGGATAAAGCTTTCGATACGATATGGCTGTCACACACAGACATGTTTCTAAAAACCACTTTTTTGGACTTAGGGGACCACAAAACATGTATTTACGGTGAAAGCTCGAATTCGAAAATTCGACCCGATTAAAATACTTCCTTTACTATCTATTTAGTAGTAAAAAAAAGTAAAAATTGACAATTTTTACTGGAAAATAAACATGAATTTCAATTTAACACCTAATGAAATTAATAATAAAATTTTTTTAAATATTTGAATTTTTTCATTGTTCATTATCGAAGATGTTAATTAAAAATAAACGTAATAAAATAATAAACTAAAAATTTTAAAATTTAACAATTACTTAACGGAACAAATTTTTATGAAATTTCGCTAAAGATCTTGTAGGATAACTACTAATCTATTCTTTTAAGGGAACATCCATTAATTACGTGAGGCGTTCAGGGGCCGATGGGGTTGAGCCGAATCTCATCTAATCTTACCTTTGGGAAAGGGAGGGTCTCCCAAATATCACGTATTTTTTTAGTTTTGAAAAATATCACATTAGATTGCGGGTTGGGGGAATGATATATGCCAAATCTCATGACATCTTACCAGAGGGGGGGAGGGGAGGGGAATTCAAAAATCGCAAAAAAACGCCTCGCGCACTTAATGGATGCCTCCTAAAATAGCTGTACGGTTTTAAATGACATTTGGTATGAAAGATTTTTAAGTCCTTAAGGAAAGAATACAGGTACTTTTTTACAAAAAATCGTATAGAAGCTTATGTGAGACAGCTCTTTCTTGAAAAGTAGTTTTACGAATTTTGATGAACTTTCTTTGGATCTAAAGTCTGAAAGTATCTTGTCATTTTTTTCTGTGAAAATAGATTAATTTTTATATTTCGCTATGAACGTAGGGAATTTTTTAATCAATCAGTTTAATTTAGATACACTCAGCGAAGCGAGCGGGTATCAGCTAATGGAAAATATATTTAAAATTAATTTTGCTGAAAACCTTTAATGATTTGTTATGGTGTTTATTTCATCTCGATTTATGGCTTGGTAGCGTTGACGTAATAGCATTAGAGTAATTGTAACGAAACTTGTTCTTTTTTTAAATAATTAAAATTGCAACAACGTATTAAATCACGTCTTTCAATGTTCCTCAACTTCTTGGCATGGAGAACCTTGGAAGTGGTTTCAAACGTAGAAGTAAAGAGAGTGAAATTGCATGTTTTTAAAAATAAAGATTTATATGAAAGAAAATTTGACCTTTGAAAATATAACTGGTGAAATTTTTCCTCTTAGATCCAAATGATTACTTTTCGGTTGTTTTTAGAAAACATTCGGCTAATGTTTGTCTTGCATTATCTCCGTGTCAAATGAGGTAATTTCATGTGGAAAAACTCACAAAAGCAGCCTTGAACATTTCAAAACACCTTTTTCACTCGGAAAACGATTGGCATTCGGTAAAAATTTTATGTAATGATCGATGTAGTTTGTCCCAGTAGTACGACAGGTGCACTGCATAAAAACAATACAGAGCAATGAACTGTTCGACAAGGTCCATATTTTCCACAATATATTTTATTTGTTTGTGTACGAGTTGAATAAATTTTTTGCGACTTGACATGAACCTTTTGCTCGTTTGCTTTCAGCTCATGTCTCTATTAATAATATAGTACGTATTTCGTTCATATAAATTATTCGTATAAAAAAATTATCGTCAGACAATTCAGTCAGTAATGTGAATAATTTTGAATTTAAATCATGATCATATTGTTTGTGGGAATTTTAAGTATTTGAACTTGCCGCTTATTTTTAGAATCACAACACAAAACGTTGAATTTCAGAAATTAAAGAGTTGATAACAACTCTTGAAATATAGAAATCTAAGTATGGGTCAATTTGTTAAGCCCGGTCATTATATAAAATGTCTATTGTTCATTTCATGGGAATGGTTGTCATAATTTTGGGAATTTTATAAAATGATTGAAAAATATGTAAGTATAGATAAATAGAATCAAGTTATATAACTTAAATTAATACTTGCAGGCAAGTCAAAATCGACATAAAAAATCGCTAAATTCGCAAAGTATCTCTGTTTGGGGCCGAGTGGCAATGTGGATGAGCCCAGCCGAGATCATACATGTTGGAAAATCACTTCATGCATCAAAAAAATGTTTAGGTATATTTCTGAAAAAATTTTATTTTACCTTATATGGGTTTTTTTAAGATTTTGAGAGAACTACGAGGCTTACAGACCCCGCTCTGTATTTCATTTAAAGTTAATTAAATTACCTACAAAATATATTCATAAGTTCTGCTAGTAGGATGAATAGTTTTGACGGAACTTTGATCTAAAAAAAGATTAAAACTAAAATTTTCTATATTTGAAAAATCTTGCTTAAAAACTTGGTAACCCATTGACGTGCAGAGCTCCGGTTTGGCTTAATTTGTAACAAATTTAATTTTCTTAAAAAACGAGCAGAATAACTTTCCAAGAAAAATGCATGGATTAAGAAATACCGAGCAAAATCTGAAACAAGTACAAAAATTTCACGGTGTTTCCTGTATAAAAATTTTTCCTCAACTTTTTGAGAGATTCATTGGGATTCGAACCCAGGACCACTCGCGTATAAGGCAACTATCTAGTCCACCCACTCCACTAAGTGACCTTGTTGTTGTATTGTTGAAGTGAAAATTTTTTTCATTAAAATAAAAATTATTTAGAAAATATAGACTTGGGTGAATTTGTGGAGTCCTTGTATAAAGTTTAGATGTTTCTTAATAGTTTATTATTGGCCAAAACGACCCCTTTAAAAATCAGGGTATGATAGTGATTATTTGAGAACTAGCTGATACCCGCCTGCTTCGCAGAGCGTATCTAAATTAATCTGATTGAATAATAGAAAATTTTACCCAAAATAAGAAATTAAGCTATTTTTACAAAAAAAGATAATTAGATCTTTCTAGACCTTAATTTCATAGAAAGTTCATGAAAATCCGTTCAACTCCTTTTCCAGGAACAGATATAAGCTATCTTATAGGTAGGATCTTTACGTTTTCTTTTGAATATTGTAAAATATTAAGAAAATTTTATAAGCCTTGAGAATCTTTCACACCAAATGTCATATGAAATCATTTATTAATTTTAGTAGAATGGATTAGTAGCTATCCTTCAGGAAGTGTTCCTTTTTTAGGATCAATAATATTTAATGTGTTATCTTAAGATCTGAGGTATTAGGTTTGGTTGCCTTAGATTTATAATTCTAAGATATAGTATTAAGGCCATTATGTCTTATCGGCAAGTCTGCTATTTCCCGAGGTCCAAGATTAGACAACGAATTCTTATAGATCTTGCTAAAATAAATTGAAAATTAAGAATATAGTTTTTTGGTAAAAAAACAACGCGATGGTCACATCTAAGTTGCTATTTCCTCTTGAAAAATAAGTTGGGCTGGATTTCTTTTTGTTCTGGGGGCTCTGTCTAACGGCTTCACCTCTCTTAATCAAACTCCTAATTGGGATCACTTAAGTCGAACTGTCTGTTTTTGTTATTTATTCTTACGGATCTCATTTTTGAACTCAGATATTTATTTTTATGAATGAAATTAATATTACTGCAGAGGAATTCCTTCCTCTCCCTCGACAATTCGAACGTTTACTCAGCCGAACTATTAATAATATATTAACTTCTCGTAAATTCACAATGGAGTTATGGTTTCTAGGAATTTAACCTATCGCTATACTTCTATCATGGTTATATTTTTCAAATTTACGAACATTAGTTTATAAGAATAACAAATTACATAGTTTAAAATCATGTAGTCTTTACGATATGATATGGTATATGTACATTGTATCACAGCTGCCTGCCGATGTATGTTTTTCGTTGCGCAGTTTTTATAGTTTTTATTTTTTGACGTGATAACGTCTTATAAATTGATGAACTACGACAACAAGTTTGAAAAAGTTCGGCCATTTTGTCACGTTACCTACATTTGAACCTGTGCGTGCAAGCGAGAACGCGATACAAGTGATAGAGAGGCACAATATTATTGTTGAATCCTAGGCAACGTAGGAATGGGCGGGATGGGCAAATGTATAAAATATATCGATATGTATCGTATTAACAAGCAATATCGATAGATGCAGAATAAAAAATATCGATCTTTTGATATATCGATATTTTCATCTCAAAACGCGATTACTTGAAAAATTGTTAATAATTATAAGTGTAATAATAGTTCTTATAATAAAGTATAATAATTTTTATAAAATATAATAAAGCTCTTAAAAAAATATCGAAATTGATATTCGGAAATAAATATCAATTATCGATATTTCGAAATTAAAAATATCACCGATATTTATCGATTATTTTCTAAAAAATTATCGATATTTTGATATATCGATAGTTGGTGCCCTTACCTAAGACAACTTTTTTTGTGTTTTTCTTTTACAATTTACTTAATAAGATTTAATTGTTTTTTCTTCATAATTTTCAGGCTGATTTCATTTTGAAAAAATTGTTAAATTTCAATTAACTCCTTTGTATTATACAAAGTAATGATAATTCAGTGATAATAATTCAATTCATAAAAGTACGTAATTTTTCATCAATTAGGTGTTCTTTATGATGTTATCACGTAAAATTATCGTCCGTAAACCGACTTTACAGACAACCAATTTTTGCTCAAAAAATCAACATTTTTTCGGAATAAAAAGTATTTTATAGCACTTTTTGTAATATTTACTACTTGTAGTAAAAATCTCGTCCAAATCGGACCAGCCGTTTTCAAGTTTTCCAAAAACAAACAAACAGACAGGAAAGACTATTCGAAATAAAAAGTAGCCTATAATGTAAGTTACAATAATTAATAACTTTTTGTGAAAATTCCATTGAAATCGGCTGAGCTGTTTTCAAGTTTACCCTGGACAAACCCTGTTATTACCCTGTTTTTTTGGGGAAAATTACAATGTAAATGACATTTATTTTTTTGTATTAAATATATGAAAATGTAGGCAATAAAGAGTATTCAATAAAACACCTTAAATTTTTTACATTAGATATAAATCTTAGCTGGGAAAAATGATTCCCTTTTTCGTTCTCTCGCGCAGGAGAGATGGAACGTTTTTGTTATATAGGTACTCAAGTAGTAAAAATCTTCAATCTTATTATTGGTATAGACTGAACCCTGATTTTTAAAGTTTACCTATCAAAATTTATGACAGTAATTATAAACAGGATCATAGGAAAATTGGGAGTTATTTTGTTTTCTAGGTTAAATAACGATATAAATTTTCATGTTTAAATAAGAAAGAGTTTTAAAAATTAGGCACTAATTAGGTATTAGGTAAAGAGGTGATTTTTTTTTCTTCAAATTGAAATGTTTAATAATTTAAACGTACGATATATACGTAATAGAAAAAAAATTATCAAAATTGAGTTAGCCAGGAAAAATTTATAATTTCATCCCTATTTTTTAACCCCTTATGAGTGGAGTTTTTTTATAAAAATGGAAATGAGATTAATCATTTAAAAATTTTGTTCTACCAAAATAAAAAAAAAGAATTATCAAAATCGAGTTATAAAATAAGAAGTTAATATTTCATCTCTTAGCTTTCAACCCTTTAGAAGTGAAAGATTTTCTTCAAATTAAAATGAGACCACACGGAAAGCACCAGCTTTCAAATGAAAAAAGAATCATCAAAATCGGTTCCGCCAATTGAAAGTTCTGAGGTAACAAACATAAAAAAATACAGTCGAATTGAGAACCTCTTCCTTTTCTTGAAGTCGGTTAAAAATCTGGTCTTAATATAAAAAATAAAATATTGCTTTACAAATCAAATGTACGACCTATGCTGACCTACGCAGCTCCTTCCGGGAACTTTACTAGCGAAAGTAATTATAAAAAGATTGAGTTTATTATTATTATTGTAAGCTTATAAAACAATGTAATCATGGACCTTAAATAAAACTTCATAATTGTTATATAAATCACACGCTTTTTAATAAAAATAAAACAAATTCTTCCTTTTCCCCACATTAACAATAGCCATGAATTAAAATATTTAATTCTTGAGTGAAATAAAAATAAATTTACATAAAATATTTTTTCTTCCTCGAACAGAATTCAAAAACAGGAAACATTACACATTAGTTATTACGACTCGAATTTAATTAATATTTTACACCAAGTTGCAATGCAAAATATCACGTAAATAGTATCAATTTTTTCCATAATAAATAATTAACGATTCAATTTATGTTGTATGAGTAAACAACGCTTCCAACAATTTCATAATTGGTGCAATTTGGCGTCTAGTCACTGCGGAAATTGAGGCAATTTTCTTCAATTTCGGGAAAAAATTAAGATAAAAAAATTCATCTTATAGCTAATTAAAACCAATTTCGGCTAATTTAATTTGTGGTGTTGGTTAGTAACATCTCGAAATGTTCTTGAAGGTGATATTTCCATGAATTTAAATCACGTCAATCGATCAATTAGAAACATAAAAATTATTATGATTTTAATTAAACGTACTTATTACGTTTGATCTTCTTTCTTTGATGCTGCAAATCTATTACTTGCAAATGCAAACTAGTTTAGAGATACAAAATTCTCCATTACATAGAATATTTTTTATCATTTTTCACATCGGTATTCCTTTTTAAGAAAAAATCCATGACTGACTGAATTACCGTTGTTCCAGGTGTGACAGAGAATTAATTATTACTTTACTATGCATATGTTAATGAAAGAAAGCTAAGATATTCTTTGTTGTTTGTTTACACTTCAATAGTGAGTTCGTGTTAAAAAGGAATGCTGAAAAACAAGACAGGGGAATTACATTCATTTTAAAATACTCAAAAATTACAAGACTTGCACATCACTTGCAGAACTTCTGTTAATCTTTCGGAGAAACCTATAGAAATTTGCAGTACGAGTTAGATAAAGGTGAAGATTTCTAAAGTGTTGTATTTGAATTATTTTTAACCGACTTCAAAAAAAGAGGAGGTTCTCAATTCGACTGTATTTATTATTTTTTATGTTTGTTACCTAAGCATTTCCCGCTGGGTAAAGCGATTTTGATGATTCTTTTTTTATTTGAAAGCTACTGCTTCCCGAGTGGTCCCATTTTAATTTGAAGTATATCGTTTACTTCTAAAGGGTTGAAAACTAAGGGATGAAATACTAACTTCTTATTGGATAGCTCGATTTTGATAATTCTTTTTTATTTGAAAGCTGGTGCTTTCCGTGGGGTCCAGTTTTAATTTGAGAAAAATCTTCCACCTCTAAGGGGTTGAAAACTAAGGGATGAAATATTAACTTCTTATTGGATAGCTCGATTTTGATAATTCTTTTTTTTATTGGTAGAACATAATTTTAAATTAATCTCATATCCATTTTTTATAAAAAAAAAAACTCATAAGGGGTTAAAAATTAGGGATGAAATAATAAATTTTTTCTGGCTCACCCGATTTCGATAGTTTTGTTCTTATTACGTACCTACATCGTACCTTTAAATTATTCACATTCAAATTTGAAGAAAATAGGGTATGAAATAGTGACTTTTAACTGAATCATCGAATTTTCATGATTTTTTTCTATTGAAAAGATTATTCAAGTCAGTTCTTTCATTACATTTTAAAGAAAAAAATTTCAACCCTTAAGAGCAAAAGGGGATAAAGTAGTAACTTTTAACATTTGACGGCGCTGCCTCATAAGAGCTGCGCGTTTAGTAGGTTTACCCATATTCAAAGAAATAAAATCAGTCATCAAATTTCAGATCACTAAAAATCGAGAAATAAATAAAATTATAACAAAATGAAAAACCGACTTCAAAATAAATAAAAACTTTTAAACAAAAAATGCACTAAAAAGTAAAAAAATAATTTCGTATCCTTTCAGTGTCTACAACTTACAAATTATTAGGATGATATAATGTGCAACTATTGTTATTTTTGGAGTTGGTGTCAGCTAAGGAAACAAATATTAATGTTCATTTGTAAAAAGGTTAAGTTGGTTATTGGTATTTTGTAGTTTAAAGGTCGCTAGATATTGTAACAGTACTAGGATATTGTATAAAAGTTCATTTAAAAAATAAATTTCATAAAGTATTCTTGTTTATTGCTAACTACCGATATAGTCGTATTTCTTGACTGACACCAACTCCAAAAATAACAATAGTTATAATAATATAAATAACAAAAGCCAGATTAAGTATCTTATGAAGATAAGAATAGCGAAAGATTATAATCCGGTGTAACATATAGTATACTTTTTATCCAGGAAAAAAGTACGGTTCCCGTAGGATAGATATTTTTTTGTTTTTTATGAAGCAAAAGATAAACTTCCTTTTTAACCGACTTCAAAAAAAGGAGGAGGTTCTCAATTTGACTGTATTTTTTTTTTTTTTTTAATGTTTGTTACCTCAGCATTTCCGACTGGGTGAAGCGATTTTGATGATTCTTTTTTTATTTGAAAGCTGGTGCTTCCCGAATGGTCCCATTTTAGTTTAAAGGATATCGTTCACTTCTAAGGGGTTGAAAACTAAGGGATGAAATACTAACTTCTTATTGGATGGCTCGATTTTGAAAATTATTTTTTTATTTGAAAGCCAGTGCTTTTCGTGTGGCTCAGTTTTAATTTGAAGGAAATCGTTCACTTCTAAAGGGTTGAAAACTAACAGATGAAATACTAACTTCTTATTGGATAGCTCGATTTCGATAATTCTTTTTTTATTTGAAAGCTAGTGCTTCTCGTGTGTTCCCATTTTAATTTGAGGAACCTCTTTCACTAAGAGGTTGAAAACTATGGGATGAAATATTTACTTCTTACTGGATAGCTCGATTTTGATAATTCTTTTTCTTTTTTTTTGTAGAACACAACCTTAAATTAATCTCCTATCCATTAAAAAAAAAACTCCACTCATAAGGGGTTAAAAATTAGAGATGAAATAATATTATAATTTTTTTCTGGCTATCCCGATTTTGAAAATTTTATTTCTATTACGTACAACGTACCTTTAAATTGTTCACATTTCAATTTGAAGAAAAAAATCCACCCCTTAAGGATGAAAATATGGGATGAAATAGTGATATTTAACCGAATTTTGATAATTTTTTTTCTGTTGGAAAGAATAATCCACTTAGTTTTGTTATTACATTTAAAAGCAAAAAATTTCAACCCTTAAGGGCAAAAAGTGATGATGTAGTAACTTTTAATATTAAACGGCGCGGTCTCATAGTAGCAGCGCGTTTGGAAGGTTAACCATTTTCAAGAAAATAAAATCAGTTATCAAATTTCAGATCACTAAAACGCGAGAAATAAATAAATATTATAAAAAAATGAAAAACCGACTTCAAAATATATAAAAATTCTTAAACAAGAAATGCACTAAAAAGTAACAAAATAATGGCGTGTCCTTGCAGTATCTACAACTTAGAAATTATTAGGATGATACAATGTACAACTATTGTTATTTTTGGCGTTGGTGTCAGTCAATAAAATAAATATTAATAGTAATTTGTAAAAATTGTAAAAAGGTTTAGTTGGTATTGGTATTTTGTAGTTTAAAGGTCGCTAGATATTGTTACAGTTCGAGTATATTGTTTAAAAGTTCATTTGAAAAATAATTTTTATAAGGTATTCTCGTTTTTTGCTAAGTACCAATATAGTCGTATTTCCTTGGCTGACACCAACTCCAAAAATAACAATAGTTGTACATTGTATCATCCTAATAATTTGTAAGTTGTAGATACTGCAAGGATACGCCATTATTTTGTTACTTTTTAGTGCATTTCTTGTTTAAGAATTTTTATATATTTTGAAGTCGGTTTTTTATTTTTTTTACAATGTGGTTGTTTAGGGGTCAGAGAATTATATGAGTACTTCTTATACCGAAATAATGAACGGTTCCCATGGGATAGTAAAAAAAATATGTATTCTATAGGAACTGAGTATTTAAAAGCAGTTTCGTTAAAGTTCACGAAATGGAATCTTAACTCATTTTCCTTAAGAAGACTTGATCTACTTTTTACTCAGGAGAGATGTACTATTCCCGTGGGATAGATATGTTTTTTTGTTTATCACAGAGTTAAAGATTGATATGATTTTTGCAATGTGGTAGTTTGGGGGGGAATGATACTTTTAAGGCAAAAATAATGCATAGTTCCCATGCAAAACAATTATATCCTACAGGAACCATACATTTTAAAAGTTTCGGTAAAGTTTGTGAAAAAGAATTTTAACGCATTTTTCTCAAGAAGGCCTGACCAATTTTACACAATTACGAAACAAAATTTCTACAACGTTGAAATTAAAAAATTGACATTTTTTACTGGAAAATAAATATGAATTTCAATTTAACACCCGATAAAATTAATAACGAAATTTTCTCAAATATTTGAATTTTTTCATTGTTCCTTGTCCAAGATATTAATTAGAAATAAACATATTAAAATAATAAACCAAAAATTTCAAAATATTAATAACTACTTAGCGGAACGAATTTTAATAAAGTTTTGCTAAAGATCCTGTAGGATAGCTACTTAGCTATTCTTTTAAGGGAACATCCATTAATTACGTGAGGCGTTCAGGATCTGATGGGGTCGAGCCGAATCTTATCTAATCTAAAATATCACATATTTTTTAAGATAACATACGTTTTGAAAAATATCACATTAAATTGCGGGTTGGCGGAAAGGGCTATGCTAAATCTCATGACATCTTACCATAGGGGAGGGGTGAGATATCAAAAATCGCAAAAATGCCTCGCGCAATTAATGGATACCCCTTAAAATAGCTGAACGGTTTTAAATGGCATTTGGTATTAAACATTTTCAAGTCCTAAAGGAATACTGGTACTCTTTTACTAAAAATCGTATAGATAAAATGTGGGAAAGCTAACATCTCTTTCCTAAAAAGTAGTTTTACGAATTTTGATTGGATTTCTTTGGATCTAAAGTCTGAAAGTATCTATACTATAATTTTTTTCAATCACTTAAATTTAGATACACTCAGCAAAGCGAGTGGGTATCAGCTAGTTGATCTATATATTTTAACTGAAGAAAAAGTCTGAGCGACAAAAATCGGATGAACTTTTTTGGTAAATTCAAACACTACACTTCTTGAAACACGTAAAAATGCAAATTTTCAGTTGACACTTAAATTTTTCTCCCAACCAATTGCCTAGAAGTAAACAACATGTCTGAGATATGAAAAGAATAAGCAATTCTAAAATCGTTTTAAACAATGATTTCGAAAGCCGACAACAAAACAAACAGAGAAAACCTTAAAATTATAACTATTATAGACAATTTATAATTACTTTTAACAACAACCACACGTTGAAAGTATTCATAAAAAGCTTTAAAGTTTCAGTCTGTAGTCAATATATAATCTAAATCAAAGACATTTTTTTCTTAATTTAACGAGTTATGAAACTTACTTTAAACCTTCGGTCCTTTCAATTGAATCTCCAGCCTAAATTTTCCACTGATAAATTGCAGACTGCATAATTTTATTATTTTTTTTTTTGTTGGAGTACAATTCGCAACATTTGTGCAATTTAAATTATGTTTTAAAGACAAGAAACGTTGAGTAATAGTTGTCGACCTCCAAAACTTACATAAACCGAATAATATTCGATATAAAATATGATCGAGGGCCGCGACTTAAAAGATAATATTAAAAGCGCGTAGTTCAAACTCGCTTTTATTAATTCATATCAGAGTATGAATTTTTAATGTTTTTCGTTTTTTTTTTTTTTTACTTTTTACACACGTGGATTTAATTTGAGCTAAATTAGGTACACAAAAGATTGTAGATGTGAAGTTTGTTTTAACTACAACCAACCAAAAATACAACAACTTTCATATTTACATTTTGCAACGGCGATAACGTCAATTGTGAGTAATTTAATTTCAAAGAATATATATGATGTAAAAATAATTTAATTTCTCATTAGCCGGTGATTGGCATAGAAGTGAATGACTGGCAATATGTAATGATAGTATTTAACTAATGAAATATCGCCGCAACTAATATCCATCAACATTATTATGCCATTTGGAAAACGTCCGTCTTGGGAAATTTGCAGCATGTTTTCTCGGGCAATCGGTATCACAATTTTAATAGGTTTTAAGTGCTCTTGAAAACCAGTTGAAAACTTTTGAGAACAATTCTTTCAGTTGTTCGTTGTATTTATTTTTTTGTTGAGCTAATTTTCAAAGTGAGAGTCTTCGATTGAGACACTATTGCGGTACCACTGGTTATTGACCTCTTGCCTCACCAAGTCCTGACCTACTCTCTTCCGGAACGACTTATTGTTATACTATTTGTGACAAAACGATTTTGATTTCTTTGTGACGACGACTTCATGTTTATGACTGTTGTTTGTATTAATCAAGTTGAATTGACATAAACTTGGAGAAATCTAAAGGCGACTTTAAAGATGATACATTCATTATTGCAAAGAAACAGTTAGTCATTCATTTAAAATTCTAGAGGGGGAAAAAAGCCTTTACAAAACATTAGACCGATGTTAAACTAAAAAAACTGAAAAGTGGAAAGGAAAATTAACCTACAAAATTTAAGCTATGTCTCGAATTTAGATGTTATAGAGCCCTAGGTATGGCACAAGGGGTGCTCACTTTCAAGGTTATTACCTTGCTCTGACGTCAATGGTTTGCTGTTTTTGACAGAAGCCAGTAGAGGCGTTAGAAGCCATTAGATATCTGCTATAATTGGTTCTTATCGTTACTTTCGTTCTTATTTTATTTTGAATTTTTTTAGCAATATTGTTTATATTCCTTTTTATTTGTAACCTTCCTAGGTTTATCTAGTTAAAGAAGGTGGGCTTCTTTTCACAAAAAAAAATAAGTTTCATTATGTTAATAGTTAATTTTTACGAACATAATAAATATCAATTTGATTTTTCTTTATTACTTTATTTGAAATGAATAATAATGATATAGCAAAACACTGGTTTGTTGACTAACGCGGGAATTCAAAATTTATAGGTTAGTAAGGTATAGATTCTAAAAGAAATATATCTTCATTATTAAAATAAAATACAATAACAAAGAAAAATCAAATTAAAATTTATTTTGTCCATAAAATTAATTATTGACATATTGAAAGTTTAAATTTGTTGTTAAAGGGATTTAATAATCTAAATAAAAAGCATATTTTATTAAATATAGTAGTGCCAACCAAATGCAGTCACCAGGTGGAATCCCCCACAAACCAGCGATAGCTAATAGCAGCCCCCTACAACTCCATGTTACAAAAATGTGACCATTTTTACTGGATTTGCAGTCAATTAGTTGCAAACGAGTTGAACGAAGACCACAAAGACTGACGAAGACCGAAGACTTTTACGGAAGTCGGAGGTTAGAAATAATTTTTTTAAACGTCAGGCAAGTTATTAAAATGAAATTTTTTTTAATGTTTTCACTATTATTGTTATTATATGAGAATAATTATGATAAGAATTTTTATATAATAATTATAATAACTCTGATAAGTTTAAGTGGTAGGGAGCTGTTTGAGACGTATGACTCTTATAACAACACCGATTTCCGTAGAAATCGGTCACGTTTTTTTTAGCCTTTCTCGTATCTAAGTGACAGGGGGCTGGCTAATAGCCTTTAACGCCTCTACTGGCTTCTGTCAGAAACAGCAAACCTTTGGCGTCATTTTCAAAAATCAAAGAAACGCCTACCTGTGTTAAGCAAACCCTGTGTTATAAAAATAGTTAGTTACCTAATAAATTTAAATACAATTTAAGCAATTAAATCTTGAAATCAAAATAGCCATTGCTTGTCATCGATTCTATTAATCTTACGTCGATTTTCGATTTAAAGTTTTAAAATTCTACTCTAATCTACATACCTGCATAAATATTAAGCATGTTTGGAAATGACTTGTGCTTGATATTGTGACTTATAAATGAAGGGACTTTAACATACGACTTTACATAATTCCCACTATTTTAATCCAGTTTGACTTGATTTCAACTCCACAGGGTCTACCTATGGTGGGCTCCAGGACAAGAGGATATAGAGGGCAATGAGAAGGCTGATCAATTGGCCAAAAATAGCGCCTCACAAGACCTCATAGGACCTGAAATTTTTTGTAGAATCACAACAAGTAGAATCAAGAACGTTTTTCTGGCTTGGGAGACCAAAACCAAGGCCTCACATTGGAGGAATACTCCGGGACATAAACAAGACAAGCTAAAAAATTCATAAGGTACTCCAAGAAGAGAACTCCTGGCATATTGTCGCTCGGCAAAAGGGACGTAAGGCTCCTGAAAAGCCTCTATACGGGCCACTGTACCCTAAATTACCATCTTCACAAAATCGGTAAAACCGCCACCAACATTTGCCGTCTCTGCTGGAAAGTGGCAGATGTGGCGTAACACATTTTATGCTCATATGAGGCAGTTTTCAAAAGAAGACTGCAGTGTCTCGGAAAGACGGTCATGGAGCCTAGCGAGATAGCAATGACAGCCCCTAGGCAGGTGCTGGCTTTCTTTAAAAGCCTGATGCTCCCTTAGTCAACACAGAGGGTCACATCACATCAATAGACCTCCTTGGTCACGATGATAAAAGGAAGGATTATCCTAAGACTCGTAAAACGGAAAAACAAAAGATTTCCACTCAAATGTAGGCCAAAAAGCTTGAAAATTAAACCAAGTAGTGAATCCGTAAAAGGATAGGCAAATATAGTCTACTAACAATTGATAGACGTTCTTAAAAACAATCTGAATACAGGACACATCAAGGTGTGTTATTGTAACTAGGGTTTGCAAACCGGTTAAAACCGGTTTTTAAAAACCGGTTTCTTTACGCAAAAATCAAAAACCGAAAACCCGGTTTTCAATCAAAATAATCGAGAATTTTTTTAACTGTATTTAGTATTATTTAACATGAATTTTACAAAAGAAAACACAATATATAAATAATTTTAAGTGGAAATTTACATGTTATAAATGTTACATTTCTTTATTATTTCTCTTTTGTATGAGTATACTCGTAGTTTTTTTTACGTTCGTAGTTCGTCCCGAAAAAATAATAAAATCGAAAAAAATAAAATAATGTTCGTAGTTCGTAATACTTGTTGAAATATTATAGTAGTGTAAGTAAAATTACTCTTTAAACATTTTTTATCAGTTTTATTAAATTTTGAAATTTGCAAATGAAGTTTTGTAACTGAAGTTGAATTAAAAATAAATAAAAAATCATTAATTAATGGTGTTTTTTTGTAAAAAAATACAATAAGGGTGGGGTGATTTTCTTAGAGATTTAATTTTCCCAATAACCCGGTTTTTACCGGTTAACCGGGTTTAAGATAGGAACAAAACCGAAAAACCGGTTTTAACAATAGTACGGTTTTTTGTAAACCCCGACTTTGGACGATACTTATTATTGGATTAACGAAAGAAATCACAATCTATTTTTATTATTTTGATCTATTGAGCAAAAGAAACTGGATAACTCAAATTAGATTAACTCAATTAGAAATAAGCCAAGTAGTTTAATTAATATTATCATTCGACTTTAGTATGACATGATTTTAAGATAAATTAAGGAACTTGAGGTCAAGTAAGGTGATGAAGTCCTAGTATTGTATGTATCAAGTTAACTGTTTATTACAGATAGATCAGTGAACGAATTCAAATTCAGGAAATATCAAAGAAAATTTTATGAGTTTGTGTCTTCATTTCACGCTCGAATCACTTCATGCCAACTATTGATATTCGAGAAAAAAAAATACAATTTAATTCTGATGCAAACGAGCAGAATAATTCTCACAAATAATTACAACCATAGAGAAAATTTGCTTCGACTTCCTGAAAAGATTTAATGAAAATAAAAACGCATTGAAAACAATAAGAAAGCGTTTTACAACTCTCATAATTGCATTTAATGATTACTTTTCGAGTTAAATTCACCTGATCTGGCTGTATAAGAACTAAGTGTGCACTCTACCTATTTTCTTTCGAGTCCCTATACACATAAAACAAATATCAAAGAAATTGAGGTAACCATAGGTCAAACGTAGATTGGCTTATCAAAAAATTTTGGCCGCGCTACTTTCTAAATATCTCTTTATTGTTGGTAAGAGGCGGTTTTCAAAAAAAAAAAAATTTTCTTACTTGTAACCGGCTAAGAAGTTCAATAGAGTACTTTTCCCGGCTCCGGACGGTCCGAGAATTGCGGTGAGTTGTCCCGAACGAAATTGGCCGCTTATGTTGCGAAGAATGAGCTTTGAACCTGGAAATAAATTCAAAAATTTACTTAAACGAAAACGAAAGTCATTCGTTTCTATTGTTAATAAATACATTTAGTGAAGGACGGTAGCGTTAATTAAGAACGTCAGCAATATGCAAATTTGCATCAAGTTTTGTAGATTACAAAATAATGGTTTTGTTATAAAAATAGTTTTCACACTTTCTCTACCTGGTGTTTTGTTCTTATTTTGAGTTGGTATATTGCGTAAAAACTCAAGATTTATGTTTTCGCAATCGAATCAAGCTAATTTCAAACGTAGAATCAATCATCATAATGATAATTAAAATTTTTCTTAGAATTGCATCAAAAGTGCAACTTTGTCAGTAGGTAGGTATATGCCACACATTTTTCCGTCTCTATAATTATTTAAAATTAAACGTAGGTATCGGATAATTAATTTTTATTGATGTAATTCATAATTAAAATCCCATTTTTTATGATTTTCTCTTTTTATGCAATTTTTATAACTATTTTTACAATCATCAAATGATTAAATATATCAATTAATCAAATATGCGTATAATTCTGCATTTTGTGAAAAAAAAAAAATTCAAGGATTTGCATGCTGAAAGAAAAGGCGTTGTTTTGAAAATACTAGGAAGACAAATTATTCAAATACCATCATCAATGTCTTGTATTATATGATTATTATACATAGAAGAAGAAAATTTGTTTTACTTATAGAAATGGCATTGATTGTGTTCGTATACCATATAGATAAAGCGGAGTTGTTCAAACAGGAATTTATTGCAGTGATCTTGACTCACCAGTTTCCATGTAATATCAATATTTGATTAAAAATTATCGTCTTTGAATTTTCTGTTGTATGTGGCTTGAAGTTCCGACTGAATAACATTTGTTTAACTTTACATTGTTTGTTGGGTTATGTTTACTTATTTCATTTGGACAAAATTGATTTATTGGTTGATATGCACAGTGCACATAGTTTATCTAAGCTTAAGAGTTTGAAATTCTCATTGTTTTTATGGCTGTCTTATTAGAGAGGTTATATTTAGTAAGAAGAACTTATTACGTAATATTTCCTTCTTCAGATACCTTTTCCAATTTAGAACTACTTGGCAAATTTATGAATCCCTCAGAAGTCAACTACCTCAGAACTAGCACTCTACAAAAAAAAATCAACGGGCAATGATCTTATCACAGCTACAACCCTTTGACACCTTCCTCGAATGGGGGAACAGTATTTATCACAATATATAATCCAATTCCCGAACTGGGTGCACAGCACTTTATTTTACTTTCATTTATGAGACTCACTGTTGGTTAAAAGAAATATAAGCACTAGATAACTATACATATAAACAGAACTATATGCATACAACCATTATATGAACTTTATATACGAATTCTCAACCTTCACCCCGGAACCGTCCTTATCCGAATTTTCCCAGGAAAAAGTTTTAAATAAAAGTTGTAGGCATCAATGAGTCTAAGAACTATAGAAAGTTTTCAAAAAATCGTTAGAGCCGTTTTCGAAAAAAATTGAAAAAGCTCAAAAACTCTTAGAATAAAGTCGAGCTTCCGGTTAACCGATTTTAACCAAAAGCTTCGCGGCACAACTAAATGCAATATTAACGCTTACTTCCAAGTTTGGTGAAATTCGGATGAAGTTTTCGATACGATATGGCTGTCGCACACACGCAGACATTTTTTTGAAAACCCTTTTTCGGACTCAGGGGACCTTAAAACATGTATTTCCGGTGAAAGCTCAAATTCGAAAATTCGATCGGATTAGAATATTTCTTTTTACTATATAGTAGTAAAAGAAAGGAAAAAATGGAAACACTCCATCATCATCATGATCCAGAACCTTAATAAATTTCCTTCAAACCCCACTTCCTATGGGTCTATCGGGATCCGGACAATTGGGCGGGCACAGGTTGATTTAGGTCATTTATTTTTGTTCATTCATTCATAAAATTGTTTTCATCAAATTTTGTGAGTTTCATCGTCGTTGAAATTTCTTACAAAATTAAATTGCTTGTTGTTTGCCTTCTTATGGCGCGTTTTTTGGAAACTGAGCGCGGTGGCCGAAAACTTCAGCAACAGTTCTTTGCCGACGAATAAGAAGGCATTAAAAGGCAAACAACAAGCAATTTAATTTTGTAAGAAATTTCAACGACGATGAAACTCACAAAATGTGATGAAAACAATTTTATGAATGAATGGACAAAAATGAATGATCTAGGTCAACCTGCGCCCGCCCAATTGTCACCGACCCGGATCTATCAGCCTACCCCCATTGTTGTTTAAAATTTTCGAAAGATTACTTCTTCAAAGAACCCTATTATAGAATCCCAAAATAGAATTTAGTAATCCCACCTCATCTAACTACTCTAACTAAATCTCGGCTGCACTCGAAGCTTTTCTGGATGTGGTCCAAGCATTTCACCGCGTGTGGTACCCAGGGTTATTATTCAAACTGAAGACTACCAACTCAATATTTTATTATTTTGCAATCATATCTCTCAAATCGATGCTTCAGAGTCACGTGTGGAGTAGATTATTCTTCACTTGCACCTAGTCACACTGGCATTCCCCAAGGATCCTTGATCCAATTCTCTACAATCTATATACTGCTGACATACCAACCCACCCATACACCACTATTTCCACAAATGCTGATGACACTGCTAACAACAACAGATCACAATCCTATAAAAATGCAGCATCACCTTGATCTTTTAGCAAAATGGTGCCTGAAATAGAAAATCAAAGGCAACTACGACAAATGTGTTATAACACTCCTAACGTGAAAACGACTAACCGTTCCAGAAATATACATTGACGAAAAATTAATAACAATATCTCCTAACTTACGATACCTTGGATTTAGCCTAAAGAGTCACTTAACATGGGCTACACACATTAGACTAAAAAGACAAGAATTAAGTAGACGCTTTCGACTTTTACGTAGATTTCTAGGACCACAATCAAAAATTAATATAAACTATAAACGAACTATTTACAAGAAGACATTAATACGACCAATCTGGACATACGGAGTAGAACTGTGGGGTTCCACCAAACCTTCAAATATCCAAAAAATCCAATCCCTTTAACAGTTAAAAGTACTCCGACGAATCCACAACGCCCCCTATTATGTTAGAAATGGGGTAATCCACAACAACCTCAAAATTCCTTTTGTCCATAACCTCATCCAGGACCATTTTCTAAATTTCCATAACAACCTACATAACTATCCCAATCCATGCGCTCAAATTCTTTCCTCTAACCCTAATAATTCCCTGCGCCGACTAAGAAGACAATGGCCTCGTGATCTAAAAACGCATCAATAGATAGTACCAACAAACAGTGGTTGGTTTCTCTCAGAAAGTTACCAAGTTGTAAGTGGTCTAGGCTGAAGTGCACCCTTAGCTTTAAAGCATACAGAATACAAATTCATGATGGCTCATTTCTTATTATTAATTACATTTCAAAACATCAAACTACCCCTGGACAATAAGCCTATGTGATCCATGTACAAGCGGAAATGGGGGTCGCACCCCCTTAATGGGAGTAACTCATGCTGTGCATGGGTCCCTGTAGGGCAGCTCCAGAAAAGACAAACGGTTCAGCCGTTGATGCTCCTCTGAGTTGTCTAGACTCTTGAGGGTTGACAGCCATGGTTCGGACATGCCTTCAATCTTGTAAGGTATTTTTGTCTGAGTCTGACTATCTCGCTCCTGACCGTTGCCATGTTTAGGTCCCTGTATATATCGTGGTTGGTGATATACCATGGGGCGCCTGTTATTGTTCATAGCGACTGGAGCCGCTGTATCCTTTCAATATTGGAGCTACTAGCTGCTCCCCGCAAGTGAATGCCGTACACCTAGATGGGCTTTACGATCACCTTGTGGATCCAGAGACTTATTGTCCAGAGACAGACCGGAGTCGTTCTTGAATAGCCACTACAGCTTACGAGAAGTCACGCCCAGTTGAATACGCTTGTATTGGATGTGCTTGGACCAAGTAAGGCATCTGTCCAGATGCATTTAAGGGATTTGTTGACCGTTAAGTGTTACCAGAGGGCAGGTGTTTCTTCTTGTCGTGAATGCCACGTGGACTTGAGTCATAAAAATTTTCCCAGAGTTTAGTTAGTTTTAAAAATAAAAAGAAGCAATAAACTATGTAATTCCCCTGGAAACATGTTAAATGTCATTTCATCTTTGACAGAGTGTAACTTTAAAGAAATTGGACTTTTGTTAATGTGATAAAATACTTTTTTTGTAGAGTATTTAATTGGTTATCAAAAGCTATCCATAAATTTTATGTAAGCAATCCATTATTACGTGACCCTTAAACTTATCCTAAAATCACAATCTTGAAGACTGTCTTGGTGTCAAGAGAATATTTAAAACACAACCTCTGCGTATTAGTCTTATAAATTTTACTGGTTTTGTTATATTTTTAAATGTTTTTATCAACAACCTTTTAACAATAAAATAAATTTCAGAAATCGAAAGTTTCATTTGTAAAAAATAATAAGCAAGAAGCAAGCAAATGACCTTATTTAATTATAAAATAAGTTCAACATCCAATACGAGATCTAAATTCTTACTTAGAGATTTTTTTAAAAAAATGTTAATTAGCACTGAAAATAATATTTTACGATAGACAAACGAAACGAAAATCATTTTTTACTGGAAATTTCTCAATAACTAACTTAATTTGTAATGGTTCAAATCAATTAATCATACAAATGAGTATATGTTAATTATCACCTTGAACTTTCAATAGATTATTATACCTTAGTCTATAAAAAAAATCCTTGTACTCTAAAACCGTGGATTAAATCTCGCCTATAATTAATCATGCATTTATCATCAATCAGTAAAGATCTGTTTTAATTTAACATAGCGATCAAAAAAAAAAAATATTTTGATTTTATTAATCCTTGAATAAAACCATTAAATTCTTTTTTAAAATTATTTTCTCAATAAAAACTATAAAAATATTTACTTCATACACATAAAAAATATTGGTTGAAGTTTACTACTTTCTTAGAATACACAAGAAACCATAAATAAAATACTGGACAATTGGAAAATTCAATGTTAAGAAAAGAAACAAGAATAGTAAGAGAATACTAATCAGATACGAAAGACAAAGTTAAAGGTAAAATCCAGATTTGATATATTAAGTTAAGCTTTATGCTACCGCAGTATTGCCCAGTATTATATAACCAACAATATTTATAATGTACTCTATATAACTAACAACGAATAATAGGAAGAAAACAAAGTTGGAAATGTATAGTATGGGTCATAAAAGAAAGACAGCAAAAAAGGTTTAACTTAAAATTTTTCTCAAAATATCTACATAAACCCAGGCACTAACAACTAACAATATACAAAAAATTCAATGAATAGAACAGAGGTGGACATAAGATTATATAGATTATAAGACAAACTATCTCTGGGAGGATTTTCCAATCAATGGGCAAAAAGATAAACAAGCAAAGCTCGCATAGAACAGTGACAAATAAGTACTAACTAGCTGATACCCGCGACGTCGTCGGCGAAGGTTATTATGTTAAGAACATATTTAATTTACAGAGGAAAACCATTTAGAAAATTGAAAGCAAAAATATATAAAAAATAACCGGAAAGAACTTAGCGTAGAACATTTTCAACTATATGCCAAAAATTGCTCCTTCGGAATCCGCTATTGCTCTAAGTGTATAGTTATTAGTTAATCAATAATTAATTTTTCAAAAACTTGTAAATTCAAATATAAAAATTGCTATATTGTCCAAAATAATCACTGTTTTTAGTTTTTTTTTTTTCAAAAAATTGTTCCTTAAATATGCTCTTTCCGGATCCGCAATTTCTCTAGGTGTGTAGTTAATTAGTAATTCAATTTTTAAGCTATTCATGGTTATAAGATCCAATGGCAATTTATGACGTCATAGTACAACAATTCATGTATACCTAATTAAAAAGTTAAAAATAATTAAGTAATTATTAAAAATATTGCAAAATGTTGATCAATTCTTTGCGTAATGGTATTTAATATAATATTTTGGGTTTTATAGCGATTTTAATTCTTGAGTTTGAAAATTTTTTAAAAATGTAATTATTAATTAACAATTAACTACACGCCTGGAGCAATCGCGGATCCGCAAGAGCATTTAAGGAGCAATTCAATTTAATTCAATTTTAATTTTTAGTTTGCAAATTTTTGAAAAATTAATTATTAATCAATTATTAATTTTACACTTAATTGCGGATTCTGAGCGAAAAATTTTTTAGCTTATAGTTTAATTTAAAAAAAAATGTTTCTCGCTAACTTAACTCTTTCTGGTTACAAAATAAATGCATTAATAAAAAGAAGTGTTGACATGTAATTTGATTATTGGAACGGTTGTAACTTAAAAATGTATTTTGAATTTGTATTTACACTAAAATATACAAAATGCTAAAAGAGAATTTAAAAAAAAAGCTACAAAAAACTGCTAAGCTTTTTGAATGAAATTTGTATAAACAACTTTGATAAGTATTATTTTCTTCTTTACTGACACTTGACACCCGTTCAAAAGGTTGACTTGTACTATTTACAATTCATTCAAGTCGAATTAGAACATGTTTGTTAGTAATTATGAAAACTTAGATAGATTCGAGTAAAATTTTAACAACTCTTTGTGAATTATCTGTAAAGCAAAGGTCAACTTTTAACATAATATATAATAAATAAATACTTCCGATGCGTCATTCAATCGTTGTTGAATATTTCAATATTTATTTTTTCAATAATCGATGAAAAAGTCTGCATATATAGTTGGCGTTTACTTAATAATTTTACAAGTTGTATATGCAGTTTGAATTATGCCCATTGTTTTACACACAATTAATATTTCTGTCGACGGAATAAGAATTATGTAATCAAAAATTAGTTATACATCAAATTCTTTCAGGATTAAATCCAATGTTCATATACTATTTACATCCAGGGGAATTACAGATAGAAAAAATGGTCTCATTGAGACGTCAATTAAATGCAATTATTAAATCGTTTAGTAAAAACTTTAAATGCCACTTTTTATACTTGATCGCACTTCATGGCTATAGAAATTATTAGTTTTTTTGAGAATAATAAATCATATTCCGGCATTCATAGATAACACTGGTCAACAGTGGTTTTGTTGCCCTTGATATAAGATTGATTTCAAATATAGTTATGCTCACAATTCTTGAAACTATCAATGATTTTGAAAGATTTGCTCTTTGATTTTTTTTTAAAGCTTTATTTTTATTTTTCATTACAAGAATCGAAAAATATGAATAAAAATTACAGATATATTTATAAAATGAATTTTCTTTATTAAATTAGTATTCATCTAGGTAAAGAGGCAGGAAAATGTTGAAATCATTTTTTTCTATAATTTTTTAGGGGACAAACTTTTTTTAAAGGCTAGCAGTAATCTGCCATTATGTGGCGGTCCCATCTACCCTGATACCATCCCTTCATTACTTTAGGATTCTAGTGGAAGCGCTCTCCCTGTTTCTTACTATAATTTCCCAAATTATCAGAAAATCTATCCTAATAACTGTAGAGAAAGTGCAAATTTATTCTTTATATTTGCTCCTAAATTCTTAAAGCTTATCAACATTTTTGTACAATTTCTTTATAATTTGGAGCTTTATAATTACCTAGAAAGTTTTCTACCAATATAAAATCTTTCCAAGCTTCACTTTCTGGAACTGTCATAACTTTGATAAAATTTACATCTCTCATCAATTGCCCGAGTTTGAGGACCATCAAATATTCCGCTTCTAAATTTCTCCATTCTGAGCTTAGGAAATTTTCTACAAACTTACTTTTTATTTATTATTTTTTTAATATGTAATATGGTGGTTCTTTACTATGTTGGCACTTAGCTCTACTAACAGTTAAGGATTTTCTCAAAGGCCGCTTCTTGTTCCCAATGTAGTTGTTTTGCTCTACTATCCTACAGACAAATAAAGCAAGGGTATTTTGTGTATCCACTTTGTTGACCAAGTAAAAATTTAATCATTTTCAAATCTACACAATGCTCTGAATAATTAATGTTTTCCAAAACTAATTGGTTAGATACGCTGAAATCTTAAAATATATTCGTAAACTGTACACTTGAAAAAATTGAAAATCGCAGAGATATCCAGGGCAACAAAATATTTTTTTGTAGAGTTGTGTAAGTAGTTTCATTTTATTAAAAAACTAGCTGATACCCGCGACGTCGTCTGCGTAGGTTATTATGTTAAGAACATATTTAATTTACAGAGGAAAAACATTTAAAAAATTGAAAGTAAAAATATATTAAAAATTACCGGAAAGAACTTAGCGTAGAACGTTTTTAACTATATGCCAAAAAATTGCTCCCAAATTGCTCCTTCAGAAATCGCTATTGCTCCAAGTGTATAATAAATAGTTAATCAATAATTAATTTTTCAAAATTTTGTAAATTCAAAAGTAAAAATTCGTATAATACAAAATAATCATGTTCCTTATAATCATGTAAATGTTCCTTAAATGTTCTTTTCGGTTCCACAATTGCTCCAGGAGTATATTAGTAATTCAATTTTTAAGCAATTCATGTCATAATCATTTCATAAGATCCAACGTCAGTTGATGTCGTCACACTACAACAATACATGTACTTATAAAAAGTTAAAAAAAAAAATTATTAAAAATATTACAAAATTTTGATCAATTATTTGCAAAATGAAAAGAGCAGATAGAGAGCTTAAAAAAAAACAAAAACTTCAATTAAAACTTATTTTGGATTTTAATTAATGAGTTTGAAAATTTTTTAAAAATTTAATTATTAAATGTATTATAACTATACACTTGGAGCAATTACGGATCCGGAAAGAGCATTTAAGAAGTAATTTTAAAAAAATCTTTAAAAAAGTGACTTTTCTGTATTTAACAGCAATTTTAATTTTTAAATATTAATATACTTCATGGTATTTTAATCCATTTTGTACAAATAATCATTAAGCAGTAGAAGGAGAAACATTCTCCATGTTCATAAAATCGTTTGCCCCACTTTATCAAAGCAACTAAAGAACAACGAAAGCATATGTGGTATGCTTAGAAAAATCACAATTTTTAAAACTTCAATTACCTTGTTTTTAATGAAGATATCGTGATAATCCTTTGTTTCGATAAGGACCGAGTATATAAGAAGTAAACAAACAAAAAATTGATCGAAATCTATCCAGTAGTTTTTGAGTTAAAAGCGAACATTAAAAAACAGCTATCATTTTATTTATATAGAATAGATAAATGATATTAAGGCATTCATCAAGTCAAGGAAAATCATTCAACCTCATTATTTAAATCTATTTAACCTGTGAAGTGCAATGGATTAAGAGATATTCAAAAGGAATCTTGTTTTTTCTGGGATAAAAAATATTCGATGTATTGTCTTAAGGACTAAAATATCCTCACATAATTTAAGTATATTAATATCCCACAGAAACCATATAATTTTCAAAGATAAAACGTAGGTTAAATGCATGAGCTGCTTTATATAAAAAAATTGCCTTGGTTAGTTTAGAAAAACTACTTTAATTATAAGATGTGAAGATTTTTATGGTTCAAAAAACTTAATTGAGGTAAAAACTAAGATTAATTCCTCATATCATGTTCATTTTATCACGCTTCAAACATTAGATTTCCTCAACACCTTCGACTCGATCAAACATCATCAATCAAAATTGCAAAAAAATAACATTGAATGCAAAAAATCGCACTTCTCGACATTGAATTTGATAGATAATTAAAACGCAAACAGTTAAATAAAATTGGAATTTCCGTTTACAAACTTTTCATTAAAAATTTCCTCAATTTTTTTTTTCGAATTTCTCGAAAAAACACACAAATAATTGATTTCATGTCGACAAACAGTGAGTGTTAGTTCAAGCGAAAGCTTGTTCAAATAGCATTGACAAAAAGAATTTTTTTTCTCTTAAAGAAAAAAAAAGCAATTAGACAAACAGAAAAAATCTATTTGGAAAAAAGCGTAAAATTAACATTAAAATATTTAAATACTGGTCATTTTAAGTATTCGTATATTTTTTTTGTAGAGAGAAATCCGTAACGATTAACATAGAAAACAAAACGTCGAAAATTTTTTTAAAGAAGATTCAGATTTCAGATAAATTAACGAAAAAAAACTCTTTCTAAATTAATTAAATAAAACAAGGAAATAAAATATGTAAGAAATTTGCAACATTTTTACTTAAAGATAAAAAAAACGCGTTATTGAATCTAAATATAAAAAATAAGATTTATGATTTTGATTGAAAAAATTAAAATATTTATGAATACCTACTTATTATACAAAGATAAGTACCAGTTTTTTTTAGAAAACAATCATCGAGTTCCACAAAAATCAATAAATTTTCATAATTAGTAAAAGATAGGTTAACACCATTTTAGTTTAGACCTTTTTTATGAACATAACATCATAGTTAAAAGTCTTTGGTCCAAACTTATAAAATTTCTTCCAAATGTTCCATTTACGAGTATCATCCAAATATCATTTACGCACGAACCTGAATACAAAACATTTCCATTAATAAAAAATGTTAATACAATCCAATTTTCAATGAACTAAAACAGTAAATTATTCCTTAAATTTTCCGATGCAAACACCTATAAATATATGGGTCATTTACGTATTTACGAATAATTAACGGATCATCCTTTTTTGAAAAATTTCCACATCTCCGTCCAAGAAAAAACCGTTTTAAAAATATCCTCTTTACAAGACCCAACAGTAAAAATACAATAAAAACAGTAATCAATATTCTTTGATTAAAATCCTTTGGTCTCTGGAAAAGTTTTTATAAAAGGACGTCAATAAAAAATAAAGTTTATTGTGAACTTTGAATTACCTACATTTTATAATTAAATACCTGGATACCCATCTACTTTATTCACTGGACTTAATTAAACTGATTATTTCCATTGGAAACTCCTTTTATCTATTTTGATAGAAAAACATAGCAATCATACCTCAAGAACAGTGCATTTTTCAGGATAATAAATATCTTGTTGTAACTTCGAGACCTTAGAACTAGTAAACAGGGATTCACTATTGGACTTGACTTGATGAATCCCTAAAATAAATATTTGATAAAATCATCGAAATCCATTGAAAAACTTTTCCAGGCTCCTACAAGCTCTGTAGGTGTTTAAGATAAAATACACCTGTGTTGCTGATCTGAGAATATTAATGATATTTAGTTGGAATCACAATGTTATTACGTATAATACCCGAATTTCATCTTAACCATTTTCAGATTGAACGTTTTCCATTGAATTATGCAAAGTTTCAATGCGCAATTCCTGTCTTCAAATCGCAAGTTATCAGAAAAGGATGAACATATTTCGATAATTAACTTTCAATTATTTTAACAATCTACTTATTATTGAAATTTGAAGTTTTCTATTGTTTAACGATTTAAATTTAATTTTTGATAATAATTTTTGTTACTTATTTAAGTTTTTTATTTAATATTTTTATTATTAACCAAATGTCATTTAAAACCGTACAGCTATTTAGGGGTATCCATTAATTGGGCGAGGCGTTTTTTGCAATTTTTGAAATCCCATCCCCTCCCCCCTGTCATGAGATTAGGAATACCTAAATCATTCCCCCAACCCGCAATTTAATGTGATATTTTTCAAAACAAAAAAATACGTGATATTTGCGAGACGTTCCCTTTCCCCAAAGTAAGATTAGATGAGATTCGGCTCGACCCCATCAACCCCTGAACGCCTCACGTAATTAATGGATGTTCCCTTAAAATAATAGATTAATAGCTATCCTACAGGATCTTTAGCAAAATTTCATTAAAATTCGTTTCGTTAAGTAATTGTTAAATTTTGAAAATTTTAGTTTATTATCTTAATACGTTTATTTCTAATTAATATCTTTGACAATAAACAATGAAAAAATTCAAATATTTAAAAAAAAATTTCTTTATTAATTTTATCGGGTGTTAAATTGAAATTCATATTTATTTTCCAGTAAAAATTGTCAATTTTTTAATTTCAACTTTGTAGAGATTTCTTTCGTTATTTTGTAAAATTGGAAGAAAATGCGTTAAAATTATATTTTACGAACTTTACCGAATCTTTTAAATGTACGGTTCTTGTAGGATATAATTGTTTTGCCATCCCACGGGAACCATGCATTATTCTAGCCTTAAAAGTTAAAATTAAGCTATATCATTCTCCCCCAAACTACCACATTGCAAAAATTATATCAATCTTTAACTATGTGTTAAACAAAAAACATATCTATCCCACGGGAATAGTACATCTCTCCTGAGTAAAAAGTAGATAAAAAAAAAACTGCTTTTAAATACACGGTTCTTATAGATTAAATAATTGTTTTGCTATCCCATGGGAACCGTTCATTATTGCAGCATAAGAAGTAACCTATATCATTCTCTGACCCCTCAACAACCACATTGTAAAAAAGGAAGTTAATCTTTTACTCTGTAAAAAACAAAAAAATATCTATCCCACGGGAACCGTACATTTTTTCTGCATATAAAGTATACTATATGTTAAACTGGATTATAATCTATATCTATGCCAAATGTCATCCATATCCGGATCCAGATCCAGATTCAGTACTTTTTGAGTGAAAGAGCAACAAACATCCATACAAACTTTCACGTTTATAATATTAGTAAGATTTTGTTTTTAATTCAGCATTCGACAATATAGGCGCTAGTTGTCTGGTATTCGACAGGAGAGGCGCTAGTTATCCGGCCGGATAGTCACCGGATATCCGTTTTATCTCAATTTTTTACTTAATAGTTACACAACTTGAAACAACTTGAAAAACCGGCAATGAAAATTATGGATGCGTTCATACAAGCAAAATCACTGACCTTAATTTTACTCATTATCAAATTAACCATTCTCATTAAGGTCAGTGTAAAAATAACCAAAAATAACGTTACCCGATATATTCTTGAACTGTCATTTAAAACCACATTGGACCAAAAACTAATTGTAAGATTAATTTAAATATCTGCTTACTTCGCTGAGCCTGGTTTATAAATAAGAACTTTCATACAATAATATAAAAATTCCTTACAGTTTTTTTTTTACAGAAAAGGAACCGTGCATTTTCCAGGAAAATAAATATCTCAGTGGAGCCTTTTACTTTAGGATCCAGGATTAGAGTTCATCGTTAATTCACCAAAATTTCTTTAATAATTTTTCCAGGATTTTGTATTACCTATCCAACTAGCTCTGTATATTTTTTCAGAATAATTAATAATAAATATTATATTTTAAGACTAAAAACCTGGCATAGGTACTAAATGTCATTAAAACTAATTTGTTTCTACTTTTACATTGATAGTATAAAAAATGTTGCCTATTTGGTATGGAAAAATAATAATAATTGACGAAACTCGGCTCATATCTTCTGGCGAATGTCCAATTTGAACAATTTTCTTTGAATTGTTCGAGTCGAATTTGGCAGCCATTAATTACATATCTGTACAATGTGCGTCTTATGTAAGCCCAAACACGCAAAAAATCTAATTTAAATCTAATTACTAGTTACATTAGATTCGCCACATGGGCTCAAAAATTAACGTCGAGTTCAAAGTTAGGAACCGAGACCCGGATTAGAAACCTTGAAAAAGCAAAAGGTAAGAGACCTTAACATCGTTTGTGAGAAACTTTTTGTTTTACTCGTATACCTATTCATAAATGCAATAGAAGCGCAATTACGTTTTTGCCGTCAGTTTTTTTTTCAATCAATAAAGGCTTGGCACACGTTTCTGTGCATTTAAATAACGATTGGATATAGTATACTTTTTCTTTGTGCCAATTTTTTGCCACAAAAACCACTAATTTATACAAACAATTTGACTTCGCTTGTCCAAAATGAGTTTAGCACGTAAAAAAGTTAATTGAAAGTGAAGATGTTTAATTTGAAAATGTTTGATTTAGACTTAAACAAATTGAGAAATTCGTTGTGAAAACCAATTGCGTCTAGTAAATAAACTCGAGATTTCTTGGAAAAATTGTCGACAGCCAGGGGAATTACAGTGGGAGCTTCATTTGTGGGAACATGTTGAGATTTTTCACAGCTATTTCAGATACTGTTTGGGCTTTTCAAAACGTTTAAAATTAACATTTTATCGTTTATATATCTAATATCTAGAAAACGGAAATTTTTTTATCGTTCTCACCGACAAATTTGATAAACATTTAATTCCTTTTATAGCTATCCTTCAGAAATCAAACGTTTTTCCTGGATAAGAAATTGTTTTTCATAGAGAAGCTTCTTTTAAAAAGTACTCCATGATTCTCCAGGATAATACATTTTTTTAAGATGAAATATGGCCAAAAACAATGCAATTCAATCAAATAAATGATGAAAGAATTTTTTTAATCGGATATTTTCATCAATCAGAGATAACTAATTTAAATAGAAACTTTTTTATAAATAATATGTATTAGTATTATAGACCTTGTGTTGCTACTAATACTGTATACTGTATTAAAGGTACTGTTTTTAGATACATAAAACAAAGAGATGAAACGTCAAGGACTTGGGAAAGATGAATATTAAACTGCCTCAAAGGAGTTTCCATAACCTCTTACTATAAGTAATTCATCGGTAATATCAAAAACGCCGACACTCATAACCCCAACCCCTATATTTCCGAAACCCTAAAATGTTGATATTATAGAAATTTACGGTTTTCGGAATTATGCACGAAAAAAAATAGTGGTGTTAAATTTACAACACTAAACTAGTAATATTTTTTACTGCACTTTGTGTTCACTATAACCACAAATGTAACATTAGATAACACACTGTGTTGTATACAGCTCTAACGTATAGTATTTTTTACTACCATAGTGTAATAAATATATGTAGCTGTTACAACTGCTGAGTGTTGTACAAAATAATGGCGTATCCTTGCAGTGTCTACAACTGACAAATTATTAGGATTATAAAATGTACAACTATTGTTATTTTTGGAGTTGGTGTCAGCCAAGAAAATTCCAAAAGAAAAAAAAAAACTCGAAATTCGATGATTCAGTTAAATGTCACTATTTCAGCCCCTATTTTCATCTTTAGGGGGTAAATTTTTTCCTTCAAATTGAAATGTGAACAATTTAAAGGTACGATGTACGTAATAGAAACAAAATTATCAAAATCGGGTTAGTCAGGAAAAATTTATAATATTATTTCAACCCTAATTTTTAACCCCTTGTGAGTGGAGTTTTTTTTATAAAAAATTAATTTGAAGTTATTTTAAAATTTTGTTCTACCAATTAAAAAAGAATTATCAAAATCGAGCTATCCAATGAGAAGTTAAAGTTTCATCCCTTAGTTTTCAAACACTACACGGAAAAAAATAGTGGTGTAAAATTTACAACACTAAACTAGTAATATTTTTACTGCATTTTGTGTTCACTATAACCACAAATGTAACCTTAGATAACACACTGCGTTGTATTCAGCTCTAACGTATAGTATTTTTTACTACCATAGTGTAGTAAATATATGTAGCTGTTACAACTACTGAGTGTTGTACAATTAACAAATTTTGGCGTTTGCGCATGCGGCGCAAATGCGCATGCATACAATATAACTAATAATTTTGACAAAAAAATGCAAGTGTCAAAAATTCAACTACATTTTTAGTAAGTCGTGTTGTAAATTAGATACTACAGTTTTTTAATTACACTTGACTGGTAAACGTTACCACACGTGGTGTCATCCTATATAATACTCGTTAATGTTGTTAAGGAATGTTGTTAAATCTACAACACATTTTTTTCTGTGTGAATTTACTTATATTGTAGTCCCAACTAAATATGTTTCATTATATATTTTTTTCTTTTAAAACGAATTATGTTTAGTACAAAAAAACCTTTTGTTCCTTTGCATAATATATTTTTACTGTATTTCCTCAGTGAACTAAAACCCCATCATAGTTTAATCTTTTCTATAATCTATTTCTTATTAATTACTTAACCCTATTTGAAAGAACACCAAATTATTATATCCAGATATAATTATAATCAAAAACCGGCGCTATATTAAAATCTTACTTGGCTATTTTTAAAACAAATCAACCTCATTTCCAAACTTTGAATATTAAATTCGAGCCCATTCAAACGCTATTGTTCTTTGACCTCATTCGATTTAGCCAAAGTTCTGAAAATTGAAAGTTCCGAAACAACAAATCTAAATACAATACATCAATAGAACAGGTATCTACTATTGAAACAGGCAGCATGAAATTATGCAAATGTCACGGGCCGAATTAAATCTGTCGAGTCACTTCGAGAAGACATAAAACCGCATAGAGAAACAATTACCGGTTAACAAGAAAACAAAGAACTTTTCACTTGTACGATTTCTATATTTCAGTTCAAAGCGATTAGTTCTCAAAAAAAAAAAAAAAAATTCATATATAACGACCATTTTTACTTATTGTTAGATGAGTTCGAAATGCGAGATGAGGACAGTTAATTTGTACCTAATAAAATGAACTAAGTATACTTATATACATACATATATATGAGATATATAAACTTTCACAAAAATATTCATGAACCGAATAAAAATATTGTTTCTAAATTGATATTTTCGATTTAGAGATTTTATTATTGAATCGAACAAATTTATACATTTATGCATATGCTTTAAGTCGGCAACTTTCTACGAGTTATTCCGCCACTTAGACCGTTTTCATTCTGTAATTAGCTTCTTTTCTTTGACACTTCTATACGTTCTAATTAGCACAGAACAGATGAAAATTAGAATCATCTAAGAGTGCAAAAAAAAACATGAGAAATTGCCATCGTAAATCTGGATTGTAAAATACTTTCATTATTATTGAACTAGAAATGTTCTATTTTCTGTTATTACTGTAACATTTTTAACAAAGTTAACGTAGTGATTTCAACAAGTGTTAATGGTTATAAAATACTGACAGTGTTGCCTCTTTAAGAACATGATGTAAGGCTACTAATATTACGATATTACAAAGTATTTAAAATACTTTTTACGATATTAAGATTTAACAATTCTTTGAGGGGCGTGGTTGCATATGATAGTTGGTACACGGTAAAAAATGTGTTGTAGTTTTAACAACATTCCTTGTTAATTTTACTACATTAACTAGTATTATATAAGATGACACCACGTGTAGTAACGTTTACCAGTCAAGTGTAATTAAAAAACTGTAGTATTATTAACAACACGAACTAGTAAAAATGTAGTTGAATTTTTGACACTTGCATTTATTTGTCAAAATTATTGGTTATGTTGTACGCGCCGCATGCGCAAACGCCAAAATTTGTTAATTGTACAACACTCAGCAGTTGTAACAGCTACATATATTTACAACACTATGGTATTAAAAAATACTATACGTTAGAGTTAGATACGTTTTTTTCTGGGTTTTCGAATTCGACGGTCGCTAATGACCATAGCAGTTGATGCGATCTTCAATAAAAAAAAAATTCTAGATAGCATTAAATACTACTACAATGGTTATACTAATGTGTGGTACTAATCGATAATTACTCGCATTAATCAAAATGTAACTCAGCCTTTAAACAAAGGAAAGAAAACCCCAAGTTCTGGGCTACAGAAGATATTACATTGAAGTAATGAGCACCTGCCTTTCGGCAGGAATGGATACGGTTATGGATTTTCTCCCTCTGCTCTTTCTTGACTGGAAGAAGGCTACGATCATCTCTGCTCTAAGATTAAACTCAGATTCACGGGTCCCCTGGAACCTTTACTAGACAGATCAGTGGAGACCTCGAAGGGTGGAATAGTTCAAGAGGGGTAGTATATGGTTCACCAAAGATTCATTGGTTGACGGAAGAGCAGTGAATGGGGCTCATGGACAAAGTTCTTCGAACAAAATGAGAGAAAAGTCAGTGAAATCAGGGACCGAATGTATAAGACAGTTGTGAAGCCAAAGCTGATCTACAGTAGTGGGACTTGGACAACCAAGAGGGTCCACGAAAAGAAATTGGGTGTAGCGGAGATAAGAATGTTAACACATTGTTTGTAGGAGGCTTAAAAATACGTTTTTCGTCAACTGAGCATAGAAGGCGGATCACGTAAAAATACTTTCTTATGGACTGGTAGTAGAACCAGTGGAGACCAGGAAATTTGTGCGAACAATTCGTTAAATTATTCGTGAAATTCGTACCGACGTAAAGCGCCCACAAACAATGTGTTGAGGTGGATTCTGGGGAAGACGAGGAAGGACAGGATCAGGAACGAAAGGATAAGAGATGGAGTGTTCGAAGAAGATACAGGAAAGAAGGTTGAAATGATATGGAGCATAATTCAGGTGGAAGGGAAGACACTGTGTTACAGAAGACATGAGGAAAAGGGGGCTGATAGAAGAGGACGCCAGAAACAGGGCAAGATGAAAAAAAGACAATAAACTACGACCCCCAATAGGGCTGGGAGAAAGGAGAAGAAGAAGAAGGTTCTTCGAACATTCTCTACCATTTTCCAAGCAAAAATTTATGTCGTTTAAACAAAATAAACGTTCCAAAAGATTTAGACGAATCAGTATCTATTGTAAGCCAAGCAGCGTTAAAATCATTTTTCTTGAAAACGATCCCTAAATCCATTGGAATCATTGATACCTTTGATAGACTCTAAAGAACTAAGAGGGTAACGAAAGAAAGATCAACTGGCAAAAATATGGGTCTCATTAGGCGTTATGGAACCATAACCTTATTGAGGATTAGTTAAAAGTAAAAGGGCAAATGTGACAAAGCGTGGAAGGCTTGAACCAAGACTTCCTACTTAAGGGATGTTCCAGGACATAATAACCTTAAAAATTTATAATATACTAAAAAAAGATAATACATGAAAAATTTCTCCAGCAAAAGTAATATACCTTGGTAAGCTCCTACACAGACTTTTGTAGCTTATACTAATATCTGCATAAGATAAGTAAGGTAATCAAGAGAAAACTGCATCATTTAGGGAAGACAGAAATAACATTAAGTGAGATAACAAGAGCAGCTTCTAGGTGCTGGCTGTCTTTAAAAGCCTAAGGACCCCCCTAACAACAATAAAGGATCATATCACAATAGATCACATTGTGTGTACTGATAAATAAGAAAGATAATCCCTAAACAAGTTACAATGATGCCTCTCTAAGAATGTATAATGTAGGCTACAAGTATAACGATAGTATAAAGTATATTTAAGTTCTAAGATGAGAATAGAGTGAATGGAAGTGCTAGTAAGATATACCTAGTTTCGCCTAACATCAAGTCCTCTAATATCTGCAGATGTTTTTGCCTAATATTAAGTAGCTAAGTACAGTACTTATATCTTAGGAGTTCTACTTTATCGATCGTCCATTGTTAACAACATTTTACCATAATTCATCTATACCAATAATAAGATTGAAGATTTTTGCTCTTTGAACATTTATATAATAAAAAAATTACGTCTTACCTGCGCGAGCGAACAAAAACGGAATTATTTTTCTCAGCTGAGATTTTTAACTAATCTAAAAAATCTAAGGTGTTTTGTTGAATACTCTTTATTACCTACATTTTCATATGTTATATACAAAAAAATAAATGCCATTTACATGGTGTTTTAACCCAAAAAAACATTGTTTATCCAGGGTAAACTTGAAAACGACTGGGCCGATTTCAATGACATTTTTACAAAAAGTTACTTAATATTGTAACTTATATTATAGGCTACTTTTTATTTCGAATAAATTTGTCTGTTTGTTCTGAGTTAACTTGAAAACGGCTGGTCAGATTTAGACGAGATTTCACATACAGGTAGTAAACATTACAAAAAGTGCTATGAAATACTTTTTATTTCGAAAATGTTTAGATTTTCTGAGCAAAAAAAATTAAAACTATAAAAGCATACATCGCCAAACTTAAAAACGCTAGGAAGGCGGGCTGGGATCAGCTAGTCGTAAAAAAAAACGTTTTTAAAAGGTCCAATAATATAAAATTTGGACAAATTACGATATATTGAAAGTGCATAAAATATCTTCGTATAGATTGAAAGGAACGATTTTAACTCCATAGATCATAAAAGTTGATGTTAAAGTTCATCACTTCCCAAAGGCTGTAAAATGCAATAAATGATTCACTATTGATCCGATAAATCAAAGGCAAGCCGTTTAATATCTTATGGTCGCTTATAAAAAGTGAATTTATGATTTCAAATTTAACATTCTCGAAACTTTTACGATGTCAACTATCAATGTACCTGTTTGTGTTTTGAAATATTTGAAGATTTTCGGAGAGCTATCATTTAATAAAAGATTAAATTACTAATTTAAGAGAAAAATTTCCATTCGACTATTTCGAATGATAAATCCATGTTTTCCTGTTAAATGTTAAGTGGGTTCAAAAATGAGAGCGTTTTGATATCTTTTGGGAGTTTCAATGATTGTACTAACAAACAATTAAGATAATGCATCCACATTGATAACAAAATTAACTTAAAATATTTCCTTAGATTTCAATATTTAAAAATTGTTGATTAAGTGAAATTTTCAAACGTTATCAATTAATTAATGGTACAAACTCAACACGTTATAAAATCACAGAAATTTTGTGATTGGCCAAAATCACGCCGCGGCAGTTTGAACTGTTACTTTCCTCAATAAATTCGTCAAAGTGCGAAATTTTTTTCGAATCATTTCCGATAGATTATAGCGTCATAAAATTAGCATTTTATTTTAATTATTTTTTTTTAAATGAGAGAGTAAAAATTGTATCGTAACAAAATAACAAAAGATTAAATCTACCTTTATGTATGTCGGGGAAAAAGGAAAATTTTTTTTTTGAAAGGTTAAATAGTAATAAAATTGTTTTATTGTATTCATTAGAATAAAAAAAAAAGTAAAGAAGCGATTTTTTAGGTTCTTATGGGAAGAAGAAAAAAATCTTATATATAGAGGTCTATTCATTGCCAGTCGTAATTTTTTAATTGGTTTTTGCTAATTTTCGTTAAATGACCGTGTCCTTGTTGTGTTTGTTTTATTTTTTAAAATAAAATTATTTTATGCTGCTTCTTAGTTTTTTAGTGCATTTTTAATGTATGCAATGAGAAAAGAACAAAATCAATTTTGAATCTGATCTAGGTAAAGAAAAAATTCATCTGAAAGTCTTCCATTTGATGTCCACCTTTCAGATGTTGTCTTGGTCAATATTCGTATAAATTTTCCCGATCTTTGGACTCTTAAAAGATTAAGAAAACTTGGTTAAGCCAATATTTATGGTGCCATTTATTGCGACAATGTTCCTATGGTTTATTACACACGGAAAAAAATGTGTTGTAGTTTTAACAACATTCCTTGTTAATTTTACTACATTAACTAGTATTATATAGGATGACACCACGTGTGGTAAGGTTTAACAGTCAAGTGTAATTAAAAAAACTGTAGTATTATTTAGAACACGAACTAGTAAAAATGTAGTTGAATTTTTGACACTTGCATTTATTTGTCAAAATTATTGGTTATGTTGTACGCGCCGTATTTTTTTGAATAAAAACGTTTTTTTCGCCGCATGCGCACCTTAAAAATCTTAAAAATATAATTATAGAAAAAGGTAAAGATGGCTCTGATGTTTTTTTTCTCAGCCGTTTGACAAGGTTTTACAACATAATGGAGTAATTTGTGCATTGTATCTAGTATTATATACACCAAAAATGGTAACGATTACAATTTTGTTAAAATTCGTGGCGTAACAGAAACGCCAAAATTTGTTAATTGTACAACACTCAGTAGTTGTAACAGCTACATATATTTACTACACTATGGTAGTAAAAAATACTATACGTTAGAGCTGAATACAACAGTGTGTTATCTGCTGTTACATTTGTGGTTATTGTGAACACAAAGTGCAGTAAAAATATTACTAATTTAGTGTTGTAAATTTTACACCACTATTTTTTTCCGTGTAGTGTTGAAAACTAAGGGATGAAACATTAACTTCTTATTGGATAGCTCGATTTTGATAATTCTTTTTTAATTGGTAGAACAAAATTTTAAATTAACTTCATATTAAGTTTTTTAAAAAAAAACTCCACTCATAAGGGGTTAAAAATTAGGGTTGAATTAATATTATAAATTTTTCCTGACTAACCCGATTTTGATAATTTTGTTTCTATTACGTACATCGTACCTTTAAATTGCTCACATTTCAATTTGAAGGAAAAAATATACCCCCTAAAGATGAAAATAGGGGCTGCAATAGTGACATTTAACTGAATCATCGATTTTTCGTTTTTGAAGATATACTTCTTTAGGCGCGTTATGAAAAAATGATAAGAGTAAAATTTTAAGATGCGCGCGCATTTTCAGCCAAAAATTAACAAAATGAAGTTAGTCGCTAAACCATTGGGTTTCCTGGCGGGCGTAATTTGAATTTTTGTTGTATTTATTTTTATATTAAAATTAAAAATAATTATATATACAAATGACACATATTATTAATAAATAAGTTATTACTTTTCTTGAATTTTGCAGTAGCTGTTATCATACTATTTGAAATTTAATGATGAAAATGACGTCTGCATTTCATGCATATTCTTAGTTATCACGAAATCTGGGATTTTGAAATGATTCAACCATCTTAGAATAATAATTTAGTAAAACAAGACATGAATAAGATTAAGACATTTACTTTGAAAAGTAGCTACCTACTTTATTTCGCAATTTCTATGAAGCTTCGTTTTCATGACATGCAAGAATTGTTAACCAGAAAAATGATCCTGACACATTTTATAAACGTCTTGCAGCGTTCTTTGGATATAATTTATTGATACAAATTAAAATATTATTCTCTTAATTTTATTTTTAATAATTATATCTTTAAATATGTATATATATATTATTATTATTAACTATTAAATTACAGTTTTTTAAAATTGATTATTTGAATAAAATTAATAAAAACTAATTTTTAATGATACCAAAGAAGTAGAACTTCTCACGCGCCTACATAAGTACACGCAACCACTTTTTTTTTTTTTTTGGAATTTCCTTGGCTGACACCAACTCCAAAAATAACAATAGTTGTACATTGTATCATCCTAATAATTTGTAAGTTGTAGACCCTGCAAGGATATGCCATTATTTTGTTACTTTTTAGTGCATTTTTTGTTTAAAAGTGTTTATTTATTTTGAAGTCGGTTTTTCATTTTTTTTATAATTTATATTTATAATCAAACATCTTTGAGATAATATAATATTAATAAAGGCTTACTAATTGAGAAAGTTCTGGAACGATTTTTCATAAATCTCAAACTAATCACATTTGAAAAGACAAACCATAAAACAAGGGATAATACGAAAAGCCTTTATAATATCCCAAGTTAATTTAATATTTGAGTCAAAAATTCTGGAAAAAAAAATCTGGTCAAAAAAACCTAAACAGAGAATGTCAAGGTCAACTAAACACCAACAGAATAAAAGGTTGTCTCATTTTAACAAACGGAAATAAAAAAATCTTCAGCTGTCAAACACATTTAACAACTATACATTGATGGTTTTGTGTCCAATCTTTAAGAGATTTCTGCCCCAGACCCTCAATTGCAATCCTTTTTGGTTTTTAACGATTAAACAATGAATAGTTTAGTCACCAACTTGACTCACGACCAGAATCACAACGTTTGCGTTCAATTTCAGTGTCCAATGATAAAAATAATTTTTTGTGACAAACCACATTACTCAGTCAGACCTAACAGTGACTAAAATCCTACCATAAAATATTTCTAATTATCTCTTTGTTCGTAAATTCATTCCAATTTAATTTTGAAATATTTTCAAAACATCTCCTAAAAAATTATTACAAGACGTGTAAATACAACCTTTTCAGTTTTAAACAATTTCTACCCTTATTTAACACAAAAAAAAATCCTTACAAAAACAGGATTTGTTTTTTTTTTGTCAAATCACTTGTGATTTCCTATATATATTCGTTTACTAAAATAAGTAAAACATAGATCAGATTTAAGAAAGTAAACCGATTTATAAAGATGAGAGATTATCCTGCAAGCAGCAGGATAACTTAGACGTCATTGTGCCTACTTATACAATTTTATAATAAAAATATGTCATTCCCCTGGAATTTGATGTTATAACGTAATTAGGATTTTACTGTTCTTGTATGTGGGTGAATAAAATGTTTCAAGTACCTTTTCGTCCCATTGGAACTGTATAGCTCAAGTCTTGGAATTCAATGTTGACCGGGGGTCGTTGAGGCAAATGACTTAGCGTCTTCGGTTTAGTAATCACCGGTTCTAACTCCATTGCATACAAACGATAAAAACTTCACCGAGGAACAAAAACAAAAAGAAAAACCAAACACCACACTTAACGAGTTGTTCGATACCGATAACGGCGTTAGTCGGCTCACTTTCTCACAGCCCAAAAACAACAACAACAACAACAAACAAAAAAATGATTTTAAACGTGTCGCATTCGCGACTGCATTATTCTAGCGCGGCTCGACTCTCGTTCTGGGTCTATCCCAACGATTGGCTTCGATCTCGTGTTCCAAATATCGGTGATTGGATCGTGTAACGTAAAGTAAAGGTAAGAGTATTGTAACGGTGTTAATCGTGTCGAGCGTCGTTTATGACTCCCGATGTGTGTCAGAAGCACATGGATTTTACTTGCTCTCTCGACGTGACGATAGCGGCCGCGGGAGTTGCGCGATATTAACTGTACCACGGCCACGAACTTTTTTCCGAGCCTATTTCAGTGCTCTCTGTCTGAATGAGAGCGAAGAATTCAATTAGTCTCACAAATTGCCATCACTTAAACTCACTTAAAAGTCCTTTTCAGTGTGCGACCGACTGCACATCACGATCTTCACAGTCGACAACAAACGGAAGCCAAACGTCAAGAAATTGACCAACCTTGAAACAAATTATTTGATTTTCCCTTTGAAGTCCATTCAGTGAGCGACTAAACCTGGATTTCCATACTAAATTTTAAGAACAATTCATTCCAAAAAATATCCAATTACTTGATCAATCCCTTGAATAAAAAATATCTGCTGCGAGGCGTCACAGTACTTTCTTTTACTTTCGTTTATGAAACTTACTGTTGGTTAAAAGAACTATAAGTACTTTATAACTATACAAATATATATAAACAACTATTGTATATGCAAACAGCCCATATGCATATGGATATACGAATTCCGAACTTTCACCCCATAACCGCCCTTATTCGAATTTTTCCAGGAAAAAGTTCAAATAAAAGTTGTAGCCACTAATGAGTCTAAGAACTATAGAAATTTTAAAGAAACTCGTTGGAGCCGTTTTCGAAAAAAATTGAAAAGCTCAAAAACTTTCAACCAAAAGCTTCGCGGCACAACTAGGTATAATATGGAGGCCAGATTCCAAGTTTGGTGAAATTCGGATAAAGCTTTCGATACGATATGGCTGTCACACACAGACATGTTTCTAAAAACCAACTCAGGGGAACTCAAAACATATATTTCCGGTGAAAGCTCGAATTCGAAAATTCGACCCGATTGCAATACTTCCTTTACTATCTATATAGAAGTAAAAGAAAGTAAATAAACAGAACTATATGAATACAACCTATAACATATTTAACATATATGAATTCCCAACCTTCACCCCAGAATCGTCCTTATTCGAATTTTTCCAGGAAAAAGTTTCAAATAAAAGTTGTAGCCACTAATGAGTCTAAGAACTATAGTTAGTTTAAAGAAAATCGTTGGAGCCGTTTTCGAAAAAAATACAAAAAGCTCAAAAACGCCAAGAGTAAAGTAGAGCTTTCGGTTATCCGATTTCAACCAAAAGCTTCGCGGCACAAAACGGTATAAAATGGAGGTCAAATTTCAAGTTTGGTGAAATTCGGATAAAGCTTTCGATACGATATGGCTGTCACACACACACACAGACATTTTTTTAAAAACCACTTTTTTGGACTAAGGGGACCTCAAAACATGTATTTCCGGTGAAAGCTCGAATTCGAAAATTCGACCCGATTACATTACTTCAATTAATATCTATATAGTAGTAAAAGAAAGTAAAAAGTGGTTGTGTGTACGTATGTACGCGCGTGATAAGTTATACTTCTTTGGTATCATTAAAAATTAGTTTTTATTAATTTTATTCAAATAATCAATTTTAAAAAGATGTAAATTAATATTTAATAATAATAATTATAAAAAAAAATTTAAAGATTTAATTATTAAAAATAAAATTAAGAGTATAATATTTTAATTTATATCAATAAATAATATCCAAAGGAAGCTGCTAGACGTTTATAAAATTTGTCAGGATCATTTTTCTGGTTAACAACCACTTAATCTTATTCATATCTTGTGTTACTGAATTATTATTCTAAGATGGTTGAATCATTTCAGAATCCCAGATTTCGTGATAACTAAGAATATGCATGAAATACAGACGTCATTTTCATCACTAAACTCCAAATAGTATGAACATAGCTACTGCAAAATTCGAGAAAAGTAATAACTTATATTTATTAATAATATGTGTCATTTGTGTATATAATTATTTTTTATTTAAATATAAAAATAAATTTAACAAAAACTCAAATTACGCGCGACAAGAAACCGAGTGTTTTTGCGGCCAACTTCGTTTTGTTAATTTTTGTCTCAAGATGGCCATCCATCTAAAAATTACCCTCTCATCATTTTTTCATAACGCGCCTAAAGAAGTATATCTTCAAAAAGATCTAGTCGAAGAGGAATCGAGGTTTGAATACCCAAAAACTATTTCAGTGGATTCCTATTTGAAAATGTCTTCAATAGACAATAAAAAAGTAGGCGCGTGTACTTATGTACGCGCGTGAGAAGTTATACTTCTTTGGCACCATTAAAAATTAGGTTTTATTAATTGCATACAAATAATTAATTAAAATAAAATTTAGATAATAATATTTTAATTTATATCAATAAATAATACATACGGATAGTTAACCTCAATTATATTGGAGCACTTGAAAAAGTATATAAGCACATTTTTTTTCACTAAAACTTACGAATAGTAAAATATCTGGTGCGAGGCGTCACACAACTTTCTTTTACTTTCATTCATGAAAATACTCGCTGTTAGTTAAAAGAAATATAAGCACTTTGTAACAATACATATAAACAGTGCTATATGCATACAACCTATAGGGCTATATGTATATACACAAATTCCCAACCTTTATCCTAGAACCGCCCTTATTCGAATTTTTTCAGGAAAAAGTTTCAAATAAAAGTTGTAGCCATTAATGAGTCTAAAAACTATAGAAAGTTTAAAGAAAATCGTTGGAGCCGTTTTCGAAAAAAATTGAAAAAGCTCAAAAACGCCTAGAGTAAAGTAGAGCTTTCGGTTAACCGATTTCAACCAAAAGCTTCGCGGCACAACTAAGTATAATATGGAGGCCAGATTCCAAGTTTGGTGAAATTCGGATAAAGTTTTCGATACGATATGGCTGTCACACACAGACATGTTTCTAAAAACCACTATTTTGGACTCAGGGGACCTCAAAACATGTAGTTCCGTTGAAAGCTCAAATTCGAAAATTCGATCCAATTACAATACTGCCTTTACTATTAAATAGTAAAAGAAAGTAATATGTATGTATACACTATACAGCTTATATGTACATAGGTATAGGTATACGAATTCCGAACCTTCACCCCAGAACCGCCCTTATTCGAATTTTCCCAGGAAAAAGTTTCAAATAAAAGTTGTAACTACTAATGAGTCTAAGAACTATAGAAATTTTAAAGAAAATCGTTGGAGCCGTTTTCGAAAAAAATTGAAAAAGCTCAAAAACGCCAAGAGTAAAGTAGAGCTTTAGGTTAACCTATTTCAACCAAAAGCTTCGCGGCACAACTAGGTATAATAGGGAGGTCAAATGCCAAGTTTGGTGAAATTCGGATAAAGCTTTCGATACGATATGGCTGTCACACACAGACACACAGACACACACGCAGACATGTTTCTAAAAACCACTTTTTTGGACTCAGGGGACCTCAAAACATGTATTTCCGGTGAAAGCTCGAATTCGAAAATTCGACCCGATTACAATACTTCCTTTACTATCTATATAGTAGTAAAAGAAAGTAATAATTTTAATCAAAATATTCAATTTAAATCACAACTGAATTTAATTTATTTGTGGAGCGGACATTTTTACGAGAGGTGCGGTTCTTTTGAATTTTAGCACGACGCGTTGGACAGAGATGACGGGGCAATGTCCAAACTGCATTTAAGCGTTACGGACTTGCGCTGTGATGATAAAATAGACCGATACTAACGCTTTTAAGAACAGCGCGCCGTACTAATAGCCTAAAAGTAATCTGAAGTTTAACACGTTTTTTTTTCGAGTCACCGTTTGTGCAGTAAATTTGTATTTTTATGACTATATAATGACTGAAATACTGTGAAGAACTATGGTTTACAATGAAAATAAAATCCAAAGAAGGCTGCAAGACGTTTATTAAATGTGTCAGGATCATTTTTCTGGGTAACAATTCATGTATGTCATGAAAACGAGGCTTCATAGAAATTGCGAAATAAAGTAGGTAGCTACTTTTCAAAGTAAATGTCGTAATCTTATTCTTATCTTGTTTTACTAAATTAATAGTCTAAAATGGTTGAATAATTTCAGATTCCCAGATTTCTTGAAAACCAAGAATATGCATGGAATGCAGACGTCATTTCCATCACTAAACTCCAAATAGTATGATCACAGCTACTGCAAAATTCGAGAAAAGTAATAACTAGTTATTTAATAATAAGTGTCATTTGTATATATAAATGTTTTCTTAATAAAATATTAAAAATATATTTAAAGAATTAATTATTTCTAATTTAAATATAAAAATAAATAAATAAAACAAAAATTCAAATTACGCGCGCCTATTTAAAAAACCGAGCGGTTTTGCGGCAAACTTCATCCTGTTTATTTTGTGTCACGCTGATGCGCGCGTATCTTATAACTTCACTCTCATAATTTTTTCAAAACGCACCTTAAGAAGTATAACCTCAAAAACCAGCAAAAAGTGAAGAAATTACACGAAAGGTTTCATAAATTAACATTGGATTTAAGACTTGATTTTAAGCCTTTAAGTGAACTCCTAAAAGATCTATCTAATACAATTATAAAATATTCAGAAAATGTTTTTGATCAAAAAAAAAAATTTAAGTTATAAATTTTTAAGGAACCATTTTTTGTATTTCATCTGCTGAATCATTCTAAATTTATCTTCATCCGAAAACCAAACATTAACATTAAATAGAACAACCTTGAATCGAATTACTCATCAATGCTCTGAAAACGTTATTTGAATTTTCCTCAAACATTTTCAATCAATGAAAATTCCATTTTCTTTCTATCGCATGCACATGCATATAAATTGTAAACACACAGAAAATTTCCAACTAAAGAGGGGGAGGGTTAGGTTGTTGAACTCTCGAAGTGGAACACTGTGTATATTTATATAACTCGCATGTAAACACACTCCAAATAGAACTCCATTATTTGTATGCAAGTGATACATCGATTCTTTCGCTCGACAGAAAAGATGCACTTTACTACCTTTTAAGCCATTTTGTTGTTATTCTTTATTAAAAAAGACCATATGTATAAAGGAAAAGACTTGTGATGTTATAATCAATAAATTCTATATTTCAAATGTGATATATTGTGGTTGTATTGACCTAATTAGAGATTGTCAAGAGTCATTATGATAGTACCGTTATTATAAGGAAGGAGTGTTTGAGGTTTGACCATTAAACGAAGAATGGAGTTTTCAAGGTTCAACCCTTGTTGATGCATAAAAAATGAATGATTCGTAAATTGGTGGTTATTATAATTAATTCGAAATTTACAGTTAAACCTGTTTCTCTTATAAATGATTGTCGATCTTTTATGTTTCACAATGCCTGTTTGATGAATGAATTGTCGAGTGAAACTACAACTTTTGTAGTTTTTTTTTCTTTTATAGTATGTACTAGAAATTAATTAGGTCAAGAATTTGGATTTTTTTTAAAACGTAATATGCTTGACATTTAGACTTGTAAATGAAATAATGAGCGAAATCAATGCTTGGTTTGATTTGGCATTTAGATATTAAGGGGGTATTTTAGTCTAGGAATTTGAAAAAATCGAAAAAATTTTTTTTTTATTATCCGATAGTTTATATATAATCAAAAATATCTCCCTTAAAGGATTTTTTAAAATTCAAATTACTTCCGAAATTATAGCCGTTTTAGTGTCGTGGCAACTAGACCTCTTGAGGCTTAACGTAAAACTTTAAACGCGTTTTTCTCGAAACTACTTTTTTCGATGTGGTAGACATAATATCTCAAGTTCTAATCAGCCGATTTACTTAAAATTTGGTATGAATATTCTTTAAATATCTCTCTATCGTATGAATCAACAAAAAATGAAAATTTTAAATTTGTTATATTTTTAAATAATTAGACAAAGTTAAAAAATGAGTGAAAAAATCGAACTTTATTTTGGAGTAGCCGCCATTTTATGAAAAAATTTTTTTTTCCAGTTTTGGAGGTTCCTGCGATAGCAACATTCGTACTTATCAAGAATTCATAATTGTTTTATTTTTTAAATAACCACAAGGGTAGAAATCATGGCGACGAGGACACGGCCTTTTTTTCCCCCCTCTACTTTAGAAACGCACAACTCAATGAAAGAAAAAGTGGTTGCGTGTACTTATGTACGCGCGTGAGAAGTTATACTTCATTGGTATCATTAAAAATTAGTTTTTTTTAAATTTTATTCTAATAATCAATTTTAAAAAACTGTAATTTAATATTTAATAATAATAATACTATATTTAAAGATATAATTATTAAAAATAAAAATAAGAAAATAATATTTTAATTTATATCAATAATATTAACCAAAGGAAGCTGCCAGACGATTATAAAATTTGTCAGGATCATTTTTCTGGTTAACAATGCATGCATGTCATGAAAACGAAGCTTCATAGAAATTGCGAAATAAAGTAGGTAGCTACTTTTCAAAGTAAATGTCTTAATCTTATTCATGCCTTGTTTTACTAAATTATTATTCTAAGATGGTTGAATCATTTCAGAATCCCAGATTTCGTGATAACTAAGAATATGCATGAAATGCAGACGTCATTTTCATCATTAAATTTCAAATAGTATGATAACAGCTACTGCAAAATTCAAGAAAAGTAATAACTTATTTGTTAATAATATGTGTCATTTGTATATATAATTATTTTTAATTTAAATCTAAAAATAAATAAATTAGAAAATAAATACAACACAAATTCAAATTACGCGCGCCAGGAAACCCAATGGTTTTGCGACTAACTTCATTTTGTTAATTTTTGGCTGAAAATGCGCGCGCATCTTAAAATTTCACTCTCATCATTTTTTCATAACGCGCTTAAAGAAGTATAACTTCAAAAATTAATTTTGTGTACGCTCGGAATATATAAAAACAAATGATAAAAAATGGATAGTAAAAATATCAAATGCTTATTTTTTATCAATTGCCAAAAAACGCTCGAGGCCTCTTCGGACCTCTAGACTAAAATACCCCCTTAATATTTGACTTGATTGAAGTCTTTAAGACAAGTAGCTTAAAAATTATGAATGAATCTGTACTTACAATTAGTACGATTATTTGTAATTCAATCATATGATCTTATGGTCAGTTGAGCCGCGAAGTTTTTGGTTGAAATCAGTAAACCAAAAGCTCCGCTTTATTCTTAGATTTTTTGATCTTTTCCAATTTTCTCGACAACGGCTCCTATAGTCCTTAGACGTTTTAATACCTACGACTTTTATTTGAAACTTTTTCCTGGGAAAATTAAAATAAGGAGGTTAAGGGTGTGATTTCGAATATAATAGAGGCTATTAATTAAGTTATAGTATAAGTCAGCCCCCTACAACTCCATGTTGCAGAAAATGACCGTATTTTGTCATTCCTTGCAGATAGCGCTAGTAGTACAGTTGAACGAAGACTTTTATGGAGGTTAGAAATATTTTTTTTTAAACTTCAAGAAAATTACTTTTATTGTTATCATTATTATTGCTATTATATGATAATAATTATGAAGATGTCATTGGTGAGAAGTAACGATGATAATATGACAACACAAACAGTTAACAGCTGTTTTTCAAATAAACTAACAGCGCCACCCAAAGGTACTAAAACATGCGACACAAACGGTCACTTTTTTTAGTCTTTCTCGTATTTAAGGGACATAAATAAAGTATATAGGGACATAAAAAATATATAAAAATGCTGGTATAAATAAAGTTAAGTTTGCCACTAAGTGACCTTGGTTGACTAGATATTTGCCCTATACGACAGTGATTCTGGGTTTGAATCCCAATGAAAGCCCAAGATTTTGTTTTGATTTTCGGTTTCGACGGTCGCTAATGACCAGTAGTTGATGCGACCTTAAATAAAATATAAAAAAAGTTATGTTTTTAAAGCTTTTTAAATGTTATATAATTTATCATTTTTTTAACCATTCGTGGGTTTTATTTATGTTCTTTTAACCTACAGCGAGTTTCATATGAGAAAGTAAAAGAAAGCACGGTGCGGAAGTCAAGTTGTATACCTTATATATTAATTTTTATTCTACCCTAGATTCCAACATAAATGCCACAACAATAAAGTTTATGTATTCCAATCTAGTATGATTACTTACAGTTTTTCATTGTTGGTGTTACCTAAATGTGGACATTTGTTGATATTATAACAATCCCATGAACTAAGGTAATATTTTTAAATTCTTTGTAAATAATCTCAAAATGTTTGTATTTATGTATGTACCTATTATTTAATAAAAATATTTTTAATCAATTTCGTGCTAAATTTTTACGACTTTCTCAACACAATATAAATTAATACTTAGGTGTATAAATTCTTCTTAAAATTTTTTAGTTTATATTTTACAAAAAAAAACTTTCTTTGTCCACTTTTAAGATGTTGCAAAAACATTTTTTTGTGTCACGAACTGTTATTGCAATTTATTATAAAATATAACCACCAAGTAAATTTTGATATTTTAAAATATGTAAAAATGTAAATTTTAAAACGTTGCATTAAAAGCTAATTGTATGTATAAGTTTTGTGTAATCGCTTAGCAAAAAATTGTCATTTTTATTATAATAAAATTTATCTTTTTAAATAGGTATTCAAATAATTTGTAATTGTATAATAATGTAGCAGCAAGAAAATAAGGTGAAAAAAAGACTTTATTGAAATTTTTAATTGTAAAATATCAATAAAACTCAATTATCTAATCGAAAAATGACGATATATATGTACAAGTATGTAATTACTCAATTAGTATAAAAAAATTTAGAACTTACAAATAGATAAATACAGCCGATAAAAAAGTTCAAAATTTCAATGCCATATTCTTATAAAAATTAATAACAATTAAAGTGTAACATTCAAGTTTTTTTAATTAACAAAATATCATTTATGACAATAGAGAAAAAAATTAAAAGCCTTGATTTTCGAAACTGCATTTTTGCAATTGTAAATGGTAATCATGATGGCTATGATTAATGTCTGAAGTTTGACTTTTTTTCTTGATCTTTTGCAATAATTATGCGAAATTTAAGTGACTTTGTTACCTTAAAAACGAGACAATAATTTTAATTATATGGTCCAACTTCCAGATAGTTTTATTTGAGACAAAGCATTCAAAAATTAAATTTTATTGGTCTCGTTCGAACGGATGAAAATTTTGTAATATTTTATTTTTTTTTTTAAATTGGTTCGTCATTTTTTAATATTTGATACCGAATGAAATATTTCATCAATTTCTTAGTTTTAATGGTTTAAACTTTTGAATTATGATTTATCAACTTTGATCTATAGGCCAGTCAAAATCGACATAAAAAATAGCTAAATTCGCAAAACATGATGTATTATTTTCTAGTATGTTGTTTGGACCCATTAGGGCTATATTATATTCTCAAGATTGCAACTCTCAAAAAGTTGTGGAAAAAATTTTATAGGGGAAAAACTGGACAATTTTTGACCGAGCAGAATCTGAAACAAGTTCCGAAATTTTACGGGTATTCCTGTATAAAAATTTTTCCACAACTTTTTGAGAGTTGCAAACTTGAGAATATAATATAGCCCTAATGGGTCCAAACAACATACTAAAAAATCAGATATACATCATGTTTTGTTAATTTATTGTTGATTTTGACTTGCTTACTAGTTAAAATATATAAATGCTTTAAGCCTTTGAAAATGGTAAAAAGTGAAAAAAATTATATTAGGATGAAACCCATTGGAAAAGGAAGAGAATATAATAAAAATTAAAGGAAAAATAAATTACGGTAGATCTGAGGTAGCGAAATGGAAAAGCGGAGTGTTTTTAAGGGTAGAAATGGTTTCCTAGTCTAAGTCCTATGGAAAAAATTATTGTGTGGTTTTACGAAACCACGATGCAAGTGAAACTTTTTCTCGGATTTTAGGCACTTAAGTGACTGAAAATTTTCGGAAAATTATTCAATTTAGGGTATGAAAATAGAATAGAAAGAAAGGGATGTGGCACGAATTCACTGTCTGACGTGACGCGCATCGTTGGAACTATTTTTGAATTTCCTAGCTAACAATGTTACATTTAGCGACATGCTAAAGACAGGCCAAAAAATTTGAGACGATGTATAAAAAGTTTCACTTTAAAAAGTTAAATGGCAAAGTTGTAGATAATACCTACGTAGATCTACAAATGTTGTGGTAACACTTTCTTCACATAACCTCAAAATTTATGTGAAAAATTCAAATTACCAAGTTGTTGATTTTTAATTATTTTTATCTTTTAAAAAAAATTTTTACCCGAACTTTGGTGAAAACATATCTTTTAATGTCCCAAACACACTGTATTTTTTTTTTAATTAAAATATTAATTTTTTCACCTTATAATGACTTAATATCGAAAAAACACCCTATTTTTCAATCGAAAATTCTCATGTCAAAACATCTGATTTTTTTAAAAAGTTGGTGAGCTTTTTGTTTGTTGAAACCTCTACTTTTTGATGGTGCTAAAAATATATACTTTACAATGTTAAAGGTTCTCAGAAAATGCAATAATTGAGGTGTAAATTTTAATAAATTGTTCGAAATTGTGTTATGTACAATTGTATTACTTAGTTTGTACAATTTCGAACAATTTATTAAAATTTACACCTCAATTATTGCATTTTCTGAGAACCTTTAACATTGTAAAGTATATATTTTTAGCACCATCAAAAAGTAGAGGTTTCAACAAACAAAAAGCTCACCAACTTTTTAAAAAAATCAGATGTTTTGACATGAGAATTTACCGATTGAAAAATAGGGTGTTTTTTCGATATTAAGTCATTATAAGGTGAAAAAATTAATATTTTAATTAAAAAAAAAATACAGTGTGTTTGGGACATTAAAAGATATGTTTTCACCAAAGTTCGGGTAAAATTTTTTTTTAAAAGATAAAAATAATTAAAAATCAACAACTTGGTAATTTGAATTTTTCACATAAATTTTGAGGTTATGTGAAGAAAGTGTTACCACAACATTTGTAGATCTACGTAGGTATTATCTACAACTTTGCCATTTAACTATTTAAAGTGAAACTTTTTACATATCGTCTCAAATTTTTTGGCCTGTCTTTAGCATGTCGCTAAATGTAACACATTCTCGGCAGGCAATCGGCAAGTGTTTGGCAGAGCTCGTATACACATTGTTAGCTATATACAATGTTGTTTTGAAGGTTGTTGAAGGTGTTGTTTTAAGGCATATATTTTTAGCACCTTCAACAAGTAGAGGTTTCAACAAACAAAAAGCTCACCAACTTTTTTAAAAAATCAGATGTTTTGACATGAGAATTTTCGATTGAAAATTAGGGTGCTTTTTCGATATTAAGTCATTATAAGGTGAAAAAATTAATATTTTAAATAAAAAAAAAAAAAATACAGTGTGTTTGGGACGTTAAAAGATATGTTTTCACCAAAGTTCGGGTAAAAATTTTTTTTAAAAGATAAAAATTAAATAGTTGGTAATTTGAATTTTTCACAAAAATCTTGAGGTTATTTTAAAAAAATTTAGCACAAAAGTTGTAGATCTACTTATTATTTATAACTTTGTTATTTAACTTTCCATAGAACTTGTAGTTTTGTCGGAAATCGAGATTAACCGTTTCTACCCTTAAAAACGTCCCCCTTTTCCACTTCCCCACCTCAGATCGACCGTAACTTATTTTTCCTTTCATTTTTTTTATATTCTCTTACTTTTTTAATGGGTTTAATCTTACTATAATTTTTTTTTTTTGTTCAAAAATATCTACCCTGGTCTAAAAATGTTTTAAAGCTTACAAACTTTACAATTACTAAGGACCCGATCATAGTCCATTGACTTGTTTTTAACTTTTTACTTAAATTTCAGTTAGTCCAAGGCGCATTAAACTTCGAAATTGTATCCACCTTGTATGTATTATTATATAATTTTAAAAGTGGCGAAATTTATAGTTTATTAGGTAAATACTCGTAAAAAATATTTGTAATAAATAATAATTAATTAAAATGTCGATTGGTATAATTGGTTTTATTTTTTAAAGAAATATTATTTATTGTATCTAGTTTGTAAGAATTTGAAAAATTTGTTGTTTTGACGAGCAACACAACATACCTATATATATTAAGCCATGTGGCCTTTGGCATTGAAATTTTTTCGCATATATAAAGTTTTGAAATAATGCCAGACTTTTGTCTTGAATCTTAAATGAATGATCACAAGTTAATCATACATTTTGTTGTTGTTTCTTCATTTTTTAAATGCTGTGACAAAAAGATTTTTCTCTTTTATAGTATTGTTTTTTAGTCCATTGAAATGTTACATTTTATGGGCTTACATACTGTGCAAAAGTCAGAGGACGCAATTTTTTTACGAGCTTCTGTTTAATTTGCAATGCTTGTTTGTTTAGATCAAATTTTCTTAATCTACAGAATTGAGATTTGGCAAGTTATTATGACATGTTATACAATTTAATTACAATTAAATACTGAATGGAAATGAACCTTAGCTCTTCGCTGATTTCATAAATTGTTTTCTTAATTTTACTCATTTATTACTTACTTTGGTTCTTTTACTGTTTTCTGTTCTGTTTTCTTCTAATAGAGGAATTCAATTGATTTATTATCAACTTAGAAACATGTTCAACGAAAACTAGAAAAATTTATGCAGCCTCTATGTATGGTTAAACCTACCTGAAAACATGGCCAACTACTATTGGGTAGTACCCTTTTTACTAGGGAGATTTAAAAAAATCCACTAGGGGCAGCACCGGTGGGGGGGTACATTTGTTTGGATTCTCTATTGCAACAGCGTCAAACGCACATCTTATTATAATTAGAACTAGCTGATACCCGCGACGTCGTCTGCATAGGTTATTATGTTAGGAACATATTTAATTTACAAAGGAAAAACATTTGAAAAATTGAAAGCAAAAATATATAAAAAATAACCGAAAAGAACTTAGCGTAGAACATTTTTAACTATATGCCAAAAAATTGCTCCTTCAGAATCCGCTATTGCTCCAAGTGTAGAGTTATTCAATTTTTTGTTTATTAGTTGTTTGTTGTTTATTTTGTTATCTATTATTGTTTTGTGGCAACATATTGTAATTTTATTACCCTGGTGATTCAAACAACAGGTTACCAAAAATAATAAGATACCTGTGGTTGGATCGCCAGGGTGAACAAGAAAAATAAGAAATAAGAAATATTTTAGAACATCAAAAATCATTATACTATACCATCAATCTTATACCATCATCGAAAATAAAATATTTTAATATTGTCAATTATATTTCTAAAGTTTATTAGTTACTGTCAAAAATAAAAATTTCTATATATTTCAAAATAATCACTGATTTTAATTATTTTTTTTCAAAAATATGTTCTTTAAATGTTCTTTCCGGATCTGTAATTGCTCCGGGTGTATAGTTAATTAGTAATTCAATCAATTTTTAAACTATTCATGTTTATAAGGTCCAATGGAAGTTGATGACGTCATAGTACAACAATACATGTATAAATAGTTACAAATAATTAATAATTAAAAATATTGCAAAAATTTGATCAATTATTTGCGTAATGAATAGAGCAGTGAGAGAGCTTTAAAAAAAAAAAAACAAAAACTTAAATTAAAAATTATTTTGGGTTTTATAGTAATTTTAATTCTTGAGTTTGAAATTTTTTTAAAGATTTAACTATTAATTAACTATCAACTATACATCTGGAGCAATTGCAACTAAAAAAAAGTGACATTTTTGTATTTTACAACAATTTTAATTTTTAGTTTACAAATTTTTGAAAAATTAATTATTAATAACTGTACACTTGAAGAAATTGCGGATTCTGAGGGAGCAATTTTTTGGCATATAGTTTACTTAAAAAAAATTTTTCTCGCTAACTTAACTCTTTCTGGTTAATCAATATATGAAATAATAAAAGAACGTATTGAAATGTAATTTGGTTATTATAACGGTCGTAACTTAAAAAAATATTTTGCATCTGTATTAAGTGTAAAATATAAAAAATGTTAAAAGATAATTTTTAAAAAAGCTACAATAAATATTTTAAAAACTGCTAAACAAATAGACAATAGAATTCAAAAAATCTTTCTTAATCTAATATCACGTTGAGCTGCATTAAGCTGTCTACGCTCAAATATGAAATAATCAGTAGGCAGTGGAAGGAGGAACATCCTCTCTCCAGTCCATGCGCATTAAACCGTTTGCCCCATTCTATCAAAGCAACGAAAAATCCACCGCTTAACGCATTTTTTAAAACTTAAATTACTTTGTTTTTAATGAAGATATCGTGATGATTCTTTCTTTAGATAAAGACCAAGTATATAAGAAGTAAAACAAAAACAAAATTGATCTAAATCTATCCAGTAGTTTTTGAGTTAAAAGCGAACATTGGAAACAGCTATTATTTTATTTATATAGATAAATAAATATTGTGATTCAGAAGCTGTTCGTCATCGTCAGATAAAGTAGCATTCAAATCTAAAGTATCAATCGGACCGGGAGTAATATAATTATACATTATAGCATAACAAAATGATCGAGGAGCTTGGGATGGAAAATTTGCCCAGTTTGTAGTAGGATAACTGCATGATGTTGAACTTGGTAGAGTTGGCTTGAGTAATTTCATGCGTTCCTGTTTAATCGCTAGACATTTAACCACCATCAATTCCAACGAAAAATTTTTTATCATTACCGTTTGCTATGCATTATTCAATTCTCAAATATACAAAAAAAAAAAACAACTTAGTTAATTTAAAATAATAAAATTTTCAACAACACAATGACATATAAGAGAAAATTTATGAAGCAACTAACATTTCAACTAGGACATTTTTATTACCTGACACGGTTAAGCCACGACATGCCATCGTTTTAAATCCCGAACAAGATGATCTTGCACTTTTGCAAATTTCAATTTCGGACCTAGTACATCATCTTCCGTTAATTCCATGATAATTCTATACGTTTGACGTATTTGACGTTGTTGTCAAAAGAGAATTCAAAACATATGTACCCCCCACTAGTGCTGCCCCTAGCGGAGCTTTTTTAAATCTTCCCAGGAAATTGGCTAATTAAGGATGTACCGTTGAATATTCTTATTTTCAACGATAACTCGAAAATCCTTACATTTGGCTATAAGGAGATGAATTTTGAAAATGTGGGGAATTTTAAGAAGAACCCAACAAGGTAAATAAAATTAGTGGTGCCATTTAAAATATGATATTTTGCACAATTTAGCACGTGTTGCTTTACAATGCACTTTGAGATATTTAGTAACTACAACTGATTGTTTTTGATAACCTCGAGTGTACCTGCATCTTTAAGCTCTCAAACGAGCCTATGTCGAGCTTTCTACACAATTTAAAGTGGGAGTTATAGACCTTTTACAAGACGTCCGTTAGCTGCAAAATTTTCAACAAAAGGCATTTTTCTCGAAAACCTTAAGGGTTAGATGAGGTCTTGTTATTATGAAAGATGCTTAGAATTATTAATTAAATCGAGTTATGGGAGAACAAATAGAGCATGCCATTTAAAATAACGATTTTAGTGTCAACTTCCGGTATAACCGAAAATGTCAGAAAACTACAAATATTTTAGAAACGTAGCTCCAAACCAGTTAAGCTATAATCCTTATTTTTAGATTTCTATTATTTCAGGTTCTCCGGAAACTTTTAATGGCCGGTCTAGCTGGGACACCCTGTATAGATATCATATTATGAACACAACGAAGAAAATTGTTCAGAAGATATTTAAAAAAAAAAGTTATTTAATAATTTCATAAATTATGCGTAAATTTTTATTGATGTGTTTATATATTTGAATGTACATAATTCTCATAAGATTCCACGAATGATTTATGTCGATGTCAAGCCTTCGACGAGAATTAAGAATATCAACCTACGTCATTTCTTAAGAATGTAATGCCCAGAACTAATTAAATAAATCAAAAATATTAGATGGCAGTTTTAATAAATTATTCAACAATTGAATTTCTTCTTAAAAATATAACCCGTCAATGATTTTCACGTTAACCAATATAATTAAAGTTTCTTGGAGAGACTTATTCAAATTTATTTTTAGCATTAATTAAAACATTTGGCACGACGCGACGATATGTCATATTTAAATAAAATTTTACGCGCAAAATAGCGAATAATTTGTTGATTTTTTTTTTTTTTTTTTTTGAAGCAAAATTTAAACATTGCATTTACGGTGCAAAAAGTGAACCAACCATGGCCATCCACTTTCGAAAATACAGGAAATGTGCGCAAAAGAAAATGTTGAAACGATCAAATTTTAAGAATGTTATATGAATTGCTTTGCTAATTTTAACTGAACTTGAAATCGTTAATTAATCAAAATCGAAGGGATTGTGAAAACTAGAAGATTCACAGCTTAACTCACATTTTAGGATTTTTTACTTGATTTGAAACTATTAGGACAACAATTTAGAAAATTTCAAGTCAAAGCCAAGCCAACAATTAATATTATTAAATGGCTTAAAAGTCTGTGTTCATCGATTTTAAGCCAGGCCTTTGACAAAGTATGGCACGATTTCTTACCTACTGTATAAAATAAAAATAAATCTATCACACCTATGGAAACTTTTACAATACCTGGAAGGCCGAAAATTTAAAGCACGAATCAACACGTCATACTCTGATATTTATGATATAAAATATGGAGTACCTCAACGGAGTGTTTTGAGGCCCCTCTTGTACCTGTTGTATACCTCACCCTATTTACCTACAATACTCTGACCGAGACTTTCGTAGACGATACGGTGATCATGACAACTCATACTGATGCTGTCATTGTCTCTCAGCATATTCAACAACAGTACCTGGATCTGCTGAGCACGTGGGCGAGCAGATGGAAAATCACTATATATGAAGCCAAATCAGTGCAGGTTACCTTCGCACTCAGACAGAGGATATGCCCTCCGGTCACCCTAAATTCTTTCGAGATCCCCTTGTCAGACATTACTAAGTACTTTAGAATCTATCTGGACCGAAGGCTTACTTGGAAACACTACTTTACCCAAAAAAGGAAAACGATGTGCAACAGGTTTAAGAATCTACACTGGCTTTTGGGTAAACGCTCCAAACATTCACTTGAGTACAAAATATTGTAATACTGTCACGGACTTAATAATCAGATGGGTTCGGCCTATGCTTGTGTGAGCGTGACGGATAGATAAAGGCGGGTGTAGTCAACGGAACAATAAGTTTCTGGAACGTTCTCAAAAAGCTTAGTCTTTGAGACCACCTACCGCGAGGGTTTGACCAATAAAGGATTACTCGATAAGTGACGAAGACAAAAACTTCCAGTGTTTTCTGTGTGTAATTTTTTATGGATGGGAAAAAGACAGATTGAAAGACAAAAGAATCGAAAGTTCTAGTAACTGAATAAGTGGGGTAGGAATGTTCTGGAGAGATGGCCGAGTCCTGTATAAAAAGAATACATACAAAGACAGTTACACATAAATCGTCCTCAGGAATGATAAAATAAATCGTCAATGGACTCATAAATAAATCGTCAACGTGAGTTATACATAAACCGTGAATCGTGAATATTAAATAAACGGTGAATCGCGAGTGTTAAATAAATTGTGAACATTGCAGTGCATATCTATACCAATAATAAGATAGAAGACTACTTGAATACCTATATAATAAAAACGTTCCATCTTTCCTGCGCGAGAGAACGAAAAACGGAATCAATTTTCCCAGCTAAGATTTTTATCCAATCTAAAAAATTTAAGGTGTTTTGTTGAATACTCTTTATTGCCTACATTTTCATATATTTAATACAAAAAAATAAATGCCATTTACATTGTAATTTTCCCCCAAAAGACAGAGTAATAACAGGGTTTGTCCAGGGTAAACTTGAAAACAGTTGAGCCGATTTCAATGGAATTTTCACACAAAGTTATTAAATATTGTAACTTACATTATAGGCTACTTTTAATTTCGAATACTTTTCCCTGTCTGTTTGTTTGTTCTTGACAAACTTGAAAACGGCTGGTCCGATTTGGACGAGATTTTCACTACAAGTAGTAAATTACAAAAAGTGCTTTAAAATACTTTTTATTCCAAAATATGTTGATTTTCTGAGCAAAATAATAAAAACTATAAAAACTGCGCAACGAAAAACATACATCGGCAGGCAGTTGTGATACAATGTACATATACCATATCATATCGTAAAGACGACATGATTTTAAACTATGTAATTTGTTATTCTTATAAATTTATGTTCGCTAATTTGAAAATTATAACCAAGATAGAAGTATAGCGATAGGTTAAATTCCTAGAAACCATAAATCCATTGTGAATTTACGGGTAGGTAATATATTATTAATAGTTCGGCTGAGTAAACGTTCAAATTGTCGAGGGAGAGGAAGGAATTCCTCTGCAGTAATACTAATTTCATTCATAAAAATAAATATCTTAGTTCAAAAATGAGATCCGTAAGAATAAATAACAAAAACAGACAGTTCGACTTAAGTGATCCCAATTAGGAGTTTGACTAAGAGAGGTGAAGCCGTTAAGTAGAGCCCCCAGAACAAAAATAAATCCAGCCCAACTTATTTTTCAAGAGAAAATAGCAACTTAGATATGCCTATCGCGTTGTTTTTTTTACCAAAAACCTATATTCTTAATTTTCAATTTATTTTAGCAAGATATATAAGAATTCGTTGTCTAATCTTGGACCTCGGGAAATAGCTGACTTGCCGATAAGACATAATAACCTTATTACTATATCCTAGAATTATGAATTTAAAGCAATCAAACCTAATACTTCAGATCTTAAGATAACACATGAAATATTATTGATCCTAAAAAAAGGTACACTACCTAGAGGATAGCTACTAATCCACTCTACTAAAGTCAATAAATGATTTTATATGACATTTAGTGTGAAAGGTTCTCAAGGCTTAAAATTTTCTTAATATTTTACAATATTGAAAAAAACGTAAAGATCCTACCTATAAGTTAGCTTATATCTGTTCCTGGAAGAGTAGTTTAACGGATTTTCATGAACTTTTTATGAAATATAGGTCTAGAAATATCTAATTATCTTTATTTTGTAAAAATAGCTTAATTTCTTATTTTGGGTAAAATTTTCAATTATTCAATCAGACTAATTTAGATACCTACGCTCTGCGAAGCGGGCGGGTATCAGCTAGTAGTGAAATATAAACAGTGAGTGACAATTAGTGACTGTGACTATTGTAACAGTGAACTTAATCATTGTAGCAATAATTATTGTAAATAGTGTAAATAAATAAACATTTGTTGAAAATAAATTGTCGTCATTCAAACACAAATCCAAGAACCCATAAAAAACGTTACAATACAAAACAATAATAGTCTTCCAATCTGAACTCTGCTAGCAAGTCCAACATTAAGATATTACAAACAGTGTTTTGATTGAGTTACTCCATCAAAAGTGCTCAGAGAGCTGACAGGCGCTCCATGGTAAGTGAACATTGAAGCCCTGCGTACGGACTTCACAATTATATCAGTAGTCATTAAGATTGAGACTTTTGCCACCAATTACGACGAAAAGCTCCACCAACACCCGAACCCAGTAATGTTACGAGCCCTTGAGCCTCGAAATAGTAGGCGATTAAAGAAGAAGGTGCCCCCTGACCTGGTTATAGTATAAAGAAATAGGTACTCCATTGGGAGTATTCTCTATCAAGCCCGATCCAGACAGAAAAATTGGATAAAAGGACCATTCTCCTGATGGCCAATAAAAATAAATATTTAAAAAAATGACTTATTTGAAATTATAGAAACGATAATTAAATTCACAGAATCACATCATTGTATAGCAACTTTACTAAATTCGAACGAAATCGAGTACATCCGCTAGTAGAAATTATATATAGGAAAGAAAAACATTAAAACATAAAAATTTTAAGCGCATGCATTAATAAATTATCTAATAAGTAATAAATTTTAGTAATATTAAGAGATAATTAGTAGGTTATAATTTTTTTTTTCTTTTTAAGTCTAAGTACTGTATAGGTAATAAAAATTAATTAACAAAATTTTTCCATCAATTTTACAACTTCTTAAATGTGAATAAATTACATAGATATTATATTCTGAATATTCTAATTATATTTTTCATATTTTATTAATCATTTTCTACCAAAATATTTCCCTCATTTCCATAAATTATCTATCACATATAAATAATTGTATTGTAATGATTTATATACTTAAGTTGCAAGTCTTAACTGCATTTCAACATTTTCATGTTTAAGTGTTTCGAATTTTGATGCAAAATTTAATGTGCTGTTAATCACTGCGTATTAAAGTCGCAAATAAATCAATTATTACTTGCGTCATGATTAAGTTTTGAAAAAAAAATGTGAATCATGGACCACGCATAATTATAGTATTCCGAATATGAAGAGATAAGAATTTTATAAAAAAAAAATATTTACAACCAAATGGATGAAAAAAATAGAATAATTATACATAATTATTTGCTTTGGTCAATGGAGTCTCGTTTTAATTATATTGTAATCGATTTTAGTCAAGGACTTCTAATAAAGGACTTGGAAAATCTTTGCTATTATATATATTATTAAAGGTAGGTGAAAAAAATTATTGTAACGCAATTATTTATAGTTATGAGGCTATGGCCGAGAAATTTAAGAAGCCTTCGAATTAGATCTAACAGCTTTTAAATAAATATATTTTTTTTAATACTAGTATGAAATTAATTTTAATGAGAATTTATTTTTATTGAGATTAACTTAAATATGTTTACACAAAATTGTGATTACTATAAACGCGTACTTTTATCAGTAGTATCTACTTGATATAATTTTGGGAAAAACAATATTTACTGAAGATTAATTAATTTCTGGTTAATTAGTAGTGAAAATAATAACGTTTTATTTTTGATAAATTTTCTTGAAAATGAGCCACGTGAGTTTGTTTTGCTATTAATTTATAATTTTCAAGTAATTTTTGAAGTGAAACTTCTATATAGACTTAGGCGACTTAGGTCTTAGGATTTTTTCCATCACAAAAAAGTGTCACGACAGCTTGATGAGTCCGACGCTTCAAACACAGATGGCAGCGCAATGTTCAACTTGGTTTAAATTACATCTATCCATTATGCGCTTGCACTGTGATTAAATTACTGCTGGTGCCTCTATGAACAACGTGCCGTACTAATAGCCCAAAAGAAACTTGACTGACTTTACTTTGAGCACGTGGCTGGGATTCGTTTGGGAGAAAAAAAGTAAAGCGCTAATTGTATTTATAATTAAATAATTGATTGATAAAATAAAAGGGTTCGATTTAAATGTACGCCGAAAAGGGTGAAAATCATATTATCAAATATTATATTGGACATCTTTGTATGGAAAAAACTACAACAATAGTTATTTAACAGCATTAATATTTAATTTAAGTACAGCTATATAACGTAAAATTATTTTAAGTATGAACAACAGCATCTTAATATTATAATGCATAATTATATAAACGTGTTTAAATAAAAAATGCATTCATTAAAATGTACCTAACCCAAACAAATCATTAATTGCAGGAAACCTGCGAAAAAATCGAAATGTGTGCTGGGACACATAGTAGAAGTGAAACTTCTACGGACAAGTGGAAAAACAAATCACAGCAAAATTTTAACTTAAAGTTTTACGACCAGGTATTCAAATCGGACGAGCTGGCGAGTTCAAAAAAATGGATAACCATCGACAAAGTAGAGAAACCGTTAATATCTGAGGAAGCACCATGGCGAAGGAAAAAAATTATACATTGGCAAAACTGAACAAAGGTAGCATCCATCCAATCACCTTCAAATGGGAAATTCTAAACATCAAACACCATCAATACCCCGAACATCAATTGATATTTAATGATGGATCAAAAAATGCAAATCGAACAGGAGCTGCAGACGCCTCGGGAAATAACAACTTATACGAGCTTCCATCAGAAATGTCCATCTACTCGGCTGGATTGTATGCAATAATGAAAGCTATAGAAAGTGTGGCGACTAGAAATGGAATTCGAACATTCGGTGATACCTCTCGCAACTGCCCTAGCAAAACGACGTTATATACCTTAAGCAATTCAATTTGTTCAGAGCCAGTGTTGGCCACTGTAATTGTAAATAGTATATGTGTAAATAAATGTAGGTAACCACTCCCACCTTACAAAAGCATAACTCTTCAGGACAGATAGCAAAAAATATTAATTTGCACCTATTCGCTTAGTGTTTTAGCGAGCATAGAAGAGCATAAGATCCACGATGGGATCAAAAGAGCTATAAGTAAGAATGGCAAGAAGGAGTAAACAACAAACTTCGACCGATCAAGGACACAATAAATATTTAGAAGACCTCCCTAAGAACTAATAGAGCAGAGGAAATAAAAATATGCCGACTGAGAATAGGACACTCCATGTTCTCACACGAACATATACTGAAAAAGGAAGAACGTCCAAAATGTGAGACATTTAATGTCCGAAAAACAGTAGAACACAACCTAGTCCAATGTACCCAATGCGATGGTCAACGAAGAATATAATAAATGGGCAGTAATAGATGTCCCTAAGAGAAATGCTGGTAGATGATGAAGACAGAATAAGAAAGCTAGTGGTGTTCTTAAAACAAGTTGAATTGTGGAAACTGATGTAAAAATATAACTAGTGACGATGAATAGTAAAAATTGACCAAAGAGCCATTGTGATTAAGAAAACAAAAGTGAACTAATAATAAGTGAAAGACAACTAAGACTGCAATACGGAAGCAAATAACCGTGCAGTTGAACGTTTTTAAATAAAAAAAATTTTGGTCGACAATTAGAGACGATTTGAATGAACGCTTTCTTATACCATTCAGTGTTGTGTTTGTATTTTTTTTTTGAAGTTATACTTCTTTAGGCGCGTTATGAAAAAATGATGAGAGTGAAATTTTAAAAAGCGTGCGCATTTTAAGATAAAAATTAACAAAATGAAGTTAGTCGCAAAACCAGTGGGTCTCCTAGCGCGCGTAATTTGAATTTTTGTTGTATTTATTTTCTAATTTATTTATTTTTATATTTAAATTAAAAATAATTATATATATATGAATGGCACATATTATTAATAAATAAGTTATTACTTTTCTCGAATTTTGCAGTAGTTGTTATAAGTACTTTTTGAAGTTTAATGATGAAAATGACGTCTGTATCGCGGAGCGGTTTCAGAAGCATTTGTAGCATTCTATTTTATCATCACAAATTATCAAGATGAAGTTGCCCGCAAAACGGCTCGGTATTTTTAACTAGACGCGCGTAATTTGAATGTTTGTTATATTTATTTTCTAACTTATTTATTTTTATATTTAAATTAAAAATAATTATATATACAAATGACACATATTATTAATAAATAATTTATTACTTTTCTTGAATTTTGCAGTAGCTGTTATCATACTATTTGAAATTTAATGATGAAAATGACGTCTGCATTCTATGCATTTCTTAGTTATCACGAAATCTGGGATTCTGAAATGATTCAACCATCTTAGAATAATAATTTAGTAACACAAGATATGTAAAAGATTAAGACATTTACTTTGACAAGTAGCTATTTACTTTATTTCGCAATTTCTATGAAGCTTCGTTTTCATGACATGCATGAATTGTTAACCAGAAAAATGATCCTGACAAATTTTATAATCGTCTTGCAGCTTTGTTTGTATATTATCTATTGATATAAATTAAAATATTATTCTCTTAATTTTATTTTTAATAATTATATCTTTAAATATATATATTATTATTATTAAATACTAAATTCCAGTTTTTTAAAATTTATTATTTGAATAAAATTAATAAAAACTAATTTTTAATGATACCAAAGAAGTATAACTTATATAGTATACGAAACAACTTTTTTTTATTGTACATTCAGTATTTTACACTTACGGTCGTGAATATTTCACGGGTAGCTGCTAGTATACTACTAATAATTTTATAAAAAGAAAACACGAAAGTCAAAAACTCAAACGCATAAAATTTAAAAAATAAAAATTTTCAAGGAAAACTTGACCAAACTTCTTTAAACTTTTCTAATTATATTTATTAAAGAAAACAAATATTTTGCTGCCTAAAAATTCCTTTTAATTCTTAAGTAAATTACCATTATACATGTGATTAGTGTTCACTTTGTTGAACAGCCTATACAGGCTCTTATGTTAGTGAAATTCAACAATTGGCCTCAATTTACCTACAGATATACAATCGGTTTAAGTGTTACACAATAACGTGTAAATTGGCCAAATTATTTAGGTAAATGAGGATTATTTAATAGATATTACACTGAAGGTGTTATTTAATCTGTCAAATAACATGATTTCGATCGAAATCAATATTTTGGTTTGCCTTTAGGCTATATACATTTTGAACATTCAAATAACCCAATTCACGTTTTAATTTAGAAAAAATATGGTAATGTGAATAAGTTTAATATAATAAATCTGGAATACATGTAGAAATGCAAACAGCATCAAGCTATGGATGTTTGGGAGATAACTTTAAAGGAAACTTGTTTAAGATAGTAATACCATTGTAATACGTACACGTACACTATCGGGATATTTAAGTATATGAACTTTAAGGTTCATAACATTCATAACGTGGTTTGTGTCAATGAATGACTTTAAATTTTAGACCTATTTTGGCCCTAAAATGGATCTTTTACCTTCATTTCAACCTACAAAGAGTAAAATGAACCTCATCTCAACCTAAACAATATTCCATCGTCCTCATTTTAACCTACATGAAATTTTTAATATATTATGTGAACCTCGTTTCGTCCTAAAAAAAAGTTTTATCATCATAAAACATAAAACTTGGTTGTAAATCTGTTTTTTTTTACAATACCAATTGCAAATATTATTTACTAATAACCCAAATTGTTGATCTCTCTCTTTCCTATACTTGAATGCTTAAAATAATATTGTGTAGCCTCTACTAGCATAGAATTTATTGTGTATCTGGATATGATCCATTACTGGTTTGATCCTTAATCCTGTCCATTCTTGTTCATTTTTACTCAGCTTTAGTCTCTTGTTAACCGTTCGAGTGGCTACGTTCGTCATAATACAACAATTGAATAAACTTATTTCACTACCTATTTGATTTATTTTTCAATATTGCCTATATCAAAAGGCCTAAAATTGTAAATGTAAATAATTTAAAAGTGAAAACCGAGTTTAAAAGAAAAAGTGTGAAGAAATTTGCTTTAATTTATTACCTTGAAAGTAATCAAAGAGATGATATACAATTAAATAAAATTTCTAAAGAAATGCGTATGGTTGGGAATATTGTGGATTATAATAAAAGGAAATCCTGGAAAAAAATTATGACAATGTCGACAATAAAGGAGCTGGTAAACGAGGACAAGGAAATTAAGAATTAAGAACTGATATTTGCAATATTCTTATTACTTTTAAATTTATCGCTATAATATTAATGAAACTTGTATATTGAATGAATAAACATAAAACAAAATATTAAAATAAAAATGTTATTCTTTTTGAAAAAAACTCTACCAATTAAACAATAAAAGAGAGTGACAAAGAAAAAGCGGAGAAGAGAGAGAGAGAGGAAGAGAGTAAATAAAAAAAGTGGTTGCGTGTACTTATGTACGCGCGTGAGAAGTTATACTTTTTGGCATCATTAATATTAGTTTTTATTAATTGGATTCAAATAATCAATTTTAAAAAACTTAATTAATATTTAATAATCATAATAAAGTATATATTTAAAGATATAATTATTAAAAATAAAATTAAGAGAATAATATTTTAATTTGTATCAATAAATAATATCCAAAGAAAGTTGCAAGACGTGTATAAAATTTGTCAGGATCATTTTTCTGGTCAACAATTCATGCATGTCATGAAAACGAAGCTTCATAGAAATTGCGAAATAAAGTAAGTAGCTACTTTTCAAAGTAAATGTCTAAATCTTATTCATGCCTTGTTTTGTTGAATTATTATTCTAAGATGGTTGAATCATTTCAGAATCCCAGATTTCGTGATAACTAAGCATATGCATGAAATGCAGACGTCATTAACATCACAGCTACTGCAAAATTCGAGTAAAGTAATAACTTATTTATTAATAATATGTGTCATTTGTATATATAATTATTTTTAATTTAAATATAAAAATAAATAAATTAGAAAATAAATACAACAAAAATTCAAATTACGCGCGCCAAGAAACCGAGTGTTTTTGCGGCCAACTTCATTTTGTTAATTTTTGTCTCAAGATGGCCGCCCATCTAAAAATTTCACTCTCATCATTTTTTCATAACGCGCCTAAAAAAGTATAACTTCAAAAATTTTTGGACCAAAATTTAAATGCAAATGGTCCTCTTTTCAATCTACTTCAAGCTCTGAATAGCCTAGATTTTGAGGGCGAAAAAAGGTCTAAAATTTCGATTCGGGGTAGCATAGTATTGTTGATTTCAATATATTATGTAAAATTAACCTGAAACAAATAGCACAAATTTCCTTTCTAAACAATTCTTCATTAATTATCATCTCACTCTATACCTATCTCCCACAAAACTTCGTCCCCTCATGTAACATATACATGACATCTCTATCCTGGTCCATAAAGTTTTCCCAAATCAAACGTGAACTTAATCATTACCAAAAAAGAAGTTTTGCGGTAGCCACAGAAAATGAAATCATCTAGATTCTAGAGCAAGCCTCTCTCAAATTATTGTGCCATTTATCTACTCGGGGGTAACACAATATGCAATATACTACGCCCTAAAAGCTATTCAAGAAGACCATATACTCCAAAAATTCCTTATCTGTACCGATCCTTTTTTAAACCTTCAAGATATCAAATTAACATCAATTAGCAAAAATGGAATCTAATGACGATGGAAATCAAATTGATTTACTGTGGATTTCTTTACAACGAAAAAGCGGGCATGGAAGCAAGGAAAGCCACGGAAACCTCTCTGAAGACTTATGCGACAACACCTAGACCATTAACGGACTTCAAGAAATTCTTAACTACGACAATAGAGTTACAGTAAAGTTCGAAATGGAGAAACAGCAAATCACAAAGCGTCACGAAATCCAAAAGTCAACTAAAACCAAACTTGACTACCGAAATCTCAGTAGAAACGAGCAATAACCAGACTCCGAAGTGGATCATCCACAGCAAAGATCATCCACTCAAACATAATAAAAAGAAAAACCAACAAGAAAATATGGAAATTGCTCAGGTCACCCAAATCTCACCCAAAGCACCTATTATTACAGCATCAACAAAAACCAAAAAAAAAAAAAAAAACACTATCAACGTCAATAGACTTTAACCAATAGGCTTTCATTCATGAATCTTATATATTCATTGCTATGGCGCCGTTGTTTGTTTCCTTGGTTACCAATACCAAGGAAAAAAGCTTTTGAATCGCTCTCTTGTTAAAACAATTATCACATTCTGTCCATTGTGTTAATTTTCTATATACTTGTTTTCCGTGAATTTTTCCGATCTTTTAATATTTTATTTCTGCTATTCGAAGCGGAGACGAATCCAACAAATCAAAGATCATTAAAAACGACCCAGCCGTTCTAGAGTTATAAATGGTGTAAACAGCTAACTAACCCGACTTTGTTTTAAATATGTTTGGGTCAATGGTATATAGGTACCATATTATGAACACAAAGATGAAAATTATTCAGAAGATTTAAAAAATCAGTTATTTAATAATTTCGTAATATATGCGCAAATATTTATTAATTTGTTTATATATTTAAATATAATTCTCATATAAAATTTCACGAATGATTTATGTCGATGTCAAGCCTTCGGCGAGAATAAAGAATCTCAACCTACGGCATTTCTTGAGAATGAATGCCCAGAATTATTTAAATAATTCATAAACAAAAATATATTAGATGGCTTAAATGGCTGGATTATCTACTCAAATATAATAAAGAAAAATCCAAGGACTGAATATGTAAATTGTTCTGAGCTGACCACCCAAATCTATCCGTAGAGCACCTCTTATGCTGTGCATTGGGGCAAACAGCGGACATCCTGTAAAAAACGCTATCAATATCATTAAACTGACTTTCATTTATCCATCTACTGAAAACCACGAACTCCCTCAACCAAATTTAAAAAACTTTCAAGGCTACAATTCTAAGGACCTAAATGTTAAAGCATTAAACTAGGAAGAAAAACGCTTTAAATTGATTGGCCACAATATCTTTACATAGTATAAAACAAAGGCGCTCTCGCTGTCTGTTCCCTTAGATCTTTTAAACTACAAAATGGATTTTAATGCCGTTTTCAGCGATTGATAAAGTGGTTCAAGAGGAAAGTTTTTAGGTATAATACATGCATGTTATATTAAAGAAAAGTCGGGAGAGTCAAAGATTTGTAATGTGATGTCGTAACAATCATATTTTTGTGTGCTTACATTGCAAACGCTGGCTAAACTTTACGAGATAGATCAAACAAAGTCAAGATCAACAAAGATTGATAAAAAGTCCGCGACGGTATATGCCTATCTCCTAAGGATAACCTACAGGAACCATAGTATCTTTTACATATTTCAAAAAAATTATTGGTTACTAGCTGGTAAACGCACGCTTCGCTGAGCGTATCTTAATTAATCTGATTGAATAATAGAAAAGTTTACCCCAAAATTAAGCTATTTTTACAAAAAAAAATAATTAGATATTTCTAGATCTTTATTTCATAGAAAGTTCATGAAAATCCGTGAAACTACTTTTCCAGAAACAGATATAAGCTATCTTATAGGTAGGATCTTTACGGTTTTTTCAATATTGTAAAATATTAAGAAAATTTTAAGCCTTGCGAACCTCTCACACCAAATGTCATATAAAATATTTTATTAATTTTAGTAGAATGGACTTTATAGCTGGACTTTGTCAGGTTAACCTTCTATCATGATAAGATTAAGATAAGGATTACCTACTAGATGAGGAATCTGACAAGAATGTAACGCAGATGACTCATGAGGTCTTTATCAGTATTATCTTATATGTTCCTGCTTAGGATCGCATTTCTGAGTTCTTATCAGGATGACCTTATTTTGAAAAAGCAGGATAAAACACAGTTACGATTTTTATTCTTTTGTTGGCTATTAAAGTTACTTCAAAGTCCTTAGGGACTGGCGAATCCGGAAGTTATAAATCCTGGGCTTCTATTAAAATTCGACATTAAGACTATTGACTTATAGGGTACAAATAGGGATGTGAGATTAATGGAAAAGAATCGATTAAATAAAAATCGATTTTTCTTTATTCAATATTAATCGATTTGTCAAAAATCGATTTTAATAAAAAAAAATCGATTTATGCAAAAAAAATCGATTTTTTCTATTATTTAAAATTCTACTTGCTTTAAACTACTTTGCATTAAACGTTTTATTATAATAAAAATGAAATGATGAGCATCCTAACAAAATTACAACCTTATTGCCTCAAAAACTATTTTCGATTTCAATCTTTGAATAATGAATTTTAAATTTAACAATCAAATATTTCAATGAATGTCTATTATATTTAAATGACAAGAATGAAAAAAACCGTTACAGCTAGTTTACATTTAAATTTGCGCTGTTTATGAAAATCAATTTAAACGCGTAATTTATGTAATCGATTATTTAAAAATCGATTATAAAAATCGATTATTAGAAAATAATAATCGATTTAAATAAAAATCGATTATTTTTTAACATCCCTAGGTACAAATCGGGTCCCCACATTATCACGTAGATCGAATAAACCTGGTAAGAGTCGGAGTTTTTGAAATTTGTTTTTTCAGAGCCGAAACCGGAGTCGTAGTTTGAGGTGGTTGCACAGAAGGTGGCAAAGAAAATATGTCTTAAGAACAAAGAAAAACATTATATAGTTCAATTCTTTAATTTTAATTAAATATAATAATAAATAAACATTTAGTGCAGACGATGAACGTAAAAATTATCATGAATTGTCTCCAAAAATAAAATAATATGCTTAATGAACAAAAGCTTTGCAGCTTTTTCTCCACCCCACCTATTTCTTAAGGGGTCATATTATATTAAATCGGTGTCACCAAAAAGTTGTTCGCTTGCTACCGACTCTGGTGGACACGATTGATATTGGCGGGTAGTCGACATTAAAAGAATATTGGCTAGGCTTCGACCTCCGTTAAAACCTCCGATCTAAAAGTGTCGGAAGCGGAGGTGCAATAACAATCAGAAGTTCCGACTTATCGGAATCGGGGTCGAGGCTTCGTAACATACCTAATTTAGACCACTTCTGGTTTACCCTATTGAAGCAATCCATATTTTTTTTCTAATGAAGTTCTTACCAGGAAACAGGGATACCAGAAGAATTTCTATTTGGATATATAGGATTGTTTTTTTTTTTTTTTTGTAAATCTTTCTTTCATTTACACAAACGAGAATCAGTATATATCCCGACTGCTCCCGACTTAGTGGCATTTTGAGGTGGCAACCCTAACCACGAAAATAGAGCGGTAATTGCTACAGTTATATAAAATTATTTTAAAACTTTCAGTGTATTTCATCCGGCTATATTTTGTTATAATAAGACCTGATAAGGACGTTATCAGGTTAACCTTCTATCTTGACAAGGTTAAAATTAACCAAATGAACCATGAGGCCCTTATCAGGATTTCCTTATATGTTCCTGGTTAGGGTAGCACTTCTAAGCTCTGACTGGGATTACCTTGTTTTGAAAAAGAAGAAAACATTTTTATAATTTTTTACTTTTATTCTTTAAAATTGCTTCAACTGTTCTAGTGTTCAGGAACTGTTGAATCCAGAAACTTAAGTTATAAACCCTGGACTCAAGTCCACTTAGTGGCGCAGGGGTTAAAGCAGTTTGCTCTTTCTGCTACATACGTCAGTGGTACTGAGTTCGACCCCCGTCTGGATTCCTAGATATAAGATATGCCCTACAGAAATTTTCTGTGTGCAAACAGTCGTGATATGACCTTAGGTGTTAAAGCGACTTAAAATCCTGGACTTCAATTATTATTCGGTTTTAAAACTGGCTGACTAATCGAGTACAAATCGTGTCCCTAAATTATTACGTAGATCGAAAAAACTGGCGAAAAATGTTTCTCTTAACAAGTCAATCGCGAAAAGAACTTCAAGTTACGACTAAATTAGGAATATCTGATAATAGCAAAGCTAGCCTATGTGATCCTGATTTGGATCACGTGTATATACCAGGAAACCTGGGAAGAATTTCTGATTGGATATTTTTAAATCTGTTTTAAAAAACATGTTTTGACAAATCCATATGCACAGAAGAGGGTTAATATATATCCCGACTTAGTGGTACCTACTTTCAGGTAGCTTAACCCTATTCGCCCCAGGTGACATGAACCCACGTTATGCCCTTGGGAATATAATAGGCAATAGCATTAAATAAGCGAGACACAAAAAAGTTGATATAATTGAGAAAAACTAGTATAGGATTTAAATTTAGCATAACTTCCTCAGTTCAAAACAGCTTAAAAATTGAACCTAATATTCTGTTCAAAAATTATTTTCTTGTGTAGGTACTAAACAAAGTCCTTTAATTAATAGCCAAAATTCAAATCAGTTATCATCATATCAAAGAAGAATTAAAATCGGTATTCTAAATATGCACTTAAATAGAATTTATTATTACATTATTTATTATTTTATTATTTACACTATTTGGAATAATATCGATGCATCGATTATTTGCTATTATAAAAAGCAATAGTCAATCATCTGTAGCTTCCATCGTTAACTTTTATATGTTCATTCTATGTAAAAGAAATATAATGTTAAATCATAGGACGTAGACAAAGATAGACAATATTTTACACCGTTAACAGTTTTTGTTCCCACTACGTTTCTGAAATTTTCAAATTTCACGCGTTTATTCGTTGAGCGTTACGCGCGTTTGTATGCTAGTGTTTGCGAGTACATCACCTGTTGCTAATTGAGAGCGTTGGGGATCACGTTCATACGTTCATAGATCATTTGGTCAATCCTGTGCAGATTTCACAGTAAAATGTAAATTGTCCTTAACTTTTTAGTGTTATCAAAATAGTGTTTAATTGGTGCTAAGAATATTTTCTATGTGGGTAAGTGATAATTATCGATTAAAGTTTGATTAAATATAGGTTGAATCAACCGCCCACCCCTAACCTTATAAAATGTTACAAATGTCGATTTCACTAACATTTAACTAAAAATATGATAATTAGATATGATTGTTTTGATAACGAGGACATTTTTTAAGGATTTGCAAAGTATTTTTTTGATTTTTCGAAGAGTTAGTTCATAATTTTTGGGTGGCGTGGGTTTTTCTTTGGAAGGTGGTAGGATTCATACTTTTGGTAACGCAACCTATACATATATCAATGAGGAAAATTAAGGTCGATTTGACCAAAAGCAATTTAAAAATTTTAATCAAATGTGATTGACACATTTATCATCAGATTTTCAAAGGATTTTTTTAGGTTTTTCGAAGCGGAAGTTATTCATTTTTGGATAGCGTGGGTTTTTCTTTGGAAAGTGTGGATAGGATTATGCGCTTGGTGATAGTATCTATCAGTATAATAGGGTCGGTTTTACGAAAATTTAACTAAACGTAACTTAGTTTAATATGATTGATATACTAACGAGAATATGCTGGAAAGATTTGCAAAGGTTTTCTTAGTTTTTTGAAGAGTAAATTGGTAATTCTTGCATGGCGTGGGTTCTTCCTTAGTGAAATTCATCGGCTTGGTAAAGGTATCTAACAATTATCATAGGAAAAATAGGCTTTAAGAAGTTAGTAATAGTTTGAAATATAAAACTTTAAAAAATTTAACAAAATATTTTTCTGGTTTTCTGAAGAAAAAGTGGGTGGCGTGGGTAGAGATTAGAAATTCATCAAGTCAAGTAATTAGATCTTACTTATATTATAAACGTGAAAGTTTGTGAGTATGGATGTTTGTTGCTCTTTCACTCAAAAAGTACTGAATTGATCTGGATGAAATTTGGCATAGATATAGATTATAATCCGGTGTAACATATAGAATACTTTTTATCCAGAAAGATGTACAGTTCCCGTGGGATAGATATTTTTTACAGAGCAATTTAACTTCCTTTTTTACAATGTGGTAGTTTAGGGTTCAGAGAATGATATAGGTTACTTTTTATACCGGAATAATGAACGGTTCCCATGGAATAGTAAAACAAGTATGTATTCTATAGAAACCGAGTTTTTAAAAGCAGTTTCGTTAAAGTTCACGAAATAGAGTCTTAACTCATTTTCCTTAAGAAGACTTGATCTACTTTTTATTCAGGAAATATGTACTATTCCCGTGGGATAGATATGTTTTTTTGTTTATCACAGAGTTAAATATTGATATGATTTTTGCAATGTGGTAGTTTGGGGAGAATGATATAGCTTACTTTTAAAGCTAGAATAATGCATGGTTCCCATGAGAGGGCAAAACAATTACATTCTGCAGGAACCGTACATTTAAAAAGTTTCGGTAAAGTTCGTGAAATTGAATTTTAATGCATTTTCTTTGAATTTTACACAATAACGAAAGAAATCTATACAAAGTTGAAATTAAAAAATTGACAATTTTTACTGGAATATAGATATTAATTTCAATTTAACACCCGATAAAATTAATAGTGAAATTGTTTAAAATATTTGAATATTTTCATTGTTTATTGTCGAAGATATTAATAAGAAATAAACGTATTAAGATAATAAACTAAAAATTTCAAAATTCAACAATTACTTAACGAAATGAATTTTAATGAAGTTGTGCTAAAGATCCTGTAGGATAGCTACTAATCTATTCTTTAAAGGGAACATCCATTAATTACGTGAGGCGTTCAGAGGCCGATGGGGTCGAGCCGAATCTCATCTAATTTTACTTTAGGGAAAGGGAAGGTCTCGCAAATATCACGTATTTTTTTGTTTTGAAAAATATCACATTAAATTGCGGGTTGGGGGAATGATATATACCAAATCTCATGACATTTTACCAGAGGGGAGGGGATGGGATTTCAAAAATCGCCTTACGCAATTAATGGATGCCCCCTAAAATAGCTGTACGATTTTAAATGACATTTGGTATGAAAGATTTTCAAGTCCTAAAGAAAGGAATACGGTTACTTTTTTACTAAACATCGTATAGAAGCTGATGTGAGACAGCTAACATCTCTTTCTTGAAAAGTAGTCCTACGAATTTTGATGAATTTTATTTTGGATCTCAAGTCTGAAAGTATCTATAATTTTTTTCTGTCAAAATAGATTAATTTTTATATTTCGCTATGAACGTAGGGAATATTTTAATCCATCAGTTAAATTTAGATACACTCAGCGAAGCGAGCGGGTATCAGCTAGTATTTGAATAATGAATTCTAATTGATATTTTGACTTGTAAAGTAAACAACTTGTGAAGTCGATAGCTTAGTTACACAATAATTGAAATTGCACGTTAAAAGCACTGCATTTACTTAAATTACTTATTTATTATAATCTTATTCATTCAAGAATTGATCAATTATTTTTTGTTACAGGTGTTTGTGTGTGTGTGTGTGTATGCGATGGACCTCTCTGGATTATTGGATTATTCCTGCCAGGAACCTCGAGTTGGAAGCTGCCCTGAAGCTGTCAAAACTGGTCAAGTTAAGAAACTATTTTTTTTTATTAAACTTTTCGTTAATTGTTAGAAAATTAACCGGAAATTGATTGATTTTAATTGTTTAACTTTTGATTGTAATTTTCTAAATTAGGTTTTTAAGGGCTATTAAATTTCCTAAAAGTTTTCAAATATAATATAAAGAAAATGTTTAAAATCCTAGTTGTATCTTTCAACTTAGGCCTAATGAAAATAGAAATTGAAGTACTTTGAGATTGATAAATGTGAAAATTAAATTTTTAAGTTATTCGCTTTGTACATGTTGTGAAAAGAGATAAGAGAATTGAGGGTGCTGTTACAAGTGGTGATAGGCGTACCAATTAACAGCTTCTTTATTTGAATAAGTTATTATTTTCAATCATATAATATTAATTTACATGTATTTAAACCCGAATGTCTATGCAAAAAAATTTAACAACAGTATTTCCTTCAATTTTGTTTAGGGGGGTTTTGAAAAAAAATTAATATCCAAATATATGACAAAATTACTAAAATATTCAAGGGTTTGGTAAATTATTACTTAGGTAGCATGCACGAAGCGAATAACAGAAGAGTACTCAGTGAGCACAAAAGGATCAACGACGTAATAGTTCTGTAACACTTACATAACTACTGTTATGGAAAGAATGTTACGTAACCGTTACAGAAGCGTTACGAAGACATTTTGTACACTGAGAAATAGTTGGTACTAAGTGACAATCTTTAGTTACGTAAGCTAAGCGATATTTTATTCTACGAGTTTTTTAAGGGACTCAAAACTTTAAAGAGGAAAAGATTATAATTTAGATCAGGGGTCGGCAACCTTTTTTGACTGCAGGTCAAAACTAACTAATATTTGAGTATTAAATACACGTTGGGGTCAATGGAATTTTCATTTTAAAAGAGTTTCAATAAAAGGGTATCAGGCGTTTTGATCCCTTAACAAAATATCCCCATGACAAAAAAATTTGCAATAAAATATTTTTTATAATTTTTTTTTTTTTGAGCTCAATTAATAGGACTTATACTTAATAGTTTTTGGTAAAAACGTGTTAAATTGACTCCTAATTATTTATTGAAATAGTGTTAAATTGACCCTCATGTATTCCTGTTAAATCCGCAAAAACTGTGTTAATTAATACCAAAGAGGTCCAGGGGGGTCCCCTTGGTAGGGGGATCCTCCCAACAAAAGCAATTATAGTCATTGTTTGTTTACTCGATTTTTATTTTGTTGACTGAATGTACACTTCTTGACACCGCGAAGTTTTACACAAAACAAAATGTTTTAACATCAAAATTATGCTACAAATACGTTTACAGTTATTCTACGAGGACTTTTTGTCTGAGGATATTTTGTCGTGGGGATACTATGTCATGCTAAAAAAATGTTTTTGTTATATTCTTTTATTTATTTTATACCTATATTATTATACTTTAGTAGAACTAAAGTGGGTCACTCATATTTATCAAACTAGTCACTTGGTGACCCGCGGATCATAGGTTGCCACCCACTGATATAGGTCATTCAATGGAGATTTGAAATCATTTTGTTTTCTTCGAGGTAATTTATTTATTGTCTCGGTTATAGTTAAAACTTTACCTATAGCATAACTTTAGTATCTTTAAGTACTTACTTTAAAATTAACTAAAAAATATTAAGGGACACTATAACTATAATATGTTGTTTTCAACTTTAATTCTGGTAACTAAGATTAAAATATATAATTGCTTGGAACAATTAAATTGTTACATTTGGCAAATGTTTCATCATTAATAATTACGTTTCCATTTTCGATATTAAAAATGAATGAAACTAAATATAGTTACGATTAGTGTAAAAGAAAATAAACTAAAGTCTAACTTCTTTTTATATAGTTTAAAACTGAGAATTAGTTTGTATTTTGGGTAGGAAAAAATGTAACAATGTATATTGAAAATTTTATAGAGGAATGAGTGACGTAACATTGGGGGGGGGTGCTCTCTACTAATTTTTTCTATAGTATCGAGTAAAAAAAAAATCTGTTACTTTTTTTATTTTTCTTTATTAAAAAACTTATCAATCTACTATAAACAGTATTTTCGAAAAATATTATTGTAAAAGACAACTGCTCGGATTTACTAGTAAGCAATGTTGAAATTCCACCCTAATGACTAACTATGGTCCTGACTCTTGACCATTGTGATAGGGTTCAAATAAAAGCTTTTAAGTTTTACTTCTGTTTAGTTTCAGATGGAAATAAAACCGTACCTTAAACAATGCACGTGTTACGTCATTTATAACACAAAATTATGGAACTTTTTATATTGCGTAGTTCATACTTGGACTGTATAATGAACGTTTTTATTTTTATCTGGAACAAACGATGTGTTACAAATGTTCAATTGGTTCAATATCTTTGAGTAATGCTATTTTCATTCTTTGAAGCGGCATGTTGCTATTTTTAAATCGAATAATTTTTATTATAAATATTGAATATATTTAAATATATAATCTATATTTAATTCTTAAACAAAAAGAAAATCAAAAAGGAACAAAACGTTTATCGCGCTTTACAAGTTCACTCACACATTGAGTAATATTAGGTTTGTTCGCGGATCTGTTAATGAACCGATAACGAATCAATCCAAGTGGATTCAGGATAATCGCCGAACGCATACACGTTTATGAACTGATTAAGGGTTATATTTCCGTCAACGAATTTGAAAATGTTCGGAAGTAAGACGAGGAGTAACGAGACCCCACGAAAATTGTTAATTGAATTTAACGTTGATAGAGAAACGGGACTTTGATCAGAGCAATTCTCGGTTTTATTAAGTACGAAAAAATCTTACTCTCTTATTCATGCGCAGTTTGATAAAATGTGGGTAGATTTTCTTTCCTTCGTTCTCAACGTTAAATTTAATTAACAATTTTCGTGGTTTCTCCTTAATCCTTGTCTTACTTCCAAACATTTTCAAACTCGTTCACGGGAAAATAACCCTTAATCAGTTCATAAACGTGTATGCGTTCGGCGATTATCCTAAATCCACTTGGATTGATTCGTTATCGGTTCAGTGTCAGATACGCGAACAAACTTAATTAATAACTAATGATCATTTATGTAATAAGTAACTAAAATTCCTAATCGATATAAAATCTGATTTCTGAAATTCTGAAATCTGATCTTTACTCTTTTAACGAGTAACGAATATTTATTAGTCAATTAATGATTACTGAAAATGCTACCTGATGATTATAATGAAAACTATCCCTAAACGAACCCCACTATTCCCCAAGCCTAAAACCTCGATCTGGCGTAAGTTTTGACTTGTAGGACAAAAATCCAATGTACACCTTATCCTATATAATACGTTTACAAATAAAAATGTGAAGTATTAAAATTAATAAAAAGTCGAAATATTTTTATATAAGTAAACCCCAAAAATCTTAAGAAATATTTTTAAAAATTCATTAAATTTCACGAAATAGTTTTTGAGTTAGAGTAATTCATTGAATACACTGGAAGTTTATTATAATAAAGATGATCTAAATGAAAAGTTTTATTAGGATAGCTTCGTGTTAAAATTACCATTCCAGTTATTGTCAAGAAAAAGCTAAAACTAAATGAAGTTCAATAGTGATACAAAAGTTTGGTTTGGAACAGTAAGGTGCAAGTAGTAAACTGGCACAGGCAGTGGCGTAACTATAGGGTGGTAGGGCTGGCAAAATTCCACGGGCCCCACGAGAGTTAGGGCCTCGGTCCGAGATACCGCTACTCCAAAAGTAACCTAATATCTTAACAAAATTTAGTAAACATTTTATATAAGTAGGTACTTAAAATTAATTTAATCTTCAACACAACTAATGACCACGTACAAATTCATATAAAATATCAACATTTAAAACGAGGGGGTTAATATTATGACTAATTACGGGAGAGAGGGGGGGGTTATCCAATGAAATTGCCACGGGCCTCAGATGGTATTGTTACGCCACTGGGCACAAGTACTAAAAAATTAATGAAAGTAATTTTTCTAATTAAGATATTTAAAACTTTAATTCAATTATATCTATATATATATAGATTAAAAATATTAATATAGCCTACGTCTACGTCATACAACAAAATCGAACTTAAACCTCGCCACGAAGCCAAATAAATTAACAATTTAAATAATTTCGTTCTAGATTCATAACTCAAGATAAATGAAGCCATTTATTTATTTTTTATAAATATTTAAATTTTAACGTCAGTTTAACATAAAACCTATATAGAAACGGATTAAATACTAAATTGCATTTTTATTATGACATATTTCATAATTTCCATTATTCAAATTGGTTAAATGTTAAATTTTTTATGCATGAATAACCTTCGCTTCGAGTCAAATGTAGCCGATGGCCAAACCTTGATTAAATTAAATTTTTTGGTTTTATTTCAAATAATAAAACTCACAACCTTGCCTTTTCTAGGCTATAAAAATGATATAATTTCGATTTCTAATTCAAGGCTAATAATTATCATTATTATATATTATAAATATTTCCGTTTTGATCGTATCGATTGTAATTAAAAATGCTCTACTAAAAAAGGGACTTTGAACTCGTTGTTTACTACAATTAATAATTAGTGAATCATTAAATTAAAATACTTACCTCATAAATATGCAAATAAAACAAAGCATACATTTTCGATAAATTTATTTAAACAATTCAGTTTTGTACATTGAAATATACATTAAATAATCTCCAAATGTCGTTTAAATGGACACAATAGAAAAATATAAAATTTTGCACAATGATTATTAAAACATACAAAACTAACTCTAACGTGAAAAAATCACCCATTACTTAATAACAATATAAACATTGACATATTAAAATTTTTTTTTTTAAATAAATGTCTCATTTAGATCACTTGAAAGAAATTTAAAACTCCTTCGGTAACAATCTTGGTCCCCGACTCGAAAAGAAAATTTGGCAAGAATTCAATTTAAAATAATAAAAAAATCTTTTCAATAAAAGAAAACTAAATATATTTACAAAAAAAAAAAAAAAAGTTTTCTCATACATTTATCTCATCATTCACAGCCTAAAAACACAAAAAAAATGGCATTTCTTTCAAATGACCAGAACTGAGAGAGCGATTAATAAAATTTACTTTTTACCGAATAAAACTAAACTATTTCAACGTATAATAAGTAAAGTTAATGTGGGGTTATAAATATTTTCTAAAAAATTAAAACACACTTAAAATGTAATACATTAAATCTATTTCACCTGTATTTTCTTAAATAAGGAGCACCTTTTATAATCTTTCAGTGTTTATATTCGGGTTCTTGAATATAGAAAAAGTGTAGACGAAAAACTCGTCTGGGTAAACATTAAAAAAGAGACGTTTCATTGGACGGGAACTAACGTTCAAAATTGTAAATTTCCTTCTCTAAAAAAAATTCGATTCTCACTCTCTGATAAAAGGCACGAGGGGATTTTCTAAGACTTTACGACAAACCATTAAACGGCAATAATGGCATTACAATTAAATATATTATATGTATATATAAAATATAAAAAATTACTAGTAAAATGCTTTCCCTGTAAAGCAACTTTTACAGACTTATAGAAAATTCTTAGTTACATAAATTACGCTAAAACAGCTCCTCAGTGGGATAACTATCGTGATGTTTTCAACTTCCAACGTAGGAAGAGGAAGGCGGCAATTCTAAGGATAACGAAAATGATGACCAGGGCAATGATGTCCAGTCGGAAGTCGGCGTCCAACATGTCAAGCTCTTCAAGCGTGCTTTCTGGTGACTTGAAGTGGCAATAGACTTGGAAACACTTGAGCTTTTCGCGACCGAAACCATAAGTGGCAAGAGCCGTTCCTTCAAAACCGTATCTGATGTATGAAAGATATGTGATCCATCGTAAATAGACAGGAATAGCGTCGAATGATACGAAAAATCCAGAGAACAGCAAAAATGGTACGGACATCACAGGAGCCAAAAATACGCCATTCTAAAAGAAAATTTTATATTAATTTAAATATTAAATTTGGGGGATACTATAAGCTGTAGATAAGGAAGTAAATCTCTTATGGAAGAATAATTCAAAAATTGAAATAGTTTTAGAATAGTTAGGTGAGCTGGCTATGCTTTACAACCAGAAGATAGTCGTTAACTCATTTATTTAGTACAAATCCCAGTAATTTTAAGCACATAAAACTGGCGTCAGAAATGAAACTGCCCAATTAGGATATAGACCAGAGCTAAAGCCTTTGAAAATGGTAAAAAGTGAAAAAAAATTATAGTAGGATAAAACCCATTAGAAAAAGAAGGAAATATAACAAAAATAAAAGGAAAAAAAATACGGTCGATCTGAGGTCGGGAAGTCGAAAAGAGGGGGGTTTTTAAGGGTAGGAACGGATTATCTCGATTTTCGACAAAACTTAAAGTCTTATGAAAAAAAGTGAAATCGCAAAGGTGTAGATAATAAAAAGATCTACAACTTTTGTGCTTACACTTTTTTCACATAACCTAAAAATTCCGATAACAAAGTTTTTGGATTTTTATCTTTTACTTTATTATTTATTTTTTAATATTCTAAACACACTATAATTTTTTGATTTATAATATTTATTTTTCACCTTATTTTGACTTACTATTAAAAAACACCCTAATTTTCAATCGAAAATTCTCACGTCAAAATATCTACTTTTTTTAAAAAAAGTTGGTGGGTTTTTTGTCCGTTGAAACCTCTACTTTCTGATGGTGCAAAAAATATACATTACACTGTTAAATGTTCCCAGCAAATGCAATAATTAAAAATGTAAATTTTAATAAATTTCTAAAAATTGTACATAAATACAATTGCACAAATACAACTTGGAGCAATTAATTAAAATTTACACTTTAATTATTGCATTTTCTGGGAATATTTAACATTGTAATGTATATATTTTACACTATCAGAAAGTATAGATTTCAACGAACAAAAAGTCCACCAATTTTTTTAAAAATGTTGATATTTTTTATCGTGAGAATTTTCGATTGAAAACGGGTGCTTTTCAATATTAAGTCAAAATAAGGTAAAAAAATAAATATTTTAAATCGAAATAATTACTGTGTGTTTGGGACATTAAAAGGTAAGTTTTCACCAAATTTCATGAAAAAAAAATTTTTGTTGTAAAAGATAAAAATTAAAACCCAAAAACTTGGTAATTTGAACTTTTTACATAGATTTTGAGGTTATGTGAAAAAAGTATTAGCACAAAAGTTGTAGATTTTCTTATTACCTACAACTTTGCGATTTAACTTTTTTCCATAGAACTTGTAGTTTTGTCGGAAATCGAGATAAACCCTTCCTACCCTTAAAAACCGCCCATCTTTTCCACTTCCCGACTTCTGATTGACCTTAATGTATTTTTCCTTTCATTTTAATTACATTTTCTTCCTTTTCTAATGGGTTTCATCCTACTATATTTTTTTTGGGTTCAAAATTATCGATTCTGGTCTAATATACAAATGGATATTAAATTGGTAAATTTGGATATTAAATTATGTATAATATTATACCGGTAATACAGAGCACTACAAAGATGTCTTAAAACGTTGACTAATAGCGCCAACTAGTGTCAATATGAGTTTTATTACTATTAGACTTAGGCCACTTTCCAACAAAAAAGCATTATATTTTTATGTTTACTAGTTGGCTCCACTGGTACATAAAAGCAACGCTTTTTCCGATGCTCTAAATTGCAATGCGCATCTATCGCTGGAACCATTGATGCGACAAATAATGTCGCATTTTAGACTTATTTAGAGATTACTTCCTTTTCATACCTTTCATGGGGGGAGGGGAAGACTTACTTGAACGTTCATGGCTGCTCCCACGACCAAACCAACACTTTGGGCCACAAACGAGATTAAGAGACATGCCGACAAGAACATTATGTATCTCGAGGCTTCAGGAGGTTGTGACGTCATAAAATAGACAATCGTGACGTAGATAACACAGAAAATTGCCTAAAAACACGAAAAGAATAAATAAAAACCACGTGGAAAAAAAGTTAGCTTTGAATCGTTACCTGGAAGGGAATATCCGAGACGGTGATTGCCATATAGTATGACCTCAACGAGTACCATCGATTAAAGTTTTCCTTTAATAACACAGGAAGTTCCAGCGGGAATGAAAGAATCGTAATTGTCATTGACGTGTACATAAGGAACAACATGTTGAAGAACAGAAATCCTAGATTACTAAGTACTTTTGCACCGTCATTGCCAATGTTAAAGTAGAGGGCACCAATCAAAAATCCGACTAAGATATGAGCAAATAGACGTAGATACATAAGAGTCTAAATCATATTAAAAAAAAAAAAATTAAATCTTTATTTTTGGACCACATAACGTTTTTACTAACCCAATCTCTGCGACTGAACAAAAGAGTTCGTTTTAAAATAACCCAAAATTGGTTCGTTTCTGAGGTGGCATAACGACGTGGATTAACCACCAAGGAATTTTCTAATAAAGCTGTCGTTACATTATCCGGCGATTTTTCATTTTCGACTTGAATCGAAACAACTTCGGTTTCTAAAAAAAAAAAAAAAAAATTGGTTAGTCAAAAATATTTTATCATAAATCTTTGTCACTTACTAAGTGAATTTTTCGCGATATCATTCATAGCAGCTTGTAAAAGTGAATTATTTTGAACGTTAATTGGTGTCTTGTTATCCGCAAATTTTTCGATAGCATCTCCTTGATTTTCATTGACACTAAGCCCGATTCCCCCATTGACTATATCATTATTAACTTTTGCATTGTTCAAATCGTCTTTGATAGCCGGCAAGGGTTGTCCCGTTCGAATATCATTCTTTCCATTATCGATAGCATTCACCAATTTCGAGTTATGATTTCCATATTCACCACAGGAGACTTCAATAATAAACGAGGCTGGATTATGATATGATGGACATTTAAGCCCCAAACCACTCAAGAATGGAACTAATTGTTGAGTCGATCCTTGATAGATACACTGTCCATCGGCCAACGTATACAAATGGTCAAACATTTCAAACAGTCGAGCCGAGGGCTGATGGATGGTGCAAATTATAGTTCGACCTCCTCGAGCCAATGTCTTCAACAAAGAAATACACTGGAAACACGAGGAACTGTCTAAACCACTGGTAGGTTCATCAAAGAACATAATTGGAGGATTGTTAACCAGTTCTAGGGCGATGGACAGTCGTTTTTTCTGTCCTCCCGATAGACTACTGGTCATTGTTTTTCTGTGATCTTCCAAACCGAGAGTAATAAGAATTTCGGTCACCTAAAAAAAAAAAATTCTTGAAATTTTTCACGATTGGATTTTTTTAATTTAAATTACTTACAACTTCATCACGTTCGTTTATATTGATATCATCTCCTAGTTTTAAATTGGCGGCCACTCCCATCGCTTCCTCGACTGTTAAATTACCGTGAAGTTGATTGTCTTGCATGATATACGCGGATAGTTTACGGAATTGGCTAATATTACGCTCATGTCCATTCATTGTAATCGATCCTTCCATTCCAGAGGTTCTGTTAAAAGCAATAAATGCATCATTTTGTGTACACTTTCTAAAAAACGAGTTGAAGTTTCCCTTTTGTACGAGAGACAATATGAATGTAGATAAATAAAGAATTGATAGCGTAATAGTTAATTACTTATTGCATTTCTAAGCCGGATATCTCTTAGTTATTATATGCACTAGTGGCTTGGCCCGTGAAAAATCAAAGGTATAGCTATATGTACTACAGATGTTGGTTAATATAATATTACCACAATTCTGCTGTTAACCGGACGCCAAGATTTTACGACGAATTCTTATAGATCTCGCTAAAATATATCGAAAATGAAAAATACAATTTTTTGAGATTTTGATTAGTTTCGGTAAATCAAATTTTTTGAATCAAAATTTGAATAAAAAACAACGCGATGGTCATAACTAACTTGTTATTTTCCGATTTTAGGCACTTAAGTAACTGAAAATTTTTGGAAAATTATACGATTTAGTGTATGAAAATAGAATAGAAAGAAAGAGATGTGGCACGAATTCGCTGTCTGACTTGACGCGCACCGTTTTAACTAATTTTGAATTTCCATTATTGATGTTAATACTCGAATGTTATTTTCATTATTGAATTTTTTGATTATTGTTAAATCAATCATCTGCCTGTTGTTATCTATTATAACATCACCGTCGGATATTTTCGCACTATTCTCACTAGCTGTATCTTTGTCTATTATGATCAAGTGAACAACAACATTTATATCAATACACTGATCAAAACACAAATACCAATACAAATACGATTAACAATTAATGACAACTTATAATATACTAAAACGTTATCATGGAGAGGAAAATAGCTCATTACATTCAGTAATAACTCGCGCAGGAGCTCTGGTAAAACGACATGGTATATAGGTAACAATGTGTTACGAGCTCTGGCGAACACTTTCCGAGAACGTAACACACATTTAGCGACATGCTAAAGACAGGCCAAAAAAATTGAGACGATATATATAAAAAGTTTCACTTTAAAAAAATTGCTGGTTATTTTTGTTTTGTTATAACTGATTTCTAGAAAATATAACTTTTTTCCGTCTCTGTTCATATCCGTGACACTTGCAACAGGCAGTGCAGCTAGATCGTGGGATTTTTAATTGTTGAAAGAGAAAATGATGATATTATTGAAAAATTTGCTTCATGAAAAGCAAGGAAAATTTATATATATTAATTAGATTTTTTTGGATTTGGGGAAGGGGTGGCGCTAAAAAAGTACTGTGCTCCGGACGCGAGTTAAGCTCGCTACGCCACTGCCCCCGGGCTCCACTTCTAAGATAGTTGCGAGGTGTATCCTTTAGTATCTAGGTCGTAGAGTATTGTGAGGTATTTTGACACAACATTGGAAATTTACTATTATGTTTATGAGCCCTTCACCCAGGAAAATACTTCAGACAATCTTTATTAATCTTATCTGTCAACGATTCATTATTTTTATTCGGTGAACTATCTGCTTTTCTCATTTTTTCATCTTTAGTACAGACAAAGTCTTTAGAAAACCTAAAAAATGATACGTCATTTCTGCCGGGCATGTTAACATAATTAGTGCATAATACAGCACATCATATCCTTTGTTTTCTAATTGGCATCATTAATGACTAAAATAATTGATTAAATTACATTTAAAGTAAAAAATCAGGGATCGATTGGTTAAATAAAATATTGATACAACTTACTGTTTTGCAAAAGAATTATATAATAAGAACTATAATATACGAACCAACCAGTGGCGTGCGGTGACTTTTGAAACAGGGCATGCGGTTAGAAGTGGAGGAGGGGGGGTTTATAAGAACCACATTTTTAAAATTTATTATTTTATTTGATAAACGTGGTGTTATAAGTATTTTTTTAAATTAGCCTTATTCGACGCTCCTTCTTACAAAAATCATTACAATCATTACAACAACCGCATCATATAATGTATTTAAAAACCACGAAAATAGTTCTTATCCTAAAAAACAGAACATTTGTATGGCCTTTGGTTCAATAATTCAAAATAACTCACGAAAAGTATCAGTAACAATTAAATTCACTGTTTAGATTCAAAACGGCAAACGCATCTGCAGACCGTTAGTCAGCTATGTTAAATGCCGAGAGAGATAGTATTCGACCGTATTAGTGCGCATGCGCGACCAATTCGAAGCAAACAATCGCATGCTACTGTCGCCAACGCATTCATTCGGCTTTTGCCGTTCATTTGATTTGGTAAACTATGCCAATTTTATGAGCGATACCTTTCATTATAACGTAAATTAAAAAATTTATAAATGATAAAAATATATCATTTTTTGAATTATTTTACAAATGCAATTACACAAATTAAAAATGAAATGAATAAATCATAAAAAATATTCAATTTTTAAAATCGTCTTACAATCCAAAGGCATGCGGCGCATCTATAGCATGTATGGATCGCACGCCTCTGGAACCAACATAGCTAATAGCTTCTGTCAAGTGTCAGGAAGAACTGAGAAAGGACAAATCAGTGACGTCAGAGCAAGTCAAAGTGAGCACCCTTTGCTACTGACCAATGAACACGAATAAAATCGCATATGAATAGAGTCAAGAAAGCTGTGTATATAGAAAGAATAATATTAGTTGGTTTTTTGGAATAAAATCGCATACGATTTAAAATTCTCGACATAATTCCCTCACACCCAGCATAGAAAATCCTGTGTTGTAAACAAAAGTGCAAACTGGTAATTATTTATATTGATTATTTAAAGACTCTTAAAGGTTTTTTTGACTGACTAAATGAAGCTTATAAGAAAAGTTATATAAATCTTTTCAATACGCCTCTGTTTATACGTAATTAAGTGCGTCATAAGTACAAGTAGTAAATGAATTGATTAAGTTTTTTTCTTATTGTTAAAATCGACATCATAAATTTAATCAAAAACGTGATTGCATTGCACATGAAGAAAATTTTTAAAATAGAACCATGCACGAATCATCTCCCATATAAACATATTGAAATAAATTTCACATACGTGGAATTTTATTTTCGTATTTGAATATATTATAATTATGAGTTGTTATTAAGCCTCTTATTAATAGAATTTATTATTTCCTTGAATCGATTATTGGTGGCGGGGTGGAGAGAAATGTGAAGATATAGCCAATATTAATCATAATCTTCATCGAAGCAACTTAAACGTGCACTTCGGTTTATACCAGAGAGAAAAAAAATTTAAGGTCAAATTTAATTGATATCAAACAAATTTTTCCTTCGCTTGAAAAAAAATGTTTTTGAGGAAAAAAAATTGACAAATACGTTCAAGATCATTAGGGCATTAGCGTTTAATAATGCATTCAAATACGTAATGCAATTACATTCAAGTCATGTCCCACTAAATGATGGCGTCATTAGACGATATGTAAGTAAAAGCCCACGCTAATTGAAATCAATCGTGTTGATGAAAATGTAACCAATTCACTATTAGATGATTTGAGTGATTTTTTTTCTCTTTTGGATTGAACCATTACGAAATTAGTTCTAAAATATTAAATAATACAACGCTCATAATGATATTTATATAATATAAGAAAGCCACAAAGAAATGTCTGTATATATTACATATAATAAGTTATGATGATGAATGTAAAAGTCAACGACTTGCTCACATGAAAACATCGAAGAATTTAAATAATTATAAAGGAAGTAATGTAGAATAAAAATTTTGATGTAAAAAATTTGATTGAAACGGCGTGAAACATTTCATATGGCAAAATATCTTGAATATAGGCTTTAAGCAAATGTAATTCCCCTGGAAAAGTTTTTTTTTTCATAAAAATTCATACGATAAACATTTAATTTTTACTTGGATATTTTTTTAAAGATAGTAAATTTAATTAGATGGTAAATTAATGACTTCGTTACGCTACACATAATCCTTTCGTTAGTTGGCTGAAATTATTTTCGTTATCCGTTTTAATTAACCACTGAATGTTCGTTTTTTGCTCGTTAATACATTTATGAGAATCATAAAATGTTGTCCATGGTAACTCAGTCTTTGACTATAGTAAAAATATTTTACGTAATTGCAATAAACACGAGCATTAGGTAAACATGAAATGGTTAAATAGAATATTTAGACGTTCGTCCAATTTTGATTAAATTCATAGCTTAAGTATTATAGCTGAAGCTTTTTTTTGGTGTTTGAAATGTCGCTTTAACATTTAAGATCATATCGAGACTGTCTTAAAATAGAACATTTTTATAACCTCCAAGTCTAGAGAAATCCAAAAACCCCAAGAATCAAGTTGGCTTTACCACCTATTGGCGCAGTGGTTAGAGCAGCCCCCTACTACTCCATGTTACAAAAATGTGACCATTTTGATTGCATTTGCAGAATATTAGTTGAAAACGAGTTGAACAAAGACAACAAAGACTGACGAGGACCGAAGACTTTTATAGAGGTCGGAGGTTAGAAATAAATTATTTTAAATAAACGTCAGGCAAATTATTTTTATTGTTTTCATTATTATTATTATATGAGAATAATTATGATAAGTATTTTTTATATAATAAGTATAATAACTCTGATAAGTGATGATAAGTTTAAGTGACAGGGGGCTGATTGGGACGTATAACCAGCCCCCTGTCAATTAGATACGAGAAAGGCTAAAAAACTTGACCGATTTCTACGGAAATATTAGTACCTTTGGGCGGCGCTGGCAGTGCTGCCGATGCGTGGACTCCAAATTACCCGTTTCCCTCAACGGAATTACCCGATTTTACCCGAGAGTCCTAAGAGTTATGATAGTTACCAACTCAGTAATTTAAATTCAAGCAACACATTATTTTTATCACAATTTTCTTTGTAATTTAGTAAATAAAATTTAAAAAATTGAAATTTAAAAGCTTTATTAAAATATTTACGAGATAAGAAAGTTTCTTCAAAAGACTACGAAAAAAAATTATTTTAGCTGATATTTCAATTCATTTTATACATAAATATTAGCCATTAAGTTGATTACGTTTTTACCCGGTTGTTCAAATTACCCGGTGAATTACCCATTCAATCTCGAATTACCCGAAAATCGGGTAATTACCCGGACATTGGCAACACTGGGCGCTGGTATCTAGTGGAAAAACAGCTGTTTACTATTTGTGTTGTTATAAGAGTCATACGTCTCAAATAGCCCAAATAATAAGGAAAACAATAAAAAAAGTTTCGTTTTAATAATTTGCCTGACATTGAAAAAAAAAATGATTTCCAACCTCCAACTTTCATAAATTCTTTGGTCTTCGTCAGTCTTTGTGGTCTTCGTTCAACTCGTTTTCAACTAATTTCAACTAATTTACTGCAAGTCTAGTAAAAAAGGTCACATTTTTGTAACATGGAGTTGTAGGGGGCTGCGTATAACAACACAACAGCTGTTTTTCAACTAGATACTAGCGCCACTCAAAGCTCCCAAAGGTACTAAGATTTGCGTAAAAATCGGTCACGTTTTTTAGCCTTGCTCATATTTAAGTGACAAGTGGCTAAGTTAGAGCACTTGCTCTCTCCGTTTCATGCGTCAAATGGTACTGAATTCGATCCCCGTTGAATTCTAGACTTAAGATCCTAGTCCTAAAATATAATTGACCAAAACAGAAGTTTCTGTGTTTAGACAGTCGTGATATGACCTTAGATATTAAAGCGACTTTAACACCATAAAAAAAAGTTGGTGTCCTGTCAACTAATTTAAATCAAAAACTTCGCGGCACAACTAAATGAAAAATGAAGGCAAAATTTGAAGTTGAATTTCGAAAAAAAACCATTGGTTTTTGGACCAAGCATTAGGTCTTTCATTTCATTTCAAATTTAAAATCTCCAGCTCAACTCTCGTTTTACTAAATAATTGAAATTGAATATCCATTTTTGTTCCCACCGACAAATGTCTTATTCGGTGAAAATCTTTTGCCCCAATACACTCCTCATATTTAATCATATTTAATTAACGTCAATGATCAACCTATGACCTTACTGATAAAACTAATCAACCACACGTCTTTCTCTTCACTCGAATTTAAATCAAATATCAATTGATTAAACTTAACAATATATTTAATAAGAACATTGTTCAAGATAACTAAAAACGATTTTTCCTTTAAACCAAGTGGTTTTAAGAGTAAAAATCCAATAGATAACGATAGTATTTATTGTATATTATTAAGGTGTAGATAAATCAGGATAAAAATAAACGATAAGTGTTTCAATTGATTAGATAACTACTTGTAAATTCAAAAAAACATAAATTAAGGTAAAAATTAATCTTAGAATAGGTGTTGATATCATCATCATAATAATAATAGGCAAAAATTTGATGTTATATTTGTGGCCCAGCGACTAAAGTGACAGTTTAATAATCGGTATTTTTTTACGATCGTGAATATTTCACGGGAAGCTACTTGTATATTATAAAAAGTCCATGATAAAATGTTTTTTGTTTATTTTACGTGATGTTTTAAGAAATTTGCATGATGAAATTTGATTAATTTCTCGCCCTAATCATAAAAGTTGCATAAATTGATTGCAATAATATCATTAAGACTGTCTGCAACTATAAACATAGAGTTGTTAAATATCAAACATTATATCTAAAGTGCAACAAAATGTAATTAAACAAGTGAAAAAAAAAAAAATACAAAAATTTTGTATTGCAACAGCCCGTGATTAACTCTTCATATTTTTATTTAGCTGGAAAACGCAACAAGCATAAAATATGACTTTCACTAAATGCAATCAAAGTCGAATGACTATGAATGTCATAAATGAAACTTTGAGTGAGTAGATTTACGTACCGATAGCCTGTTAGGATGTTGAGGAGGGTGGATTTTCCGGCTCCAGACGGACCCATGATGGCCGTCAGCTCGCCGGAACGAAGCCGTCCGCTCACCGACTTTAAAATTGTCTTTACATCTGAAAATAAAAAAAAATTAACATCAATATGGAATTTGACATAGTTCTATCATCCACTGGAAAGATTATCTCTTAAACGGCGTCAATTTCCCCAGTGCTGATTGTTCAAATCGCACGTAGTACCAAAAATGTTTTTGCCTTGTTTACATTCATAACGTTCTTAATTTGAATAACCATAGCTTTTATTTATTGGTACGAGAATGAATTTGTAAAACATATAATTGACGATAATGTCAACCTTGGAGCTGCTAAGAACAAGAAAATCTGGTTTTCAGAAACATCCAAACGACTTTGCATGCGCTAAAAAGTGAGTAACCTAATCGGGCATCACGTTTAAGTCACGTGACAAATTAACCCAAAAAATTTATAATGAGGATTAAATATCTACACTCAACGCCCTTTAGTTTCATTTAAATTAAAGTTTGGAAAACAAACAAAAATTGGGTATTTAAAAATTTTTTTTTAATCGAAATCTTGATGGTTGGTACAGTGGAGTAATTAACCGAGGTCAAAAGTGGTTAATAAAATAACGAAAACATAAAAGTAATGTGCGCTGTTTCTCAATGGCCATGGACTCAAAATTGTGTGGTAGTCGATCGTTCATTTTTCTTGCGACATTTCAAACAAAAAGAAAAACTTTTTATATTATAATTTTGAGATGTTAAAAAATCCAAAGAGATTAACTGAGGAAATTCTTATTTTTATTTTACTTAAATACGAAAAGGTAGACTTTCGTTTTCATTTCAATACGTCATTTAGAAGCTAGGAAAGTATTATCGGTGTACAGTCTTTCTATCGTATTATCTTTTTTTTTTTAATTACGCTTATAATAATAATATAAAACCCACTTGATGGCGCAGTGGTTAGAGCAACTGCTCTCTCTGCTACATGCGCCAGTGGTTCTGGGTTCGATCCCCATCGAATCCCTAGATATAAGTTTAAAAATTAAGATTCAAGACCTACAGAATATATCTGTGTGTAAGACAATCGTGATATGACCATAGATGTTAAAGCGACTATAAACACCAAAAAAAAAAAAAAAAAATTATAATATAAAACAATTAGAACGGCTCGTAACTTATAAAATCAAAATTTACTCAAGACAGGACCTAATAACATTAAGCCAACAAAAAATTATCATTTTTTGTTACAATATTTTCTTACTCGCTCTGAGAGAGTAGTCAGCACAGGGTTATTGTATGAAATAGTAAAAAAATTCACTATCGAAATCAACATTTTTTTTACAATGATTGAACAATTAATGACTTTAGGTGTGAAAAAAGCTTTGTTTTTGCAAAACAAAGGTACAAAGAACGTTTTGTCCTGGGAAAATTTTGGTCTTGCATGAAATCATTAAATAACAACAATGATTTTTGGTTCTCCTATAAAGACAAAATTAACAATTCAACGTATTTTATTGTTTACACGGAAAAAAAATAGTGGTGTAAAATTTACAACATTAAACTAGTAATATTTTTACTGCACTTTGTGTTTACTATAATCACAAATGTAACATTAGATAACACACTGTGTTGTATTCAGCTCTAACATATAGTATTTTTTACTACCATAGTGTAGTAAATATAATATGTAGCTGTTACAACTGCTGAGTGTTGTACAATTACCAAATTTTGGCGTTTGCGCATGTGGCGCGTACAACATAACCAATAATTTTGACAAATAAATGCAAGTGTCAAAAATTCAACTACATTTGTACTAGTTCGTGTTGTAAATAATACTACAGTTTTTTTAATAACATTTGACTGGTAAACGTTACCACACGTGGTGTCTTCCTATATAATATTAGTTAATGTAGTAAAATTAACAAGGAATGTTGTAAAAAAACAACACATTTTTTCCGTGTAGTATTAGCCTGTGAAGTATTACAAGCAAAGATGCTTTATCCTGTAAAATTTAGGATTTTGAAAAGTGTGAAGTTGAATATTCACAGATTGTCTTTCACCTAAGACAGTGTTTCCCAAAGTGTGGTACGCGTACCAGAGGTACGAGAAGAGTTTGATCGGGGTACGTGTTGTACTGGAGTTTGCGAGAAAACGAGAATCCTGAAAGAGGAGTTTCGGTCTTGTGAGAATGAATCACAGTGAATTAAAATGCAAATTTGTTGCACTGTGGTTGTTAATGGAAGTGGTTGCCATTAGTTATACTCAGCCCCCTACAACTCCATGTTACAAAAATGTGACCATTTTGACTGCATTTGCAGACATCGCCAGTAAAATTAGTTGAAAACGAGTTAAACGAAGACCACGAAAAACGAAGACTTTTATGAAGGTCGGAGTTTAGAAATAAATTTTTTCTAAACGTCAGGCAAATTATTTTTATTGTTTTCATTACTATTGTTATCATATGAGAATAGTTATGATACGTATTTTTTCATATAACTAGCTGATACTCGCCCGCTTCGCAGAGCGTATCTAAATTAATCTGATTGAATAATAGAAAATTTTACCCAAAATAAGAAATTAAACTATTTTTACAAAAAAAGATAATTAGATATTTCTAGACCTTTATTTCATAGAAAGTCTATGAAAATCCGTTAAACTACTTTTCCAGGAACAGATATAAGTTATCTGATAGGTAGGATCTTTACGTTTTTTTGAATATTGTAAAATATTAAGAAAATTTTAAGCCTTTAGAACCTTTCACACCAAATGTCATATAAAATCATTTATTGACTTTAGTAGAATGGATTAGTAGCTATCCTTTAGAAAATGTACCTTTTTTTTAGAATCAATAATATTTAATGTGTTATCTTTAGATCTGAGGTATTACATTTGGTTGCCTTAGATTCATAATTCTAGGATATAGTAATAAGGCTATTATGTCTTATCGGCAAGTCTGCTATTTCCCGGAGTCCAAGATTAGACAACAAATTCTTATAGATCTTGCTAAAATAAATTGAAAATTAAGAATATAGTTTTTTGGTAAAATAACAGCGCGATGGTCACATCTAACTTGCTATTTTCTCTTGAAAAATAAGTTGGGCTGGATTTCTTTTTGTTCTGGGGGCTCTGCCTAACGGCTTCACCTCTCTTAATCAAATTCCTAATTGGGATCACTTAAGTCGAACTGTCTGTTTTTGTTATTTATTCTAACGGGTCTCATTTTTGTACAGAGATATTTATTTTTATGAATGAAATCATATTTACTGCAGAGAATTTCCTTCTCCTCCCTTGAGAATTCGAACGTTTACTCAGCCGAACTATTAATAATATATTAACTACCGTAAATTCACAATGGATTTATGGTTTCTAGGAATTTAACCTATCCTTATACTTCTATCATGGTTATAATTTTCAAATTTGCGAACATTAATTTATAAGAATAACAAATTATATAGTTTAAAATCATGTCGTCCCTACGATATCTTAGTATATGTACATTGTATCACAACTGCCTGCCGATGTATGTTTTTCGTTGCGCAGTTTTTATAGTTTTTAGTTTTTTGCTCAGAAAATCAACATTTTTTCGGAATAAAAAGTATTTTAAAGCACTTTTTGTAATATTTACTACTTGTAGTAAAAATCTCATCCAAATCGGACCAGCTGTTTTCAAGTTTTCCAAGAACAAACAAACAGACAAGAAAAATTATTCAAAATTAAAAGTAGCCTATAATGTAAGTTACAATATTTAATAACTTTTTGTGAAAATTTCATTGAAATCGGCTCAGCTGTTTTCAAGTTTACCCTGGACAAACCCTGTTATTACCCTGTTTTTTGGGGAAAATTACAATGTAAATGGCATTTATTTTTTGTATTAAATATATGAAAATGTAGGCAATAAAAAGTATTCAATAAAAGACCTTAAATTGTTTAGATTAGATAAAAATCTTAGCTGAGAAAAATGATTCCGTTTTTCGTTCTCTCGCGCAGGAAAGATGGATCGTTTTATTATATAGGTATTCAAGTAGTAAAAACCTTCTATCTTATTATGAAAAGAGAACAACCAATTTTTTCTAAAACCCAAGTTAATTTTTATGCGTTTTTAACTAAACCAGGGGAGCCCTAAACCATATATCAACCCCATTTTCAAAAATTTTAAAAAAAATAATTGATTCAAAGAGGAAAAGATTCCCTCTCACTTTGCTTTAAAAATAAATTTCCTTTAAATTTAAGTTTTTACACATACTAAATAAAATGCATAAGACTACTGTCCAACATGAATCGAATGTTTGATGACCAGCATGAATAAGCTGATGGCCGTCATAGACTCTTAAAATATATTTTGTGGATAACCACTTTTCTAGCTACAATAAAATCTCGTAGAATTACATCTCCATGTAAATTTAACTGTAATAAGATATTTAAATTAAAATCATGTTGCACTCAATCTTAAACGAACTTACATATTATGTCGCAATCTATTTAAATAAACAAAGCATGATTTTAGTATGACTGACAACTTCTTTTCTTGTCATTTATAGCCTTATTTTTACTTTCTGAAATCATGTTCCATCAGTGCATTTGAATCAAACTTTAATCTTCTCATCAAACGATTAAAGACCGATAAGTTTCCAAATTTCAAGTTGACGTTGAGGTTTTTGAAATATCTATCGTAACGAAACATTGAACTTCCAAAAGGCTTAAATTAATTATTGTTTACTTTTTTCAAATCTCAATTAAAACACACTAAATTAAGTTGTGTAAGATTTTTTAAAAAAATAAATTTGAATTTTTTAGGAAAATTATTTCTTCGTGAAGAAACACGTGAACATTTATTTTGTAATTTTTTCGTTTGAAATAACCTTTGGAAACCTTGAATATAATTTTTTCCATGTTTAATTCGTACGCGCGCGAATGACGTATTAAATCAATATTCAAAAAAAAAATAATATTAAAAAAATGTAGGAACTCGTAGAAATGATCATTTTGTTAAAAAATATTTCAAATCTATTATTCTCGTTGTGCTTGAATTAGGTCAATATTTTTTTTCAATGACACGATTTTATCTTGCATTTTCCGGGAAAAAGATTAATATTAAACATAGCATAAACTATTTAGAAATCAATATAACCTTTTTTGAAGGTTTGAGCCAAATTTCGTAATTAGTAAGTGAATATAAATAGAACCTGAAAGAGGTAAAAATAAACTTACGGTTCCATTAATAATGTTGAGTGCTCAATCAGTTTAATTCTTAGTTTAGGAAATTTCCAGGAGAAATAAAAAGCTAAAATTTCCTTCTTTACAGTTAACTTTTTCAAATAGTTTGCTCAAATTACAATGGAACAAAGACATTTACCATATTTTATGATAAAACTTTCCTGCTCGTCTCGATCCATCAAGGTTAAAACTACACGAAGAAATTCTCGGTAAATCGAGATTTTTTCCAATAAAATCTTCGTTTTTTTCCGATGGAAAACCGTGAAAAGATCAAGAAAAACTAAAAATGCTTTATTCAAAGTCTTCGTAAAAGACTTTGAATGTTAATGAGTTCATTTTTTTACTTTTTCAAGACTAATTTAACTTCATGAGAGTTTTACTATTTTAGAAAAATTGAGTGGATTAATAAAAGTAGGAACTTATAATAGGAATATTTCTATGTTTAGGACAGAGATAGACATAATATGTAGTAAATGAAAGACAAAGTTAAAGATAAAAGATAGCTTTGATCCACTGGGTTAAACTGAATGCAGTATCCAATAGTAGTTCGTAGTATTACAACAACCAAAACCTACAACGCACTCTTTAAACTAATAACTTAATAGAAAAAAACGTCAATGAGAAGAACAGAGATAGATCTAGTACTAATCCTATATGAAAGACAAAGCAGAAGAAAAACTAGGAAGCTTCGATTTTCAAATTTCCTCAAAATATCTACACAGCACTCTACAACTAACAATTATTAAAAAGATAATGTGTAGAACAGAGGTAGTATTAAAATTTTAACTTTAATTATTGCAAAAAGTATAGATATTTTGACGTGAGAATTTTCGATGGAAAATTAGGGTGCTTTTTCAATATTAAGTCAAAATAACGATTTTAAATCAAAAACTTACAGTGTGTTTAGGACATTAAAAGGTAAATTTTCACCAAAGTTCGTGAGAGAAAAAAAAAATTTGTAAAAGATAAAAATTAAAAAAAAAAAAACGTGGTAATTTGAATTTTTCATATAAATTTTGAGTTTATGTGAAAAAAGTGTTATTACAAAAGTTGTAGATCTTTTTCTTACCTACAACTTTGCTACTTAATTTTTTTTCATAGGACTTGTAGTTTTGTCGGAAATCGAGACAAACCGTTTATACCCATAAAAACACGCCCTTTTTCCACTTCCCGACCTTAGATCGACTGTAATTTATTTTTTCTTTCATTTTCGTTATAGTCTCTTCCTTTTCTAATGGGTTTCATCCTACTACACTTTTTTTGGGTTCACAAATTATCGACCCTAGTCTAATAGTAATTCGTAGTATTACAACAACTAACATCTACAACGCACACTATAAATAATAACTATTAATAGAAAAAAAAACGTCAATCAGAAGAACAGAGATAGATCTAGTACTAATCCCATATGAGAGACAAAGCAGAAAATTTTCAAATTTCCTCAAAAAGCTACCAAGCACTCTACAGCTAACTATTTAGGTTCGTTCGCGGAAATAATACTGAACCGATAACGAAGTGGATTTAGGATAATCGCCAAACGCAAACACGTTTATGAACTGATTAAGGGTTATTTTGCCGTGAACGAGTTTGAAAATGTTCGGAAGTAAGACGAGGATTAACGAGAACCCACAAAAAATTTTATTTGAATTTAAAGTTGACAGAAAGGGATAGAGAAACGGGAATTTGGATCTAACGATTCTCGGGGTTTTTTTTTAGGACGAAAAATTTGATTCTCTTACTCATGCACAGTTTGATAAAATATGGCTAGATTTTCTTTCCTTCACTCGCAACGTTAAATTCAATTAAGAATTTTCGTGGGTTCTCGTTAATCCTCGTGTTACTTCCGAACATTTTCAAACGGAAAAATAACCCTTAATCCCAGGGTTCCCAACCCCGTGCCCGCGGGGGCCGTGGCGCCCGAGGATCTATTTATGTGCGCTCGCCACTATTCAATCGCAACAGAATTTTTCATGAACAATAATATAAAATATAATTTTTTTGTTTGTTAATTATTTATTACTGTTGATATAAATATGTTCAATTATAAATATATTTCGATAAAATAGGTGGTGCCCGCCGCTGTACCAATATTTTAGAATGCGCTCCAGGGTACAAAAAGGTTGGGAATCCCTGCCTTAATCAGTTCAGAAGGGTGTATGCGTTTATCCTAAATCCACTTCGTTGCCGGTTCAGTATTAGATCCGCAAACAAACCTTTTAAAACATAAAGAGTAAAACAGAGGTAGACTTATGGTCAATTACATAAGAAACAAGAGAGAAAAAATTTTTACTCTTTATAAAATTATATATTATAACGTTTTATATATGAAAACCTTAAAGGAATGAACTCCAAAAACTAAACCAGATCGTATGTTGTTAAATCTGGCAAAAACTTGAAAGTCATCACCATAGGACAAAGAAACTAATTAAATAACTCAGCCAGTCATTTGGTCAATTGGTCAAAGTTTAAATATTATCTTTTAATTTGTTCAAAGTAAAAAAAAAACCTCATTACTCATTAGCTTTCAATTAACTTAGCTTACAGTTGTTTAGTTAATGCTATAATTCGTTCATTACTTTGTTGAAATGAATTTTTATTACAAACCAACAAATTGATGCTTTAAAAAATATTTTTTTTAACAATATAGTAAAAACTAAAATTTATTCAAGGCTGATATTAATATAACTATGCTCAAATAGAGTTTGTTATCTCGTCAATTTGTATGAATCATGAACTTTAAACGCGCATTTCAGACTCCGGCTGGGTTTTGGATGACACATTTCATACTCATCGTTTGTTATCATTAATAGTAAAAAGATGTTTTTGATCTGTTTTAGTTTTTTATATTGCAAGTTTTACCAAGGTTTGGCTTTGGTAACGCAATTTCGTACGGGATTTTGTTGAAAAATTTGTGTACATTTGAATGACAATTCCCACGTTTGAATTGAATGGAACAATACATATACAATATATTGAAATGGGTACAAAGGGCAATATAGCACGCAACCTTTGTTCAGCATTGAATTTATTATTAATTACAATTAACAGGTTTTTAAAGGATTTTTATGATAAGTTTCAAATCGTTCTGATTAAAGCACTTGAAACTGAGTTTAATTTCGAAGGTTTCCATGTATAATTAAAGGATCACTGTTGAGGTAACAATTAGAAATTTCGGTAATCTTCCACTGTAATACCAAGCATATTTTTAGTTATAGTTAAATTAAGATGGTTAAAAAGAAGAAAGTTTCGGGTTTATTAAACCAGCATAAGGGTGCTATGAAATCGTGAAACAAAAGACTACTATAAACTATATGTTTCTATAACTATTATTAAATATAGTAAAGTGAAACATTGTCGAAATTTAGAGAGGAAAAATTAGATAATAAGTAGCCAAAGTTAGTTTCCTATTGATATTTAACTTTCTAAAAAATTGTTATAGTTACTCACTTTTTTTTCTTCCCTCGGTGACTTTATATGTTAAATCCGTGAACGCCAAATCGACCGGGGGTCGTTTCGGGAGATGTGTTAAAGTTTTCGGCTGCGATGGTACGATGGTCACTTTGACGGGCGACCCTTTTCTGCATTGTTCCAACAAAAAATCATTAGAGGCTTCGCCCTCCTTGGAACATTCGCCGTCGAGTTTCATGTTCGCACAGGCAAAATTCACACAGGGCCACGCACAGAGCAAATAACTAAAAACGGACTGACGTTTTTGTGAGGGAATCGTTCACAGAACAACAATTGGCCGATCCACGTACGGCTAGTGACGCTATGTGACAGGCGACTGCGACGTCGCTTCGACTCGAAGAAAACCTCGCTTCAAAACAAAGATAATAATAGGCGGAATATTATGCTACATATATTCTTCATTCTATCAAACTTTGTACTTCACTCATTGCCAACCACTACGACAACGGGATTGGTAATCACGGCCAATTTGTACTTCGATTTATCTAGCACTTCTCGATTTACGTAAACTTTACGTCCAAATGGGACTTGGGAACTGCTTTGAAAATATTAGGCGAATCTGACAAATACCCACTGCAGCACTTCCCTCTACTTACGATCACTTCAAAACAATATATAGATGTTTCGAAAGTATCGTTACATTTCTACCACTAAACTGAGCCAAACTAAAAATGAACCAAACTCTGAACTTTTACTGATAGGAAATATTAAGATTAGTATAATTTACATATTTTACTGAGGGAAACTTTTATGATTCCCCTCATAGTTTATATAAATTAAAACTTGCTTCATTTTGACGTGAAAACGTCTTATAAATTGATGAACTACAACAGTCAGTCTGGAAAAGAACGTTCATTTTGTCACGTTCCATTTTAGCCTGTGTGTGCAAGCGAGAACGCCATACAAGTGATAGAGAGGCACGATATTATTCTTGAATCCTAGACAACGTGTTTTGTTATATTTCACAAAATCACTAAAATTCACAACACAAATTATAAATCAAAGTAAAAATAAATGTAAAAATCACAAAACGAAAAATCCAAATTGTTAATTTTGTATCTTCAGATACGTATTTCAAACGCCATGCATTCGTCATTAGAGCGGATCAAATTGAAGTGTCTTCGAAGACAATTTCGTGCTGATTCATTTATTTTTACTTTAATTTATAATTTGTGTTGTGAATTTTAGTGAATAGTATTTGTGAAATATAATAATTTAGTCCAAAGTCAGCAAAATTTAATTTTTTATTAACGTGTTTTGTGTGTTTCTTTTACAATTTACTTAATAAGATTTAATTGATTTTTTCCTTCATAATTTTTAGTCTGATTTTATTTTGAAAAAATTGCTAATTTTCAATTAAATCCTTTGTATTATACAAAATAATGATAATACAGTGATAATAATTTCATCAATTAGGTGTTCTTTATGACGTTATCACGTAAAACTATCGTCCGTAAACCGACTTTACAGACAACCAATTTGTTTTGACGTGATAACGTCGTATAAATTGATGAGCTACGACAACAAGTCTGAAAAAGTTCGACCATTTTGTCACGTTACCTACATTTGAACTTGTGCGTGCAAGCGAGAACGCGATACAAGTGATAGAGAGGCACGATATTATTGTTGAATCCTAGGCAACGTAGGGATGGGCAAATGTATAAAATATATCGATACTTCGATATATCGATATTTTCATCACAAAACGCGATTACTTGAAAAATTATCAACAACTAATAAGTGAAATAAATTATAAGTATTATAAAATATAATAAAGCTCTTAAAAAAAATATCGAATTTGATATTCGGAAATAAATATCAACTATCGATATTTTGATATATCGATAGTTGGTGCCCTTACCTAAGACAACGTGTTTTGTTTTTTTCTTTTACAATTTACTTAATAAGATTTAATTGATTTTTCTTTCATAATTTTTAGTCAGATTTCATTTTGAAAAAATTGTTAATTTTCAATTAACTCCTTTGTATTATACAAAATAATGATAATTCTGTGATAATAATTGCATCAATTAGGCGTTCTTTATGATGTTATCACGTAAAACTATCGTCCGTAAACTGACTTTACAGACAACCAATTTTTTTTAGTAACTAGAGATTCACTACCTGACTTGATTTTCATGCTACTTATCTTATATTTGATTTTAAATTAAGTCAAACATCATAACTTAAATTCCATATTGAGTTAAGCATTGACTTCGCAAGTTATTTCAATTACAATTATCAAGCATAATTAATTTTATAATATAGTCGATACTTGGCTTGATAAATCCCCATTAGCTATCTTAAAACAAGGCAATCATATACTTTGATTCTCTGACGGTAAAGTTCCACTTTAGACCCGGTTAGAATTAAATTGTTGGTTTCGTTTGTGTACAATCCAATTTTCAGTCATATACAAATAGAAGTGGGTATTGATTAGTATCATTGTAACGAAAATAACTAGATTTAAACTTATTTGGCTTATTTGACTGAATGTGTACTTACTGACACCGCAAAGTTTTACACAAAACCACCAAATTCTTATAACCTCAAATTCTAACAAGGTCTAAAGTGAAACTTTACCATTTTTTAATTGAAAATTTGTTTCATATTAGTTTAAAGACTTAAGAATCGGATATATTATAAAGGGAATGCGCTTCAGCGCATTAACATCACAATCGATTGTGCGCAATTTATAAACCCATTACAATATTTTCTCATTTCACATTGACTTTTAAAACTATTGCTTAATGTTAAATTCAATTAATTTGTTTGTATTTAAACCAGAATTCTATCAAAATTTTGATCAAGTTTCAAAACTTGTCTTCGAAAAGCAACGATACACTAAAGTTTTTATGAGTTTTACGTCACGTATGCAGAAAGAGCATTTTGCCTTTTTGCATTCTTTTCCAACAAGTTGTTGAACTCTCGACACAGGTACATAATATGATACTGTCGTAAAAGGAATCTTTAATTTATTGTTTGGATGAAAAATTTGAGATTTTCGGAGGTTTATAAACTCTTTGTTTTACTCTAGTTGTGTTGCCAAAGTTTCATTGGTCTTATAATTGGGATAGTAATGAGACAATGGCCTGATAAGAGATTTAGGCATTGTGAATAAAATGTTTGTAACATAAATTGCATAAAGATTTAAAGAAATTAAAAATGTGAAGACGATTAGAAGATTGGGATTTTATTTATTGTAGAGATCAATTTTTCATGAAAAGTTTTATTTTGATGCATATTCTTTGTTATTTGAGACCACTTAAAGTTTTATGATTATTGGTGACTAACGAATTCAAAAATCCTGGGTTCCCTATAGGATATGCCCATGGCGTTTATAGTAGATAATAATCTAGTTACTACCCCACTAATATGGACCATATGGACCTTAACTGTCTTAACTCACAACTTGTTGGACAAATAGATTCTCATGTTGATTTGAATAAAGTATGATATAGAAGTCAGAAGACTAACTATTTGAAAAGTTTGATCGTGATGAAAATAATATACTTGATGGTTACGTTCTTTCAGCCATTTATTTCTGTCAATTTATGTCAACCACGCTCGTACTGGTGAGAAAAACGTCATTAGTGACGTCAATACTTTGAATAATCGTAAGAATCTCGTTAGCTCTTCCTTAGAGATGAGTCACCGTTATGAACGTCATTCAATCGTTTCAAAGTTGTAATTGTTGTAAACGTATTGTGGAACGTAGCCTATACCAGAATTCTGAAATTTTTTTGATCTGCGACGTTTTTTCGTACTCAAAAATTTCAAAGGGCGCTCTATGAATTGGTTTGAGTAGGGAATCACTAAGATATATTACTGTATAAAGCTGAACTACTTTTGGCCTGAAGGTGCTAATTCTATATACTAAAATTACTGAGTTAATTGGTTTCTTATCATTCCTGATGGTTCTGAGAAGGCTTTAAGCTACCTAAAAGTTTTTAACGAATTTAACACCTTTAGCTACTTTCAATCCAAACCAATTTAGTTTAAGCAATCCCTATTTTTTCCTTTCAATTCTTAACTTAAGACCTCTTTCTCATTAACTATAGCATATTTGAAGTTTCGTGTCAATTCTTATTCATGCGATGCATTCAATTATTTCACTACACTATACAGCCACCTGCACTGATAACACACACTGAAATCTTATTCTTGACATGTTGATTTCAAATACCAAAGAGCCTTTACAAAAACTATTTTTCATCATCTTCGATGATCCTGAATAGATTCCATCTTATAAAACAGCTTAATAAATTGCATTGCAAAGTTTTGAACCTGAATAATTAATCAAACATTTATATACCGACAGTAGGTATTACTAAGATGGTCGTTCAATAAGTCCTTAGAAAAAGATAGAAAACAAAGTACTTTGAGTACCTTTTTTATTTTGCTTCATAATATCTTTTTAGCTCTATACACTTTTCCAGGCGTTTTCCCAAGATTCTTAATTCTCTCAAAAATTACGATTTTGGAAGGTTCTCAAAATAGGCATTTGTTTTGGGAGATGACTTCTTCTTTCGCCCTGAACCATTGTCAGCCAAGACCTTTTTTAAAATTTAGTAATAAAAACAGTTGTTAGGGACCAAATCTGGTAAAAATGTGGGACGTGGTCATAATTCAAATTTCAACTACATGATTTTAACCATTTAAAAAGTCTTTATGAAAGAAGATTTTTTTCGTTTCTAAATGAGGGCGTGTTATATTGATTTCTTTACTAACCCGTTGCAATAATTACGTGTACCTATTAATCGCCAGTTATTTGTAAGTAATTTGTAGTGATAACTTTTCCTGCCGATTTCATCACCTCCACCACGTTCAGATCGCTTTCGTCTTTAAAAATTTACTGGTTTGACTGTTTTTTGGTCTCTGGTGGATGGTGGTGAATCCATCTTTCATTTACAGTTATAAAACGATGTAAAAATTCATCAAGATTACAGCGAAAAACCACCAAAATAGCCTTAGACTGAATCACAATTGCGTTTATTTTCCTTTTGGTCAAACGCGGCCTCTTCTTGTCGAAAAAAATTTCGCACCAAATTTTTACACCACATCGTGGATTTTATCGATTATTTTTTACAAAGATCAAAGTTCTTTCAACATGCTTCAGTTGACAATACAATTTAAGCCGTGCGATCGATAAATCTAAAAACTTAACAATGTTGTATTGAATCATGATACTTATAAAAACCAAACAATTTTCATGGATCTGCGGTCCGTTTCTTAGATTTTCTATGGACTTATTGAACTACCCTATACTATACTATAATATATTCATACTACTGAAACGTTGAGTGTTTTGTAAATGAGAAGCTCGTTAAACTTAATTAAAACCTTGATCAGTTGAAGGAACAATTTGAGAGTACCAACCCCGTTGTTGGTGTGCTGATTTCTATCAAACTCGGACAAGAACTTTAAAGTGATTTTGAAGGAAAGTTTTAAAACTTTCCTTCAAACTCACAATGTTTACCAAATTGTTTGATTGCTTATGACTTCAAAAACTAAGTTAGGCAATTTTCAATAATTAAACTACGAATTTGACAATTTTCGTTAAGTTTCATTGCACGAGACTATAAATTAAGTTTATCATCTTTTTTGAAAAGACAGACGTCAAGATATACATTGAGTATTAGATACTGAAGATCAGACATTTAAGATTGAAGATAACAAATTTTCTTCGCATTGTGGTTGATCGATTGTATTATATTTAACTTAAATTTGTTGTGTCCTACTTAGTTAGTATCAATTCAATGCTATTTGGGACCACTTTTACTTCAATAAAATTTCAGTGAAATGACAATTTTTCTTTCTTTTACATCAATGGTTCCCAATTTATGATCCGTGGATTCCTGAGGTCGTCAAAAAAATCGTAAAGGGTTCGCGATGGATTCTACTATTAGGGTTTAACATTTACCTATGCTTTCCTCTTATTTGTTCTGATGAGAAAAGCAATATATACATATATACAGAATACAATATTTTAATTTAAAGACAACAGGCATTAACATAATTTATATCTAGAAGACGACAGAATAATAGAATAACTTATGCAATTTTTTAGTTTCTTTTTGTTGGTAGCTCTTAAAGCTCGTCGTGTCAAATGGGATAAAATAGCCCAATTTGTCACTGCTTGCAGATAGCGCCAGTAGTACAGTTGAACAAAAACTTTTATGGAGGTTAGAAATATTTTTTTAAACGTCAGGCAATTTATTTTTATTACTATCATTATTATGATATGAGGATAATTATGAAGTTGTCATTGATGACAGTAACGATGATAATTGCATAAGGAACAGATAAATGACAACACAAATAGTTAACAGTTGTTTTTCAACTAAACTTCCAGCGCCATCCAAAGGCTCCAAACGTACTAAAACATGCGACAAAAACGGTCATTTTTTTTAGTTTCTCTCGTATTTAAGTGACAGGGGACTGGTTTTATCTTTAAGAGACCCGTACGACAAAATAGGAATTTTTGAACTAAATATTTTCAATTATAAATAATTTAAAATCAAAGTAAAAGCCAATAACCTCTATTGCAATTAAAGTATTTTGCAACATCTTCCTCTAATTAGACACCTTATGACATCTAAAAAAAATTAAGCAACCTTGAAATGCTTTAAATAGAACCTAAAACAGGAAAATATTGTTAAATCATAGAAATACGTTTAAAACTTGAAAAAAAAAATAAATCTAAGAATTCACTTCGTTCTATCAATAATTTTTTTTTAAATATTTCAATGAACTATGTAATTTAATCTTTCAACAACAAATAGAAAAAAAGTCAATAAGTTCTTTTACCTTGGTTTTTTATTTTCAATGAAACGTAAATATTATTGAAAATATATCAAAGTTATCAACGTGATTAAATGAAGAAAATTTTTAAGCATTAGTTAAATCAATTAAAAAAATATTATTCACAAATGAATTGTGGCAATTTTTAAAGCAGGAAATTGAAACAATGACATAATTTACCAAAAATAAAATGCCAAAAATTCCTTTGCCCTTTTACTTTCTTCTAGATTTAAATAATCAATGAGACCCATTACTCATATACCTAGTAAATTAGCAATGCAAACTATGAGGAGGTTTATTTTTAATTTTCTTATAGCATATTACAATCGTCCAACGTACAATGAATACTAAATGTGATTAGATCGAAAAAAAAAACATTATTTAATTATTGAAGATTAAGGCCAGGTTTTGAACTAGAATGCATGCACGGAATTCTAATGTCGTCTCATGTTCATTGTCCTTTAATTTGAATTCAAATCTTGTTACAACATTGACACCAAGTCGGATCGCACCGAAAACGAAAAATTTAGATGTAACACAGGCCTCGCATGACCCTGATGCTGGTGCACGTCACTCATGAATGTGAAAGTCCCCGCGATTAAACTTTCCCTCTCGAACAAGATTTTTCTGTTAATAAAATGGATCTCTTTATGGTCACTCGCTGTACTTGGATTTAATTGACTTGACGAAAAAAAATGTCTTAATACTTATAGGAAATATTTTGTACCCTTTTAAACAAATTGGAATAGAGGAATTTTGTTTTTATTTGTATTTTAGTACCTATTTCGTTTTACTGATACCAACGTTTAGAGAATTGTAGGCAAAATTATTATTTCCCGGGCGCCAAGAGTTATCGAAGGATTCATTTTTTTTCCATTTTGCGGGCGCAGGATATTTCTTTCTTTTATCACTGCGACCAAAGAGATCTATTGTGACCTTCTGTGTTCACTAGAGGAGCTCCAGGCTGAAGGATTCATATGGATCTCACTAAAATAAATCGAAAAAAAAATTTTTTTTGAGTGTTTGCTTAGTTTTTGAGATGTTGAATTTTAAGAGTCGCGTCGACAACGTCAAATTTGGTTAAAGAACAACGCGATGGTCACACCTAACTTGCTAATTTATTTTGAAACATAAGTTGGGATGGTTTAAATTTTTATTTTGGGGGCTCTGCCCCCAAAATTTTACCGTTGGCTGCACCCCCGGGCTCGGTATCAGGCGTTTTGATCCCCGGACAAAATAATCCGATGACAAAATATTCTTGGACAAAATATCCTCATGGCAAAATATCCCCATGTTTTCGATAAAAACCGGATTTCAAGACGAATTTTTCTTTTGGGAAATGATTTTGATAAATCTGTCAATTAAGACGTAACTATCATCATGTATTTAAAGTTAAATCATATAAATACCATCAACAATTAATGCCAAAAGGGTCTAGGGGGTCCCCCTTCCGGGAGTTTAGGGGCGGAGTCCCCAACAAAGAAGTTATAGTCATTGTTCGTTTACCCGATTTTCATTCATTGACTGAATGTGCACTTCCTGACACCGCGAAGTTTTATACAAAACTACCATGTTTTAACATCAAAATTATGCTGCAAATACAATTTGCAATTATTCCTATGAAATTTATTAGTTTTCAGTATTGGTTGAACATCTTTAAGAAAACAGATCCTGCATTATAAGAGCATTTTAAATTTAAAAAATATTTTTAATATCTAGTGATATTTAAAATACGTAGTATCGAAGGGTTGTTATTTTGCCAATTATTTTCTATATTAGGTACTTGAGTCGAATCGCTTTAGTTAGAATGTCATTAATTTTACGGTATTTAGTTTCTAAATTTTTTTTTTTTGAACAAGTAATTAACAGGTACATGCAATTTTTTGTTTGAGGATATTTTGTCGTGGGCATATTTTGTCATGGGGATATTTTGTCCGAGGATCAAAACGCATGGAATTCCGGGCTCTACTTCCAAAATAGTTGAGAGCAGCTGTCAAAACTTCGTAGTTCCAAAAATGGCCGCATTCTCAGAATTTAATTCCCATAAGAAATAACATTAGAGGCATGCTATTAAAATCTAATTTTTCTCGAAAACTAAGCAAAAACTCGGAAAATTGTACTCTTTCTTTTTGTTTTCTTTGGCAAGATCTATAAGGATTCGTTGTTAAATTTTGGCGCCCGGGAAATAAAAAAATCCCCGAATTGTAAATTAAGGCTCGTTCACACGCTTCAACTTGAGTTGAACGATAATTTTCAATCTTTTAGACCTTAGCGGGGTAAGCGACGCGAGAAGTGAAGCACAAGCGAGTTGAATGGGAAGCAAATTGAAAGAAAACTGATCAGCAAAAGTTTGACTGAGTCAATCTTTTGTTGAACGAGTTTTGTTGATCAGTTTTCTTTCAATTCAACTCGCTTGTGCTTCACTTCTCGCGTCGCTTACCCCGCTACGGTCTAAAAGATTGAAAATTATCGTTCAACTCAAGTTGAAGCGTGTGATCCCGGCATTAGAGTGACAATAAAACCCAAAATGATCCAAAGTTTTGATAGTGCATTGTATTAACACAATTTTTTTGACAATAATACTTCCAACGAAAATTTACGAGTTAAAAAATGATATACAATTATAGTAGCTACCCGTAACTTCGTTCACATGAAATTCAACAAAATAAGTTAGTTCTTGTCTTAAGACAATAGATCTCATTCTATGAAGAGAGAAATCGAAGAATTTAATTTATAAAATTGAATGCATCAATGTCTCTTTTCATGTGTAAAAAAGATACTGCTTACGTCAAGCTCTCGTCATAACCAAATAGCTGGATCCTGACGAGAGGAGAGAGTTTGAAACATTCAAAATTTAGAGATTCAAATGTTGATAACCACCTATTGGTGTAGTGGTTAGAGGCAGTAGTTCTCTCCGCTTCATGCGTCAAGTGGTATGGGTTCGATTCCTAGACTTAATATCTTAAACCTAAGAATAAAATTGACCAACAGAAATTTTCTGTGTTTAGACAGTCGTGATAAGACCTTAGATGCTAAAGCGACTTAAAACACCAAAAAAAAAAAAAATAAAAAAAAAATATTGATAGATGTGATTGTTGTATTGAGTGCAACTCCATAAATTGGTGATGATAGAATTAAGGTAGGAATTAATTTTGTTTTTGACCCTCTCTTTGACTCATTTGGAAATATTTTTCCTTAGTGGAAATCACATTCCTTAAGGATGGATTTACAAATTTTAAGTTTTTATTTTCACTGACTTGGGTCATTCCAGGGTCATCCAATCATGGTACTGTTTCATACGTATAAAGAGATTATGAAAGTCGTCTTTTAAACACCTTCATTTTATTCTAACATAAATCGAATTATGACCATTAATAATTGTAAAATTAAATTGGAATTTTTTTTACGTATGTTATCTATAGTTTATTTTATGCATTTATCAATTGGTCAAGATGCACGTTTTGACCCCATTTGTATGACCAAGTGGGCCCTAGTTGGGTTGTTAGCACCATCAGATAAAATATAAATCTGAAATTTGCAAGTTTGTATCATTCAAAATGTGCCTCAAGTTTTAAATCATTTCCGTCATGAAGTTTCGCGTGAAAATTTGCATGAAATAAATTTTGGCGAATTGATTTTGACGTAGGTAATAAATATTTACCCAGAAATACACGGGAAGGTCATTAAATCTATTTGATATTCGTATGATATGCGCCAAACAATATGAATCAGAAAAGAACGTGGCCAAAATATCAATTTTTCCAAACGGAACCGACGTGAACTTTTTGGACTTTGGCAGTTTTCCAATATACAAAAGTAATTTGGTTTAAATACGTTATTTGAGACATAAGAGGGTTTGTGAAATAAGTTGATTTGAGAGGAAAAATGTATTTCCTTGACACTATAATATGAACTGCTGATTAGAAACATCAACGATAGCTCCATTACGGGAGACGAAGGTTGAATTCTTCATTTTTATCACGCATTTAGATGCTACAACTTCATCAATAAGTACTATGTGTGTCAATAAATTAACAATCGGCTTGTTTGCAAAAATTCGCTAATTTAGCCTTTGCAAGAGTTCCCAATTGAACAAACCTTGACTAAAACGACCTGTCAACGTGAAAGTTTTGAATGGATACACATAAAAAATAATTCAAATTTATTTTAATATTCAGATTTGCTCGTTTATAAGAAACAGATTTACTTTGGGTTACTTTGTTTCTGCGTCATTTTGTGTTTTTATAAGATGAATTTTAGGTTATTCGAACTTTTTGGAACTATTCGGAATAGTCTGACGTTTCAGTTGGTGCTTAATTTCAATTGTTATTGTAGGTGTCATTACAAATTTTAATTGTTGCAACATTTTCTTTTTTTTTAAAGTTAAAGTCAAGTCCAATGTTGTCCAATCAAGGGGTAGCCAAATCAAGCATTGCATTTGAAAGTATTTTTATTTAAATGTTACAATATTAAACTTAACTCATTCTACTAAAATGGCCACTTATTTGGCTTGAGGAATCCCTTACTTAATGTATTAATTGAGAATGCACCTTAATAAGAAATAGCACAACTGCAGAAACTTGAAAAAGTTCATAACGCTACATTAAGAATCAACACGGGTGGTGTAAAATTAACGCCAAGCACAGCAATGCAAATTCAAGCTGCTGTCTACAGACTCGTCGAGAAGTGGCCACATTAAAAACATGGGGATGAACCCCAAACAATGGCAACACTACCGCCAAGCTCCAAATAGACTCAAAACGCATACCTCTCCTCTAACAAAGGCCAAAGAACTAATAAATAAATATGGTTTAAAGTTAGATAATCCTGCTCCTGTCAATTTAATGAATGAAACATATAATATACCCCCTACTACCACCCTAAAGATATTGAGCTATGGAAAGCCTCTCTAGAAACCATTCACTCCATGAACCCACGGTTCAAGTTCCTACACATCTATACAGGTGGTTCATCCATCCCAGGATCCGGAAAGCCTGATGCTGGTTACTTCAGCGATATATTTGAAGGATGCACCGTAGTTGGAGAACCTCTAAGGTCTATGCGGTTTTGATGGGGAAGTAGAGGTAGTTTTACTGGCTACGTCCAAACTTCACGAAGTTAAGACGTACCATAAAGCTGTCTTCTTTATTGATTCTCAAGCTACAATAGCAGCACTATCATTTAACTATCCCACCGATTGCGTCCGTACTAACAAATGTCGAGCCGCCTTGGACAGTCTCACTATAACAAGTTGACATCGGTCATTACAATACATCAGTCATGTTGGTATGTAGGGAAATGAAAAAGCAGACATCCTCGCTAAATCTGGTACCTCTCCAAATAACCCGCCAACTCTTATTACTCTAACATCAGCTCAGAGTCACATCGCAAGCACTATCAAGTGACATTCCTATAACACTCAAAAAATGAAGCATTAGGGAAAAAATGGAAATCCTAACTGGAATTCCCTATTCCACGATTTCTCCCCCACCAGATGTCAGTCGCAGCTTTCCGAGCTACCACGGGACATGACGCAAATGTTTGCACCGTATTGACATCCTACCAACTTCATTTTACTCCCTCTGCAATGAGGACCTATGAACGCCATGCATCTTGGCGACTGTCTTCCACTTGCACTTTGCAGTCGTGAGCGATGTAAACGGAAACAATCAAAACCAACTTTTCTCAAACCTCTACCGGACAGCGCGGCACCGAATAACAGAAATGTCAAGAGTGGGCGTTGGATTAGAAGAAAGAGGATAAGAATTCGTATTATATATAGTACAAGGCAAAAAAGTTAATAATTGAAGCCTTTGTTAACAACGATTAAAGATCCAAACCAGCTCCATATAACTCCATGTTACAGAAAATGACCGTATTCATTGCTTACAGATAGCGCTAGTAGTACAGTTGAACAAAGACTTTTATGGAGGTTAGAAATTATTTTTTTTAAACGTCAGACAAATTATTTTTCTTATTATATGAGGATAATTATGTAGATGCTATCGGTGAGAGTAATGATGATAATAGTATAAGCAACTGATAAATGATAACATAAATAATTAACAGCTGTTTTTCAACTAAACTACCAGCGCCACCCAAAGGCCCCAAACGTACTAAAACATGCGACTTTAAGAGCCCCGTACGACAAAATAGGAATTTTTGAACTTAATAGTTTCAATGATAAATAATTTAAAATCAAAGTAAAAGCCAATAAGGCCAATAACCTCTATTGTAATTAAAGTCTTGGCAACATCTTCAACTAAACTACCAGCGCCACCCAAAGGTACTAAAACATGCGACACAAACGATCACTTTTTTAGTCTTTCTCGTATTTAAGTGACAGGAGGCTGATCAAAAACCTAACCTAATGAAAATTAAGCGTTAACATTTTGATTTTCCAAAATGAACAGTTCAAAAATGTCTAAAATGTTAAATATTTCTCATTATTAAAGTATTATATTTAAGTACGAAATTATTGCTACTAGTAACTTGCAGATTTAATTGTAAACTTATAATTTCCTGCTATAATTTTACAGTTTTCAGTTTAATATTTCCGTCTAAGTGTACAAAAAAAATTTGAAAAGAAATAAATTTGTCTAAGATATCATTAAATGTTGTCTTGAGGCGCATTTAGCCAAATTCTAACAGGTCAAAAATCCAAAGATTAAACTCAATTTTCACTTGAGACATCAACTTTTGATTTGGGGTCCTCCATAAAAGCAATTTTTATGTTTATTTTTAAGATTAATTATTTTTTATAAAATATGCAGAGATTAAAATTTAATTGGCTTGATTCTTATATCATTAAAAAAATAATTACAAACGTTACTATATTGGCAATACCGTGATATTTTCTTTGAGAGAAAAAAAATCAGTCGATGAAAACGTATTCAAATACGAAATTGCTTATGAAAAATCGCGGTTTTAATTGAAACGCATTACATGTCCCCATATTGATTACTATGAAGAAATAGCATTGCCTAGTTATTTCTGATACAAGAAAAACGAGATTTTTGTCTCTCGATTCATCAAGTTTTGCAAATTCCAATTGTGTACAAAGATATTGATAATATTTTTCTCTTGTAGGTATCTCAAAAACAGCCTCAAAAAAGAAAAAAAATTACTTTAGCCGCAAGTTGTTTCAACTCTTTATCTATACCATAGTACACATACCGGTTTCTTAGTTAAATTATTTTCTATTTCTCAATGTGTTTTAAGATGTTTTCGAGTCGAGTTGAACTTTGCTCGTTTGAGAATATTTTTTTCGATCAATGTGATTTTAGTACAAACAAACTTAACATTTGATTTCTACTTAAAAAAAAAAATAATAAAATCACATATCAGCTCGTTTTTATATCTTATCAATATTTCAAAATAATTTCATCGAATGAGATAAATTAAATTGTTTGTATATGAAGTGCATGCTGAATATTTTTCACTTCAGAGAACTATGGAATTAGGAAAAATGAAGATTACATTTTATATTAGAAAATAATTTTTTTTTATATGTTATGAACGTCTTCTCGACTCATTAACATTAATGGTAATGGAAGAAACCGACTTGTAAAACGGAAGTTGTTTGTCGCTGTCATTTTTTTCTATTATTAATACACTCTATTTGGTTTCCTGTTTGATAAACATGCGCTTAAATATTTACATTAATCAATCAAAAAGTTTTCACTCGAAGATATAAAATACGTTAATATTTTAATTTTTTTACTTGTACATGGCATTTTGAAAAGTATAGGATACTAGTGACTACCCGTGACTTCGTTTACGTAAAATTTAAAAGTACAATAATCCCCCCTATAACACGGTAGATTTGTTCCGTGTTATAAAAAAACGCGTTGTAGGAGCACTCTCGTAAACATTAAATACTTAAATTACAAATTAAAATTAATTTTAAAACCTTATAGACCAGTGCCGATAATTTTTTAACATAAAAAAATTATAGTCGTTTGAAACCCATTAGAAAAGGAAGAAAATATAACAAACTTGAAAGGAAAAATAAATAACACTCGATCTGAGGTGGGGAAGTGGAGAAAGGGGGTGTTTTTAAAAGTAGAAACGGTTTACCTCGATTTCTGATAAAACTACAAGTCCTATGAAAAAAAGTTAAATGGCAAAGTTGTAGGTAATAAGAAGATCTACAACTTTTGTGCTAACACTTCTTTCACATAACCTCAAAATTTATGTGAAAAATTCCAATAACTTTTTGGTTTTTAATTTAAAAAAAAATTTGTAAACGAAATTTGGTGAAAACTTACTTTTTAATGTCCCAAACACCTAGTATTTTTTTTATTTAAAATAAACATTTTTTTTATTTTATAATGACTTAATATCAAAAAAGCTCCCTAATTTTCAATCGAAAATTCTCACGTTAAAACATTTTTTTGAAAAGTCGTGGGGCTTTTTGTTCATTGAAATCTCTACTTGCTGATGGTAGAAAAAAAATATATACATTACAATGTTAAATGTTCTCAGAAAATGCAATAATGTGTGTTTAAGACATTAAAAGGTAAGTTTTCACCAAATTTCGTTTACAAATTTTTTTTTAAATTAAAAACCAAAAGGTTATTGGAATTTTTCACATAAATTTTGAGGTTATGTGAAAGAAGTGTTAACACAAAAGTTGTAGATCTTCTGATTATCTACAACTTTGTTATTTAACTTTTTTCCATAGGACTTTTAGTTTTGTCAGAAATCGAGATAAACCGTTTCTATCCTTAAAAACATCCCCCTTGTCCACTTCCCCACCTTAGATCGACCGTAATTTATTTTTCCTTTCATTTTTGTTATATTTTCTTTTTTTTCTAATGGATTTCATCCTACTATAATTTTTTTTCACTTTTTACCATTTTCAAAGGTTAAAAGCACTGGCCTATTAAATGGACGAATCAACAAAAACAGAGATTTTTTATATTTGCATTTAAATTTACAGTTATAAAATAAGAATTTGAGAAAATTGATAATTTGGAAGTAGAACTTAAAAATTATAACCCCCTTTAATCATTTAGGGACGGAATTTTTAAAAATCCTTTTATAGTGGAAGTCATAATGAACTCTTAGGAATGACATTATCAAATTTCAGGCTTTTATCTTCGATGGTTTAAACTCCAGACTGTGTGTGAGTCGATTAGGGATTGCAATCCAGTAAAGTGGGATCCAGGATTATTTTAGGCCCTGTAGGACCCCACAACAAGCAAACAACCTTAACCTAGATCTTAGAATAAACCCAATTTACTTTAATCAATCAATAACACAAAAATTACATAAAATTATAATCATATAAACCCTTATTTGAAGATTAAAATTTTAGCATTTTTGAACCTATTGCACACCCAGGGCTACTGCCAACCTAATAAGAATACTGAATCACTTCCTAATCATATTAATTTACAAGAAATCAAATGAATATTACACCTGGAAATAGACCAGTAAAAACGTAAAACTTTAAATTTTCAGGATGTCAAGTTAAAATATTTTTTCGTAATGATGGAGAAAATTTCAACAATGGTTAACATTCAAAAAAAAAGAGAAATTAAACTTTTAAAATAAAAATTTCAAATTTTATAATAATCACATCCTTAAAATGTTCTCTGAATTCCCCCAATCCGTGAATTCCATAAACAACTAGTACCTATGTGGGATCCAGCTGGATTGATGTCAATGTAGTAAAAAACCATTGAAATCAACATCTTGTTGGTCTTAGATTTTTTTCTTTTAAACAGGAGCTAAACGTTGGGATTAGCTCCTATTAAACAGCTGGGATCTTAATCTTAAAAAATTTTCCATGATTTAGTTATGATTTAAGGTATAACTGTCATATGAATAAATTTTTCTTAGTCTGTTTGATAGAAAATATTCCGTCTGGTAAATTATTTATGCAAATCAATTCAGTCTATATCAACTTTTTATTTTATAACTGCAGGTATAATCTTAAAGTCTAATTTTTTGCAGGGTTCTTTGTTCCATTTGAATATCATGCATAGTTCCATTAATAAAATAATAAGACATAAATAAAAAATTTTAAAAAATTAAGAAATAGCTATGTCTGTAAATTATTAAATTCTTAAGTCAAAAAATGAATAAATTTAATTAAATTATTGGAAATTCCGTTTTCAAAATTCAATAATTAATGGCATAATGTAATTGAGAATTTTGTTCTTGATAAGTAAATGGAAATTTTTGATCGACTAGAAAAAAAAAATTTATTATGTGATGCACTTCAATATTAAAAATGATGTTCTAAATGTGTCGATTAGAGACAAAGTCAGTGGAAATATTCAAACCTATTTAGGCTGAAATGACGCACTTAAACTTAATTAGATAAAACACGTTTCTTAATTTAAAGATTTATTGCTTTATTTTTCATAAAACTCGACGCGGTTTCGACAAAACTCTGTATAGTTGACTCTTAAACGTTTTGATTTTATATAAATAAAATGTAAATATTTGATAATATTTAACGGTAATTTTCGGTTTCAAGTTTGACTTGCTCAATGCAAAATTTAAACAACAGTTAACACCTCAATTGTTGAGCATTTTTTGTTACATCTCAGATTTGGTGTGATATTAAATAATTTATTGAAATAGTCTCAAGTATTTATCAAAGAGAAAAGGTTTATTACTCGACTTAATTATTAAATTATTTGACTTGATTTTCAAGGTACTTGAGTTAAATTCAAGTCAAGCATAAATATTACCTTAAACTAGACCTGATTATTAAAATATTTTTATGAAATAATTGTGAAATTATCAATGAAGGTGCCTCTTTTGTTTTTGGGTTATATCTCGAAAATTATGCATTTTTATGAAAAAATTATTCCTGTTAAACTTGAAGATCATTTAATTTTCTACCAAAGATATTCTGTAAAGATTTGTCCCAAACTTGATAGTTTATTAAATACAGGCCATTATATACTCCATAATAAATAGATCAATTTTTATAAAATAATGAAGAAGTGTGATAAAAAAAAAATTTTGGTTGCTTTTCTTGGTTTTTAATATTTAAAATGTTTCATGGTTGTCCATTTCGGGGTGATCAAAAGGAAAAAATAGACACTCCAAGATTTGAACCCATATTCTGGGACCTATTTAATTATTAAAATCTTTTTATGATGCAACAAAATATTTTAACCCACTTGATGGCGCAGTGGTTAGAGCAACTGCTCTCTCTGCTACATTCGCCAGTGGTTCTGGGTTCGATCCCCATCGAATCCCTAGATATAAGATTAAAAATTAAGATTCAAAACCTACAGAATATTTCTGTGTGTAATACAGTCGTGATATGACCATAGTTGTTAAAGCGACTATAAACACCCAAAAAAAAAAAAAAAATTCTATTTTGTTTTGGGCTATATCCTTAAAAATATACATTTTCATGAAAAATGTATTCTTGTTAAAATGAAAGGAAATTATATTTTTTATAAAAACTATTCAGTCAAGTTTTGGTTTATGTTTGATAGTTTTCCGAATACACGGCGTTTTTTAACCCTTTAAAACTAAGTTAATTTTTGTAGATAAATGAATCACGCCCTTGTTGAATATTCCTTGATATGTATAAGCGAAAATCAAATCAAAAACTCAAAATCTGTGGATACCAGAACACAAGAGTATGATGCGGTTTAAAATCAAGTTAAATTCAAGTCAAGCATAAATACTACCTTAAACTAGACCTGATTATTAAAATATTTTTATGAAATAATTGTGAAATTATCAATGGAGGTGCTTCTTTTGTTTTTGGGTTATATCTCGAAAATTATGCATTTTTATAAAAAAATTATTCCTGTTAAACTTGAAGATAATTTAATTTTCTACCAAAGATATTCTGTAAAGATTTGTCCCAAACTTGATAGTTTATTAAATACAGGATATCATTATTTACCCTTCAATAAATAGATCAATTTTTATAAAATAATGAAAATTACCTATGTTTAAAAAAATTTTTGGTTGCTTTTCTTGGTTTTTATATTTAAAATGTTTCATGGTTATTCATTTCAGGATAATCAAAAAAAAAAAGGAAAAAAAAAGACACCCCAAGATTCGAACCCATAATCTGGGACCTATTTAATTATTAAAATCTTTTCATGATGCAAATAATCTATTTTGTTTTGGGCTATATTTTCAAAAATAAGCATTTCTATGAAAAAAATTATTCGTTTCAAAATAAAAGGAAATTAAATTTTTTACAAAAAATATTCTGTCAATTTTTGGCTTATGTTTGATAGTTTTCCGAATACACGGCGTTTTTTAACCCTTTAAAACTAACTTCATTTTTCTGGATAAATAAATCACGCCCTTGTTGAATATTCCCTGATATGTATAAGTAAAAATCTGTGGATACCAGAACACAATAGAACGATACGGTTTAAAATCAAGTTAAATTCAAGTCAAGCATAAATATTGCCCTAAACCAGACCTGATTATTAAAATATTTTTATAAAATATCTCTGAAAGTAGCGATAGAAGTGCCCGAAAAAATTATTGTTGATAAACTTGAAGATTATTAAATTTTCTACTAAAGATGTTCAGTAAAGGTTTGTCCCAAACTTGATAGTTTATTTAATACAGACCATTATATACTCCATAATAAATAGATCAATTTTTATAAAATAATGAAGAAGTGTGATAAAATAATTTTATATATTTTATAGTTATTAATTTCGGGGTGATCAAAATAAAAAAAGAGACAACCCAAGATTCGAACCCATATTCTGGGACCTATTTAATTATTAAAATCTTTTCATGATGCAAATAACCTATTTTGTTTTGGGCTATATCTTCAAAAATATGCATTTCTATGAAAAATGTATTCTTTTTAAAATGAAAGGAAATTAAATTTTTTCCAAAAAATTTTTAGTCAAGTTTTGGTTTATGTTTGATAGTTTTTCGAATACACGACGTTTTTTTAACCTTTTAAAACTAAGTTAATTTTTGTAGATAAATGAATCACGCCCTGGTTGAATATTCCTTGATATGTATAAGTGAAAATCAAATCAAAAACTCAAAATCTGTGGATACCAGAACACAAGAGGATGAAACTCAGCCTCTTCGTACCATTTGGTACTATCAATAAAACACTTTGTACGGCTTTTAATATTAATACCACCGAAAAACGAAACAATTAACATTTCCAATCATTTAAATGAAAGTCAACGCAACACTAGAAAATCAAATTTTTTTCAAAAAGAGAAATTTCGTGTCAGATAAAAATAATCTCACTAGAAATTCGTAGTTTGAAATTTTATAAACTCTATCGATTTATTTTTTAATTGTATGAATCAAAACGTGACTATGGAAAGTTTGAAAGATTTGCCTGGAAAAGAGTAACAATAATTCTTGTTTGTAATGGAAAATTTTTGAATTTATCAATCAGTAAGTGTTTTTTATCTTAAATTTCAATTTTTGCTTGAGACTTAACGAAGTATCGCGAAGAATCATTTTGAAGGATTCGACTCACTTGGCCTGTTTAAACATTACATACACGTTAATTTAAACGGTGATTTCATAATATCAATCAAGAACCAATTTCAATGTCACATTAAATCAACACAATTACAATTCAAATGTAGAATGCTTGAAATCGATGGCATGCGACACGATTTTCTACAAGTTTTCCATGGGGGACGTGCGTGAAATTTGCTTGTGTGAACTTTTTTTTTCGGGGAAATACAAATTAACATAGTTCAAGTATTTACCGATTGTTGTTCAGCATATAAGTGGTATCCATGATGCCAGATATTACGCACAGTGGCCACTAGCTTAACACTTAACTGACTGTTCGATCGATCGATCGAAATTGACAAATCAGTTAAAGTCTCTCTCTCTCCAAAAAAATAATCACCAAGATGCTGGTCGCCACAAAATCGCTTCGCCTTGATCGCCTCTCTGATTCGTCGACCACTTCGCCGTTTCTCTAACTCTATGCCGCTCTTCGTCAAAACACAAAATGTAGGACATTCACAAGTTACTGGTCACTCGGACAATCAACGTGCAGTTTTCAATCAATCAGCAATAGCACTATTTTTACAATATAGATTTGTTCGAGCATTTATTTCAAATTCCTGAATTTGAACTGGAAGTTCAGATTCATACTCAAGTATTTGAAATTCTGGATTTGATCTGGGATTTCGTTAAATAGTTTGATTGCAAGTTAGATAGAGTCAATTTAAAAAACGAATCAGTTCAAATTCAATTATATTGATGGTCGAACAAACCTAATTATATCCTGGCTTCCAAATCAGTTTGAACTTAAGTTTACAACTTCATCCGGTTTTCACTTGGTTCACTTCAACAACTTATCCACATTAACAACTCCACTGCACAGTAAATCTGTTTTATTAAGATCTTAACACTTTTAAATGAGACTTTTCAAACGAAAACGCAAGCGCAAATTCATTGTGCAGTGATAAGATAAGAAGGGTCACGGCTTTTAACTCTTTGTCTTCGATTTTTTTTTTCATTTCTCGAACAACTGGAAATTGGATGAGTGTGCTTGAACTGTGCTATGGATGTTTTGTTGGGGACTGATATAATCTCTCAATGATTTTTGAACAAGGCAAAAGTTCTTTCTTCATCGGTTCAATAAATTTTTATCTTCGAAATTTTTCATGTTTCACATATAAATTAATCTGTATTTGATACAGTACATTTTTAAGACAGCTTTGGTTAGGAGTTTTAGTGACTCAAAAAGTTTCAAATACTACATAGAAATTCCTACATGAAAATCAATCAAATATCAAGTTTTCCTCAACTGAAAATCAGATTAAAAGCTCGCGGTACAATTTGGAAATGTACAAGTGGACTGTCAAAACAAATAAATTAATCCTTTTCAAAATTTTCTTGACTCTTCTGTCCCCTATATGTCAATGTCTTTAATGTTGTTTTGTGAGCAAAAAACTTCTGGTATAGACCAAGTAATTAAAAAAAATCAAAGTTTGTTTACTCAAAAACAAATGATTAATTACTAAAAACAATTGAGGGTCATTGAGACTAGATAATTGCAGTTATTTTTTTAAACTCTTACAAGGTGACACTGAGAGGAAGCTAACAATTTTTAAGTGCGTGCTAGATGACAGGTTGTCACAGTATAAGCTTAAATATTAACAATGCAATTTAATTAAAATATTGCATGTATTCATGAGCTTATAAAACAAAAAGATTGGGAGAAACTTCTTGCTTTCATTAGGGATATCTAGAAGTAGCTTTACAGCAGTTGAACTTGCATAAATGTCCTCCCGAGAAAAAATGCTTTTGTCTAATCATATATAATCATATATAATCAGATCTGAAAATTGACCAGGTATAATCATATATAATTATATATGGTTGGAAAAAAATATTTTTCCCGGGCAATCAATTACTACAAGCAAAAGCTCATTTTTCGAGAGTATACACCAACTATAGCGATAACTAAAAATATATAACAATATAAGTAAGTGCCCGGCAAAAAATATTTTTGTCTAATCATATATAATTATATATGATCATACCTGGGCAATTTTCAGATCTGAAAATTGAAACAATCAAGAACTATTGAACAAGTCATTTTTGTTAGAGCCCGGGAAAAAATGTTTTTATATAATCATATATAATCATGTATAATCAGATCTAAAAATTGGTCAGGTATGATCATATATAATTATATATGAGCAGACAAAATTAATTTTTCCTGAACAATCACTTACTACAAGTTATCAGTTTACTACACGTTAATCGAGAGTTTTTTTTTTTATAAACTAAATAAAGTAAAATAAAAAACACCAAGTATAGCGATAACTAAAAAAATATAACAATATAAGTGAGTGTCCGACAAATTTTTTTTTGTCTAATCATATATAATCATATATAATCAGATCTGAAAATTGCCCAGGTATGATCATATATTTTTTAGATTAGATTAGATTAGACAAAAATATTTTTTGTCGGGCACTCACTTATATTGTTATATATTTTTAGTTATCGCTATACTTGGTGTTTTTATTTTATTTTATTTAGTTTATATAAAAAATAAACTCTCGATTAACATGCTTTTGCTTGTAGTAAGTGATTGTTCAAGAAAAAATATTTTTGTCTAATCATATATAATTATATATGATCATATCTGACCAATTTTTAGATCTGATTATACATGATTATATATGATTAGATAAAAACATGTTTTTTCCCGGGCTCTAACAAAAATGACTTGTTTAATATTTCTTGATTGTTTCAATTTTGTTAGACTCAAACCGTTTCCCTTATAGTTTAGACCAGAGTTTTTCAAACTTTTTTGTCTGTGGCTCCTTTTGCACTTAAAAAGTAAATTTCAAAGAGTCTCGTAAGGAATCGGGATTTGTAAGAAACAGAGAAATTAAAAGATATATTCAAGTCATATTTACGACTCCGTCTTTGAGAATCACTGATCTAGACTAATACAAACTATTTATACCTTCCTTTTGTACTTACTGTTGTTTTTTTGCGCTTTTCTCCAGCTTTTTTTTCACCTCCAACCCTAATTGAATATTTCAAAAATTATTTTTGTCGTAGGCGATTTTATTTTATATTCTGTATTTGATAAGACAAAGATCATGAATCGCAAAATTCAAAATTTCAAGGTTGTAAAAAAAGTTAATCCTTTAATCGGATTAAAAATGACATTGAAAATCGAACATTGATGCATCGATTATTTGAATATTTAAGAAATTTTATAAAACTTCAGTAAAAGAATTTCATAAAATTATTTTTAAAATCTTTTAGGAACTACAATTTATAAGTATTTAGTGGGTTTCCCGGGGATTCTGTTGTTTTTCGGGCGCCAAAGTTCCACAACGGATCCTTAAAAATCTTGTCAAAATAAAACGAAAATGAAGAGTACAATTGTCTGAGTTTTCGCTTTGTTTTCAAGAATTTTTTATGGGGGATTTTTGTGAATGTGGTCATTTTTAAAACTACAAAATTTTGACATCTGCCCGCAACCTTTTTTGGAAGTAGAGCCTGGGGGTGCAGTCCCCGGCGAAAATTTGGGAGCTGGACCCCTAAAATAAAAAGAAACCCATCCAATTTATTTTTCAAGAGAAAATAGCAGGGGTAATCATCGCGTTGTTTTTTTAATCAAATTTGACGTTGGCGATACAACTTTTAAAATTTGATATTTCGAAAAATTGTATTCTTCATTTTTGATTTATTTAAGCGCAATCTTTAAGAATTCGTCGTTAAATCGTAGCGGTCGCTAAATCGCCAAATTGCCAGATTCTCGATTTCGTTCAAGTTTTGCCAAGTAGTTACAACGACATGGTTCTGTTAATTAGATAAAAAAAATTTCTTATAAGAAAATGTTAATTTCTAAGAATAAATCGATAGAAGGGGAGCGTAATTTAACCTAACATAATACCAGTTCTTTTAGTAGAACCAGGGTCCATCAAATCTCAATAATCTTGAAGGTCGTACAAATTTTCAGAATAACCTCACCGGCTAAAAAACTTTGGCAATGCAATTCAAGTCGCAATTCTTCTTTTAAATATCTTTAGTTAGTAAAACTAGGCAGAATGCTGAACCTGAAATAAGCAAGAATCCTTGTACAACAGGGATGCATGAGTAGAACAAGAGTACAATAATCCTAAGGCTACATTGCGTGGGAAACGAGCCCTATAACCTGGTTTTCTGCTAACGGGGGGAAAAAATGGCAAAAAATGATTTATTAACATTGTAATATTTAATTAGCATATTAGTTAAGTTGATGCATTAATAATTATGAAACAGAATTAACACATGTTTTTTATTAAAATTGATTAATTGATTTAAATGCTATTTTAAGGCTGCAATTAGTGCATGCGATGGTCGAAGTCGAAGGAATTGCAATTCGTTCGATTTTATTTAAATCGCAATCTGCAATCTCTAATAGAATGTATCTTATGTACAACGAGCTGATACCCGCACAAAAAATTAAATAGTCTTCGGCTATACTAATACATTTATAAAATAGCCATGTTAAAAATTTAATTTTTACCCCATTTGGGGTAACTTACCCCAGCTCCCCGACCGCTGACGTAGGCTATCTTACGACTATCTTAAAATGTATATCTTACCTATGGGTAGAGAATAAATTCAGTATAGAAGTCACTTGAAAATTGCAGTAAAACTTGTAGTTACGCAGAAATAATCTCTTTATTAAACGTCATCAAATCTTAGATAACTTTAATCAATTGCAAGCTAAGTAAACTAACTTATCTTTACTCCGGAAATTCACAAAAAAAAATCATAAAATTACAGCAAAGTTGCCCTTTAATCACATGGTTTTCACGTTGATCAAAGTTCAAAAATAATAAACTAGATCAAATTTCAACACAAGGAATTAATGAAGGTGAAATAAAACATCAGCTTCTCAATATAATATATTTAATATAAAAAAAATCTGGTAATATATATTTAAAATAAGTATCACAAACTAAAACTGTAACTGACATCACCATTTTGAGAGAATATAAATAGGTTTAAATAATGTAAATGATTGAATAAATCCCAAAGAAAATCACATTTGAACATAATACCATTTAAAAATGTTGACCTACGATTTTTTTATAAAATACTTTATAATGTTAAGACATTTATTAATTTTTAATGTCTGTTTTAGTTTTTTTTTTCTTCGTTAATAATATGAGATTAATTTGTATAAAACCTATCAATTTCAAATAAAATATGACCTATATAATACGAGTATAGATACATAAAAATAATCACGTATATTATATGAATATCTAAGATGATATTATTTATAAAATTTTGAGTTGAAATCATGTTAATTTTGTTTGTTTAAAGCATTAATTGTGATGATAACAATATAATTAATATAAAATTTCATTGAGAGACGATCAATGTTGAAGTTTGACCGAAATGAAATGGCATCGTAATTGACCGAATCATTTTCATGGCAGCGAGAATTTTTTTGTGATTATTTTTACTTGTTAATTTATATTATAGTATTTACATCAGTCTATTCGAATTTATCATGTTGGGGATTAATTTTTTGATGAATGAAAGTTTTGATGATCAATTTTTTTTACGACTAACATTCTGATATGCATTTTCATAATCGATTCTTTACATGAGATAATAGATCTTGAAATTTCGTTCTGTGAAAAAAATCTTTTAAGTGGTTTACGAGTATTTAATTTTAAGTCATTTTTATCAATGTCGAGATTCAAGTTTGGTAACAAAATACCAACAAAAATGATTTTGACGAGAAAGAAAAAATCTTGAAAAAATTAGAGGTTGCCTTTTTAATTTTTTTTTTTTAGATCAGATCAATTCTCAAAAACAAAAGTATTGTAAAACAAAACTGATAAGATGAAGTTTTCTTTCCTGGAATTATAAATGGAATGTTTAAGGTGTTAAGATAATTTTGGGAGGTACCAAAATCGTCTTGGAATCAAGATTTCATTAAAAATTTGATTAAATTGACAAAATTAAATTAACTTGATTTAGTTGGAAATTGGATAAAGTATAGGCAAATTTCTTCAATTGTATGGATTGTATTTTGTAGAGACGAGTGGGAAGTTGAAGTGAGACTGACCCCCCCCCCCAGGTCTTCCCCAGGACTTCCAAGGTTGGGGGACCTTGAGACAAAAAATTTTTCAAATAATTTAACTAAATCTTTTAACTTGTAGTTCGTGGATCGTAATTGACCCAACTAAGCTCATGCACAATTGTCTCTATACAATACACATGTTTAGTAATGCCTTTATAAAAATAGATGTAGTTGCATAGTTTGCAACTATAGTTGGCTTCATTAGGGTTTTTAAATCCTTTTTTCACAACTTCAGTAAATACCCTTTTCAGTAAATACCTTCACTAGAACCCTTGTGTTGGCTAATAACCCAAAATGTCCTCCGATTGGGCTAAAAAAAACATATTATACGTCACACTCTGCCATGACTGAAAATGTGCATTGTACAAAATAGATATCTAAGACCTTAAATGGAAGATTGTTATTACTTTTATGGTACAGTAGATGTACCCGCGACTTCATTCACGCAAGCATTAGAACATTTTTAGAGCTCAAAATTCAATGAAATTCTTATTATTGATAAAAAATTAAATCACGAACCAAACACCGGAAAGAAGTTAGCGTAGAACTTGTATTGTTTTTTTTTATTAAACTTTACACCAAAAATTTGCTCCTCAAATACTCCTTCAGAATCTGCATTTGCAGGTTGTGAAGGTATGAAGTTAACCGTTAATTAGTTATTTAATTTTTTAAAAATTAAAAAAATTAACAATTAAAATCGCTATAAAATTCAAATTAATAATTTAAGTTATTTTTCGTTCAAAAAATTGCTCTTTCCAGATCTACAATTGCTCCAGGTGTATGATTAACCGTTAATTAGTTATTCAATTTTAAAAAATCCATTTATTAATTAATAATTTCTATTTACCTATATAATTCTGTGTTTGAAAATACATAACATTTGAGCAGTAATTTTCAAAAATGAAAACTTAAAAAAATATAAGTTTTGATTTTGTAGCGAATTTAACTGTTGAGTTTTTTTAATTTTTAAAAATTGAATTACTAATTAACGGTTAATTTTACACCTAGAGCAAATGCTCATTCTGAAAGAGCATTTATGGAATAATTTTTTGAACGAAAAAATTTCATTAAAAAGTTCGTAGTTTGGATTTTAATAGCAATTTTAATTGTTAAGGTTATATCTAATTTTTTAAAATTTGAATAAATAAATAATGGTTAATCATATACCTGGAGCAATTGTGGATCCGGAAAGAACATTCGAGGAGCAATTTTTTGAACAAAAAAACTTAAAGAAAAAATTATTAACTTGGATTCTATAGCGATTTTAGTTGTGTTTTTTATTTTTTTAACAAATTGAATAACTAATAACGGTTAACTTTACACCTGGAGCAATTTTTTGGCATATAGTTAAAAAAAATTAAAGTTCTACGCTAACTTCTTTCCGGTGAACCTTACAATGTTAATTTAAATTTAAAAATCCAACAATGAAAATTCAAACTTGCTTGCTTCTATCTTCATTATTAATAAGTATCCCAAGTCAACGAGCCAACTTCATAAGGCTTGTAAAAATCGTAATTTCTTAAAACGTCAATAACTTTGAAAACTAATCGATTTCTTCATTAAATGAAGATATCATGATAATTCTTTCTTTAGATAAAGGTCTAATGTTCAAGAAGTAACACAAAAAAAGTTGTTAAAATTTATTTTTTGCGCTATTAGTGCACAACGGCAGACCACCGCCATTTTATTTATATAGATATTGCATTTTAATTTTTAAATTCAAACTAATTCGTGAACAATCTTTCATATTTACGTCATATTTATGCTATTTTACATACGAAAAAAAAATTAATTTATCTTTTCCAACAATTTTCAAGATTTTTTCCTTCTTTTTAGATCTAAAAAGTTGGGTTAAAATCCTCATCTTTCAAGGTGGAAAATCGAGATTGGTCTTCTCCATCATTATTATCGTACAAATATTTTAATTTCTACTTTGACAGATTTGCTCTTCACAATAAATGTATATTGTCGCTTACTTATTATCCTAAGATAAGAAATCTCTTATAACCAACTCCATTTATTACAGTATAGTCAAGTCTTGAAAAAAATGAAAGTGATGCTTCGTAAAAATCGATGAATCGTTACAAAATCCTTTAAACGGGGAATTGGTAATGTCTCTATCCCACTATTATTCTCTTCTAATCAATCTCCCAGTTAAAAAGCCTGATATAATCAACAAGTCATACAACATATACATACATAATAATATATATATATATATATAAAACTACAAACTCTCAATTATTAGAAAAAGAACAATGTTCGGTTTGGCCCGTTTTGTCCGCTCGAAAATGTTTTAAAACTGCTGTGCAAAACAGCATAGAAAATGTTTTTCAAGTAGATTATCTCAAAATTGGGGTAAATTGAACGAAACGTGTACGCGGTTTACTTGCATTCAAATATTATTAAGTTTAAAAACCATTAAGCTTCGGGTAACTCACCTATTGGAGCTTTGTCTTAATCTATTAAAGCTAGAACAACAATACCGTTTAAGTCAATACAAATTTTTTAGGCCTTTTTCATTTCATTTGGCTTTGAAATTAGTCTTAATTTCATCAGTTGAGTCTTCTAATTGTTTCACTAAAAACGTTTTATCCTTCGTTAATATACAAGTAAACCTTAATCCATATAGCACTAGTTTAAATTACTAAAATGTTTTCCTTTTAATTAGTCCCATTGTTTGTGTTATTTAATTAGGTAACTTATCGCAATGAACGCAACTTTAATTTGAGCACATAGTAGACAATTACTCGTAGTACAATGAAAAAGCCGAGCAAGGCTAGGACATCGACCCAGTAGAGTGCATTTTCCATGTTTCGCTCCTCTAGAATCCTTGTGGGTCGCTTGAACGGGCAGTAAATATCGTTGCACTCGAGATCAGGACGCTCATAGCCATAAATCGCGATCATTGTACCCTCAAATCCGTAGCGAATGTAACTGGAAAACGGCAACCATTGTAGGTATTTGTTTAGCGTGTTGAAATTGACGAAGAATCCGGCAAATAAAATCATCGGAATCGACACGATCGGACCGATAAATGTTGCAGTCTATAAGAAAATAAAATCTTTAAATAGTAAATTTAATATTTTGGTCACGTGGTACGATTTCGACCAATGTGCTGTCAGGATTTTGACATTGGTGAAAAGATGGCTGCCATTTGAGCGATTCCAAGCTTCAACGATTTGACGCTAGGGCAGCAGTTTAAATTTCAAAATCTTGGCAGCACATTGGTTAAAATCTGACCACGTGACTAAAATCGTTGAGAATCCAGCGATGCATGAAATTTCCCCTTAATAGATAATAAAATATCGTATATCTAATGTCACCCAAAGAATAGTTTAAAAAGTTTATAACAAGGAGGTAAGGGTAATAAGCAGTGGTGTATTGGTAAAATAAGAAGTCACTGAACTCATGGTGAGAGCAAAAATATACTGTGCGACTTTCCACAAGCAGCTCCTGAATTTTTTTTTTGAGATCACCTTATTTTAAAGAAAATTTTGTTTTCCTTTAAATTTTTTTATTTTTTTTAATGTTACTTTACGAAATATTAGCAAATACCCGGGAAATAATGTTTTTGTCTAATATATATAATAATCTTATATATGATTAAACAAAATTATTTTTCCAAGGCAAATCAACTACAACAACCAAAAGCACACTTTTCTAGAGTATTATTATAAAAACTAAATAAAATACAATAAATTGGGATGCTTTTATCTTTATTTTGAGGGCTCTGCCCCCAAAATTTTCTGGGAGGTGCATATCGGGGTTTACTTTTAAAATAGTTGCGAGCAGCTGTCAAAACTTCGTAGTCCCAAAAATGGCCGCATTCAAATGTCATGCTAACAAAATCAAATTTTTCTCGAAAACTAAGCAAATCAAATATAGCGCGCTCTACTGGCTTCCTGTTACACATTTTCGTCCCATTTCACGAAATCACTCTTACAAATTACAAGGAACCGACCGGAAAGATGTTACACATCAATAAAAAACACAAAGTCGATAAGTAAAAAAATATTACAATATGAGTGAGGGCCCGACAAAAAGTATTTTTGTGTAATCATATATAATCAGATATGAACATTGCCCAGGTATGATCATATATAATTATATATGATTAGACAAAAATATTTTTTGTCAGGTACTCACTTATATTGTATAATATCTTTAATTATCGTTGTACTTGGTGTTTTTATTTTATTTTATTTAGTTTAAAAAAAACTCTCGAAAAATGTGCTTTTGTTTGTAGTAAGTGATTGTTAAGGAAAAAATGTTTTTGTCTTATTACATATAATTATACAGTAGAAATCGTTTATAACGAACTTCAGGGGACCGTCAAATTTCGTTCGTTATAAGCGATATTCACTATAACCGATATGTATTATCCTATGTATTTTATCTAAGACATATCACGGGACCCGAAGGTTTTGTACGTTACAACCGGTTGTTCATTATATCCGGTGTCGTTATAAACGATTTATACTGTATTCAGATACAATTTTCAGATCTGATTATATATGATTATATGTGATTCTATATGATTAGACAAAAACATTTTTCCCGGGTAAAAATAAGAAATTCGAAAAAAAAAAACAAATAAAAATAAGACTGCTAAAGGCAACATAGAACACATAATGTTTGTTTGATTTAAAAGGGAAAAAAAAACAAAACACAAAAAGCAAAATAAATTCTCTACAAGTTAACATATTTGTTTAAATGTTTCTGCAAATTCGCCAGTTTAAAACAAAAATTTTATTTTGAATTAAAAAAATGACTAGTCACTATAAAAAGTACCGTCAAAAGAACGTCATTCCGTTACGTCCCCCCCCCCCGAATACACCACTGGTAATAAGGGGAATGTAAGTAAATTACAGGTCACTTAGTGGTGTGGTGGACTAGATAGTTGCCTTATACGCCAGTGGTCCTGGGTTCGAATCCCAGTGAAAGCCTAAGATGTTTTTTCTGGGTTTCCGGATTCGATGGTCATTAATGACCATAGTAGTTGTTCCAACCTTAAATAAACCAATTAAAAAAAAAAGTAAATTACCTCTAAGTCCATGGCAGCACCGCAAAGAAGTCCAATACTTTGAGCAACTAAAGAGGTTAAAACACAAACGTTTATCACCATAAAAAATCGAGTGACCTCGTATGGTTGACCCGACATAAAATATACCATGACGACATAAATCGACGTGAATGCAGTCTAAAAATTAAAAGAAAAATTATATATTTATATTTTGGTGCGAAAAACTTGATCATACCTGAAATGGAATATCAGCTACAGTTTTGGCAAGATAATACGCCTTGGCCGAGTACCAGTAGTTCAAGTACTCCCTGACAAAGACCCCCATTTCGGTCGGAACTACAAACATTGAGATAATCAAGTAAAAGAACTAAACAAAATTTTTTAATGAAATTACATGTTAAAATGGTTGGCATTAGAGCTGAAAACATGGTGAACATGACCAGGAAAAAGAGACATCCCATGTTACTGAAAGTTTTGCTGGCATCGTTACCAATGTCGAAATAGATCACGCCAATGATTGCACCGACGAGGAGATGGGCGACGAGTCGCATCAGAGTTAAGGTTTTGTCTCGAGCCGTCGAAATAAAAGTTCGTTTCAATAAAATCCAAAACTGACGAAATGTCGACGTTGGAAAGCCTTTTTTCTGGCCGGCCATGCTATCGTTCGAATCGGCCAAATGGGTTGTGATTATGGTGTGCTTCTTGTTTTTGGTCGGCGATGTGTCGATTGTCGGCGACGAAATTATGCTCGTCAAACTCGAATCTTTGGAAATGTCGTTGGTGATGGTCTTACTCCAGATGTCTGCAGCCTCTGATTGCATGTATTCGATGCATTTGGCGGTTGCTTCTTTACCATGGTCACCACTTCCAACTTCAATAACTAAATAGAAAGTTTATAAAAAAATTTTTCGAAGAAAAAAAATTTAAAATCCTACCAAAATCAGCTGGGTTGTGATAACTTGGACATTGAAGTCCCACACTTTTAAAGAACGGAATCAACCCAAAAACGTTTCCTCGATAAAGACATTGTCCATCGGTTAGCGTGTACAAACAGTCGAACATTTCAAAAATTCTCGCTGATGGTTGATGAATCGTACAGATTATCGTTCGTCCTCCCCGTGCTAAAGATTTTAATAGGGAGATACACTGACAACATGTCAAACTGTCCAATCCACTGGTCGGTTCATCAAAGAACATAACCGGAGGATTATTAACCAATTCCAAAGCGATAGCCAAACGTTTTCGTTGTCCACCCGATAATCGTCCCACTAACGTATCAACCGAATTAACCAAACCCAGCGCCTCGATGATTTCCTCAATCACCAACTTCCTGGCCGAATGCGTTATATCTTTGTCCAATTTCAAATTGGCCGACACCCACATACTTTCCTTGACTGTTAAATGCGGTAGGAGACAATCATCTTGCATGATATAACACGACATTTTACGAAATCTTCGTAAATTTCGTGGCTTCCCATTGATTAATACTTGACCTGATAGATTTTTAGTTCTACAAAAGTACAATTTTTGTTAAAATTGTTTTTTTAAACAATTAGTTTAGGTCTTACTTGTAACCAGCTAGGATGTTCATTAGAGTACTTTTTCCAGCACCGGAAGGTCCCATTATTGCAGTCAAATCGCCCGATTTGAACTTCCCGTTGATCCCCTTTAAGATTTGAGTGTAGCCCTTGGATTTGACGAAATAGGATAGGTCGAGGAACTCGATGTCGACGGGTGGTCGTTTTGGGAGGTGCGACAATGAGTTGATCGCTTTTCGGTGCATGCTGGGACTGAGATTGACGACTTTTTTGGGGACTCCATTGGACGTGGGTGGGGCACATTCAATCGAAACTGTAGCCGTTGTGGTTGCATTGCTGAAAAGAACGACATTGTTGTCAGAACGTCGAGGCTCAGCAAACGTTTTCTCTACAAAAGCGTCTGCATGCGGGTCAGAAAAACTCGACTGCATTGATTCGTGTTGGGCAGTTAAATTTTCGGTTTTGTCATATTTTAATTTAATAGGTAAAACTTGATTGGGAAAGTGTCATTGTGAATTTTGACAGATTAACAATGAAAACTTATAGGAAGCGTTGAATTTAGTTCAGTTCAGTGGCTTATAGTACTCAAATAAATAACAATTATAACAAAATGAAACCCGACTTCAAAAAAAAAAAAAAACTTAAACAAAAAATGCACTAAAAAGTAAAGAAATAATTGCGCATCCTTGCAGTGTCTAGAGCTTACAAATTATTAGGATAATATACTGTACAACTATTGTTATTTTTGGAGTTGGTGTCAGCCAAGGGAATACAACAATATTGGTTAGCAATAAACAAGAATACCTTATGAAATTTATTGTTCAAATAAACTTTTATACAATAACCTAGTACTGTGACAATATTTAGCGACCTTTAAACTACAAAATACCAATTACTAATTAAATCTTTTTACAAATGAACATTAATATTTATTTCCTTGGCTGACACAAACTCCAAAAATAACAATAGTTGTACATTATATCATCCTAATAATTAGTAAGTTGTAGACACTACAAGGATAAGCAATGATTTTTTTTTACTTTTTATTGCATTTTTTGTTAAAATTTTTTCATTTATTTTGAAGTCGGGTTTTCATTTTGTTATAATTTTGATTTATTTCTCGAGTTTTGGTGATCTGAAGTTTGATAACTGATCTTATTTTTTTGAATATGGGCCCCCCTATTAAAAATATTAAATGGTAAAAGTTACTCCTTTATCCCCTTTTGCTCTTAAGGGTTGAAATTTTTTGCTTTTAAATGCAATAAAAGAACTAATAGGAATGCTCTTTTCAATAGAAAAAAAAATCATTTACATTCGATGATTCAGTTAAAAGTCGTTATTTCATCCCCTATTTTCATCCTAAGGGTGTGGATTTTTTCTTCAAATTGAAATGTGAACAATTTAAAGGTACGGCGTTTGTAATAGACAAAAAAAATTAATTATCAAAATCGGGTTAGCCAGAAAAAATGTATTATTTCAACCCTTTAGAAGTGAACAAATTCCTTCAAATTGAAATAGGATTACACGGGAAGCACCAGCTTTCAAATAAAAAAAATTATCAAAATCGAGCTATCCAATAAGAAGTTAATATATCATCCCTTAGTTTTCTAGTTTTCAACCCCTCAGAAGTGAACGATTTCCTTCAAATTAAAATGGGACTACACGGAAAGCACCAGCTTTTAAATAAAAAAAAAGATTTATCAAAATCAAACTATCCAATAAGAAGTTGATATTTCATCCCTTAGTTTTCAACCCTTTAGAAGTAAACGATTTCATTCAAATTAAAATGGAACCACACGGGAAGCACCAGCTTTCAAATAAAAAAGTCATCAAAATCGGTTCATCCAGTCGAAAATTCTGAGATAACAAACATTTAAAAAAACATACAGTCGAATTGAGAACCTTCTCCTTTTTTTGAAGTCGGTTAAAAAAGTTGGGAATCATTGATTGTTTGAAATTACCTGAGAATGAGACCGTTGTTCAGCTGCTCGGCGAGTGGAAGTAGAGGAGGTGGAGAATTTCGTTTAAGACTTCCGTGTTTTGCTGGGGTCACCGTCACGTTAGGACCTTTTTCCAGATGCAGTAACGCCAGATCGGCTCGACATCCCTCCTCAGGATATTTGTCTGTGCTTTGTTCCGGATTCATTAAAATTGGTGTATTCATCTTGAACGAGTTACTTGTTAACTAATCTGAAAGAAAATAAGCAATTAAAACATTGTTTACATATTATCAAAACAAGGATTAAGTGCTTTTCAAAGAAAAATCCTACTTAATAGAAAAGCTCATGAATTGAAACAAAGGATTCCTAGAATTTCGTAGATAAACTTGAAGATTGATCTAGGATGATATGAAAATAGATATGAATATAACCAATGAAACTGCCCACCAGTTTCTAGATTATAGTCATAAATTAAACAAGCAAGCATGTTTAGTTGCCTATGCACTACAAAAACTTGACACCCCATTTAAAGCTTTTCTTTTTGACTTTTCACGGTACTCCTCTTCGGTTTTTAATGAAAATTAATTGAAGACACGCAAGCTTGACCTATTCTTGACCAGATTCGTTCCATTTTTATACTTAATTAAATAACACAACGCCTTTTTGCAAACCTTGAAAGCACGATAACAATATTACAGTGTCATTAGGCTAATGAATGCAGTTTTAAAGCTCGTATTTAATGAACCAATCGTTGCAAGGGGGGTATAAAAATATAGGTCGAATGTTTTCTTTGATTAATTTTTAACTTATGGTTTTGATTGAATGAAAAATCGAGTTTTAACTTGACACACTTGAGAAAGTTGTCAGAGATAAATCCTTCAACTAATTGATGTTAAACTAAGTTTATATAGTGTATATTTCTTTTAAACTTCGGTAACAACATAAAGGAACATATTATCACCATTTTTTCATTAGAAAATCAATCAATTGACGTGTCAAAATAGGTAATTTAAATGGAAATTGATTATAGAATTAATAATGCAATCGAAAAAATGATTAGCAGTATGCAATAAAAAGAACCAAGTTTTATTGCTTCAAATGCATACAATTATTTTTTTTTTTAATGAAATTACTATCTATATAATTACATAAGACATCCATAATACATGCTATATAAATTAATGAACATTTTTTCTTCGTGTTTCTTTGATCGAATGGAAAATTTTTAATAAAAGATTCTTACGTATAAGGAAGTCGGAAAATCAAACAACATAAATAAAACATTAGTACGAAAAAACGCCTTCTATAGACTTCTCAAAGTCAAAATAATTTTTTCTCTAAATTTTCTTTTTATATGGATTAAACCTTGCCAATTACCCGATAAAAATTGTAACAAGGTTGTTTTTAATTTAACGATTAACATCTTAAGACTGAAAAATCTATTGGTTGTTTCGAATCGGGATTTTTTTTTTTTGGGATTAATTTGGCAAGTGTACGAATTGGGAAATGTGCAATTGCCAAGTGAGCGAATAATAATCGGTTGAATAATAATAATGGCCGGACATGTCGCCATGAATACGATGTGTTAATCTTGTGATAGGACCAAAATTGAATATCATCATATTATTATAATAATGTTACACGCCAATTGAGTTCTCTGTCAACACCCCTGCGTTGTTTTACGCTCTTATTAAGTTGTTAAATGCTTTATTAGGCCCGGTCGTGGAATTTATTTCATATCTGAGATAATAATCACTTAATGTTTTTTGAACTTGATAATATGTAAGAGATTAATTTCGAGTGATTTTTGAGTGTTTTGACTGGATAAATTAAGCCAGGGGAATTACACATAACACGTCCTTGCTGTTTTCTCTAACTTGTAGAGATTCGTCAATATAATTTCGTTAGAACAAAAACTTTCCCTTAATACCAAAATAGTTGAGGCTATTAACAAAGAAAATAAAAAAATTATTACGTGCTTTCCCGAGTCAAAATTTTAGACCTATTTTCGCTCTCAAAATCTAGGCTATTCAGAGGTTCAAGTAGATTGAAAAGAGGACCATTTGCATTTGAATTTTGGTCCTCATTTGAACCTACAAGTGGCATTTATCGGACAAAATATAATGTTTAGGTTCAAATGAGGTTCAATTTTTTTATTTACTCTCTCTCTCTCTCTCTCTCTCTCTCTCTCTCTCTCTCTCTCTCTCTCTCTCTCTCTCTTTCTCCGCTCTTTCTTTGCCACTCTCTTCAATTGTTTTATTGGTAGGGTTTTTTTCAAAAAGAATAACATTTTTATTTTAATATTTTGTTTTTTTTCTTTTAATTAAATATACAAGTTTTATTAATATTAGCGATAAATTTAAAAGTAATAAGAATATTACAAATATCAGTTCTTAATTCTTCATTTCCTTGTCCTCGTTTACCAGCTCCTTTATTGTCGCCATTGCCATCATTTTTTTTCAGGATTTTCTTTTATTATAATTCACAATATTCCCAACCATGCGCATTTCTTAAAAAATTTTATTTAATTGTATAACATCTCTCTGATTACTTTCAAGATAATGAATTAAAGCAAATTTCTTCACAATTTTTCTTTTAAAATCGGTTTTTTCACCTTAAAAATTTTTACATTTATACTTTTAGGCCTTTTGATATAGATAATATTAAAAAATAAATCAAATAGGTAATGAAATAAGTTAATTCAATTGTTTTATAATGACTAACGTAGGTTGTAGCCAAGGGGTGCTCACTTTCAAGGTTATTACTTTTCTCTGACGTCATTGGATTAAGATTTCTGACAGAACCATTAGATATCTGCTATAATTGGTTCTTATCACTACTATTGTTCTTATTGCGCAAGGTTCTTATTACGCTCTATAGTTTGAAATTTCATTTCGTTTCATTTTGCTCAGTTAAAGTTCAAAATAAAACTTTTTTTATACACTTTATTTTATTTTAAACTTTTTTAGCAATATTGTTTATATTCCTTTTTATTTGTAATCTTTCTAGATTTATCTAGTTAAAAAAGGTGGGCTTCTTTTCACAAAAAAAAAATAAGTTTCACTATGTTAATAGTTAATTTTTATGAACATAATAAATATTAATTTGATTTTTCTTTATTACTTTATTTAAATTGGATAATGATGATATATCATATCAAAACACTGGTTTGTTGACTGACGCGGGAATTCAAAATTTATAGCTCAGTAAAATATAGATTCTAGAAGAATTAATATGTCTTCATTATTCAATTAAAATAAAATAACAGAGAAAAATCAAATTAACATTTATTATGTTCATAAAAATTAATTATTGACATATTGAAATTTAAATTTGTTGTTCAAAGGATTTAATATAACCTAAATAAAAAGCATATTTTATTAAATATAGTAGTGCCAACCAAATGCAGTCACCAGGTAAAATCCCCCACAAATCAACGATAGCTAATGGCCTTTAACGCCTCTACTGGCTTCTATCAGAAACATTAATCCGGTGACGTCATTTTCAGAGATCAAAGAAACGCCGCCTAGTCAAGTGAGCATACCTTATGTATCTAATAACCTTGGGTTGTAGCCACTCGAACGATTGACAACAACAGACTAAAACTGAGTAAAATGAACAAGAGTGAACATGATTAAGGATCAAACCAGTAATGGATCATATCCAGATACACAATAAATTCTATGCTAGTAGAAGCTAGACAATATTATATTAAGCAGAGAGAAGACTGAGAGAGCCAGATCGCATGAATACACGTGCTGCCATCTACTCCGACTAGGAGTGTTTGGAACTATTCCTTAGTCAGTTTGTGTTCCTTTCTTCACCGTTCTACACTCGGAACGTCTGTCATAGAGAAGGTTCTCTCTGTCGGAACATACTCGAAACGCTTTTCTTCTCTCTCATGAGCATAGATAAGTAGTATGTTTTGACAGAGAGAACCTTCTCTATGGCAGACGTTCCGAGTGTAGAACGGTGGAGAAAGGAACACAAACTGACTAAGAAATAGTTCCAAACACTCCTAGTCGGAGTAGATGGCAGCACGTGTATTCATGCGATCTGGATCTCTCGGTCTTCTCTCTGTATTAAGCATCCAAGTATAGGAAAGAAGGAAATCAAAAAGGATCTAGCCCAATAGCCATAAGCAAAGTGCCCCAGGCGGTTTTTGAAAAATACTTCCGTGTGCTGATTCCTCTCCATGAAAAACTTATTGTCGCGCAATTTTTACCCGCTACCCCCACTTGTATTGGAGTTACGGGGGAAACTACCCCAGACGTTAAAATTTTTTTTCAAGAAAACTATTGAAGATTTTTCATAAAATTAAAACTGTACGTAGATATTGATAAAACGCATAAGATATATTTTTTTCAGAATTTTTGTAAGTCTATAAAAGATGAAAAATATTATTTTTATTTTTTGAGGGTGGTTTTTTACATCAACCCTTAAAGTGACACCTTTTTTTAAAAATGTGATAAGTGCATTTATTATCTATCTTTCATTTAAAAAAAGTCTCTTCAAGAAATTAGTTGTCGCTCACCACCAAAATGAGGTCATCCAGGGACAGGTTTGTAATAGACAGCGCATTTCGTAAATGCATTTATTGCTTTATGGCTTGTATATGTATGCCATAATATGGTTTTCGTCAAGAAAAAAAGTCCTGAGACAGAAATTAATTTTGAAATTTTTTAATAGGCCTATTAACAATATATTGCTGGGATCTTTTATCCATTCTTTATACTAATAATAAATTCAACGAAAGTTTGCTAAATAATACCTACTTTTAATTATTTTGGATCTTGGTGCCACTTTAAGGGTTGATGTAAAAAACTACCCTCAAAAAATAAAAATAATATTTTTCATCATTTATAGATTTACAAAAATTCTGAAAAAAAAATATATATTATGCGTATCTACGTACAGTTTTAATTTCATGAAAAAATCTTCAATAGTTTTCTTGAAAAAAAATGTTAACGTCTGGGGTAGTTTTCCCCGTAACTCCAATACAAGTGGGGGTAGCGGGTTAAAATTGCGCGACAATAAGTTTTTCATGGAGAGGAATCAGCACACGAAAGTATTTTTCAAAAATCGCCTGGGGCACTTTGCTTATGGCTATTGGGCTAGATCCTTTGGGTTATTAGTAAATAATAATTGTAATATTGTAAAAAAAGCAGGTTTACAACCAAGTTTTATGTTTTATGATGATAAAACTTTTTTTAGAACGAAACGAGGTTCATAAAATATAATAAAAATTTCATGTAGGTTAAAATGAGGACGATGGAATATCGTTTAGGTTGAGATGAGGTTCATTTCACTTTTTGTAGGTTGACATGAGAGTAAAAGATCCATTTTAAGGCCAAAATAGGTCTTAAATTTCGACTCGGGTTTTAAGGGTCAAATGATAACTTTTCTACTGTTATAAAATAAAGAAAACATTTTTTTTAAACTGTGGTATTTTTATTCACTGATAAATACCTATAGCAAGTTTTCTATTTTAAACCTTTTCGTAATCTATTTTTTACTTAGGTGGGTACTGTATGATGATGTATGACTATATGTGAGCGATGAAAACACGCTATTTGATCACGAAATTTAAATCATTGTTGAGGTCATCACAATAAAGTAAAACGTGCTGAATTCTCGGAAAAGAACTTTCAGCAATATATAGGTGTGTGAATTAAACACGGTATTAAATAATAAATGGAAACTACCACACAATTTGGTAATTAAAAATTAAAGTAAATCAATCGCATTGAAGGATTTTATGTTGGAGCCCAAATCGTGGAATTTTCAGTCTCGAATAAAAAATGGATTAGCAGGTAAACATCGCGATCATTTGACGATATAATTAATTTATTGAACATTGACTTGTTTTTCGAGGAAAAATTAATTTTTGGTGCCACTTGAATCTAGGCGAGCCGATGTGACAATTAACTTTATGACTTTTTTTTTCTGTTTGTCATAATCAGGTTTTTGGAGGGAAACGAGCAAAGTTAACAATTTGAAAATAGCAATTTTCCAATGAGTGCACTCGATATTGCAATTATATGGCGTGTTCATAATTTTGAATTGTACTTGTGGAGCTTGTTGTATAATATTTGGCCAATATGAAGACGCGACTCAGACGAGGTCAATTTGAACTCAGACAATTCTGCTGCATCTAAAAGACCGTTTCGTCAATTTGAAACATTTTGTACAATCACAAATATTCAACAATAGAAAAAACTATTGCCGCCAGGGGAATTACATTATAATTTTTGTTTTAATCTCTTTATATGTAAAACAGTATGGTGACTAAAACATAGAGAAACTGAAGGCCATAAAACATGACAGATAAAAAAATGAAATTTGAAAGGTCTGATCCTAGTACAAGGAGGGCAGACGTTTCCAAGGGGTAGGCTACTTCTAATTTTCTGTAACTATGGAGGTCCACTCGGTGGTTGTGAGCTAAAAAAACCAAACCAAACGCAGCCCCCTTTACCAAAAATTTAAAGATACAAAATATCACAATATCATATGATGCATTTATAATCAAAAATTACATTAAAAATCCATTGATTTGGTAAAGCCCTATCAGTTGTCATCGATACAACTTTATAAATTGGAATTTTTTCTCCTCTACATATTTCTTGGGCGGTCACCCTAAAATGTCTGGTTGGTCCACCGGTCGATCGACTTAATGTTCATCCTTGATTTAAAGTTTGAAAATATTTAAGTTCACAATGTTTAATCTCAAGTTGATTTTTACACATAATTAATCAAGGTGTCAATAAAAACTTCTCCATTTGCATTAGTTTTTTATTTATACTTTTTTTTACATGAATAGAATCACGGATGTCCACCATATTTGATGGGTTTAAATTTTGTTATGGATTTTAGAAAATTCTATTAACTACATATACCAGGATCGATAATTTTTGAACCCAAAAAATATTATAGTAGGCTGAAAAACATTAGAAGAGAATATAACAAAAATGAAAGGAAAAATAAATTACGGTCGATCTGAGGTGGGGAAGTGTAAACGGAGGGTGTTTTTAAGGGTAGAAACGGTTTATCTCGATTTCTGACAAAACTAAAAGTCCTATGGAAAAAAGTTAAATAGCAAATTTGTAAATAATAAGTAGATTACAACTTTTGTGCTAACACTTTTTTCACATAACCTAAAATATATGTGAAAGAATTTTTATCTTTTACGAAAAAAAAATTAATATTAACTTTTTCCCCTTATGAACCTTATCGCCTTAATATCGAAAAAGCACCATAATTTTCAAACAAAATTCTCACGTCAAAACATCTGGTATTTTTAAAAAGTCGGTTAGTTTTTTGTTCGTTGAAACCTCTACTTTCTGATGGTGCAAAAATATATACAATACAATGTTAAATGTTCTCAGAAAATGCGTAAATTGTAAATTTTAATTATTGCATTTTCTGAGAACATTTAACATTGTATTGTATATATTTTTTGCAACATCAGAAAGTAGCAATTTCAACAAACAAAAAGCCCACCGACTTTTTTAAAAAAGCAAATCTTTTGACGTGAGAATTTTCGTTTGAAAATTAGGGTGCTTTTTCGATATTAAGTCATTATAAGGTAAAAAAATTAATATTTTAAATCAAACAAAAATTACAGTGTGTTTGGGATATTAAAAGGTGAATTATTACCGAATTTCATAAAATTTTTTTTGTAAAAGATAAAAATAAAAAACCAAAAACTTGGTTATTGGAATTTTTCACATAAATTTTGAGGTTATGTGAGAAAAGTGTTAAAACAAAAGTTGTAGATCGTTTTTTTATCTACAACTTTGCCATTTAACTTTTTTCCATAGAACTTGTAGTTTAGTCGAAAATTGAGATAAACCGTTTCTACCCTTAATTTTCCACTTCCCCATCTCAGATCACCCGTAATTTATTTTTTCTTTAATTTTTGTTATATTCTCTTCCTTTTCTAATGGGTTTCAGCCTACTATAATTTTTTTTCACTTTTTACTATTTTCAAAGGCCTTAGGTCAAACATTAGAGCGAGTTTGTAGTTTCTCTCTTCATAGATAAATTTTTTTTATAGCAATAACTGTGTTCTCTTTTTTGTAAAATTTTACGTGAACGAATTCACGGGTGGTCACTTACACTAATATAAACATAACCCACTGTATCATTTATATTTTTCTTGCTCTGAAACCGATTTATCGTCATATCGATACATTTTGTACCTGCAATCATAACTAATAGTAAACGACAGGGGAATTACATTAACGAAGCCATCAAATTAAATATTCATAAAAATCCATTGTTAAGACACAAAAGTTTAACGGACTCTTTGTCTTTTTCTCTTTGAAATTCTAACGCAAATCGTGGTTTTATTTTGAGAAAAAAAAATAACCACTGGAAAGTTATATACACCGAAAGTTAAATATTGAAAGATAATTGGCACTTACCAACTTTACACGTTCCAATCACAAGTAAATATTTTATCAATATCAGATATAGTAGACAGTTTGAAAAAAGAAGCATTCCGTAATTTACAGTGAAATAAAATCATTTGGTCGCAGCAATAATATATTAACTGTTTCAAATTACAATTTAACAATCAACCGCATGCAAGTGTTAATTTTAAATATTTAAAAGCTTAAATTATGCAAACAGTGATTTATTGCTTTGGAAAAAAATTAATGTTTTAAATCTCTCGACATGACCGGCAAACGCGGCTTTTATTTATTTATCGTAATGAGCTCATTTATTTAGTAACTGCCCTTTATTACTTTCATATAGGCAATTAACATTTAACACAGAAATTGGAAATTAACTTTTATTGATAGCTATATACTAAATATTGATTGCGAAGTTAAATATTAATATTACAAAAAATGTCGATATTTGAACGCTAATGTCATTGTAATGGAAATTTTTTAATTTTTAAAAATAAATTCTTGTAAAACAGTCCATAAAAAAATTAAAATCTGGACCAATTTGGACGTAGGAAAATCGAGTTTTCCATGTACAAGGTGTTTAAGTAAAAACTAATTATTTGACAGATGATTAATGATATGTTATTGATTTTTTAGAAAGAAAAATTTTTGACCTTTGGAAATTTTTCTTTTAATCGTCTTGAATGGAAGGTTTTGAAAAACTGGTCTTTTAAAGGTATTTAACACTTCAAAGAGGACGACACTCTTGAAAAGTATCTTCTGAAAACTGGATTTTTAACAAAGCCAATTTGTAAGCGAGAGCTTTTCGCTTACAACTATTAACTATGTAATACTTAGATACAAGAAGTATAAAAGTATGAAATACACAACACGAATAAAATTTTACATCAGACGTCTGTAGGAGGTGAATGAATCCCTAGTATACTTATTAAAAAATCTAAAGGAGCAAACTCTACACGGAAAAAAATAGTGGTGTAAAATTTACAACACTAAACTAGTAATATTTTTACTACACTTTGTGTTTACTATAACCACAAATGTAACATTAGATAACACACTGTGTTGTATTCAGCTCTAACGTATAGTATTTTTTACTACCATAGTGTAGTAAATATATGCAGCTGTTACAACTGCTGAGTGTTGTACAATTAACAAATTTTGGCGTTTGCGCATGCATGGCGCGTACAACATAACCAATAATTTTGACAAATAAATGCAAGTGTCAGAAATTCAACTACATTTTTACTAGTTCGTGTTGTAAATAATACTACAGTTTTTTAATTACAATTGACTGGTAAACGTTCCCACACGTGGTGTCATCCTATATAATACTAGTTAATGTAGTAAAATTAACAAGGAATGTTGTTAAATCTACAACACAATTTTTTCCGTGTAGTTTTTAGTTATTTTGGAATTATTTGACAAGAAAAAATTTCTTTTCATTTTTTGAAAGACTTGTCTGCGTTTGTCGTACAAAATCCGAATGATTTTCTGACCCTTGATCATCGTCTCATCAAAGTAGGCAGACTCTTATGAAAGCCAAACAATGGTCATATTATTTAAAAAATTAGCAGACTTACGAAAAAATTTTAAGAATTATCTTGAACTTTGAAAGGTATTTTTTTTTTATGATCTATGGTTCACAAGATATAACCAAAACTGTAGATACCTTAAAATTGCTTGGTACTTCATAACGATTAGTTCAAATGGGTTGAAATCTATTCTTAGAAAAAAATTTGATCATTCTCGAAAATTTTCTTGAAAATTTCGTTTGTAGATTTTTAGGGGAAACAAATTTTCGGGGAACAAGCTATCAATCTTCAGAAAAAAATTATAGGAGCTCTTTTATAGGATATTTATTTGAAATCCATCATTTTTGAGATGCAACCAAATATTAAGAGCCGCTTATTAAACTGAAGGTTCATTCGCGGTACCGATCCGGAACTGGTAAAGAATCGCAAACGCTTACACGCTTATGAATAAACTGATTAAAAAGAGGAAGATGGACGGTTATATTGTACTTATCTTACTTATATTATAAACGTGAAAGTTTGTAAGAATGGATGTTTGTTGCTCTTTCACTCAAAAAGTACTGAATGGATCTGGATGAAATTTGGCATAGATATAGATTATAATCCGGTTTAACATATAGTATACTTTATATCCAGAAAAAATGTACGGTTCCCGTGGGATAGAAATTTTTTTGTTTTTACAGAGCAAAAGATTAACTCCCTTTTTTGTAATGTGGTAGTTTAGGGGTCAGCAAATGTATAGGTTACTTCTCATACCGGAATAATAAACGGTTCCCATGGGATAGCAAAACAAGTATGTTATCTATAAGAACCGTGTATTTAAAAGCAGTTTCATTAAAATCCACGAAATAGAGTCTTCACTCATTTTCCTTAAGAAGACTTGATCTACTTTTTACTCAGGAGAGATGTAATATTCTCGTGTGGGATAGATATGTTTTTTGTTTATCGCGGAGTTAAAGATTGATATGATTTCTGCAATGTGGTATTTTGGGGGAGAACGATACTTTTAAGGCAAAAATAATGCATAGTTCCCATGGGATGGCAAAACAATTATATTCTACAGGATCGGTACGTTAAGAAGTTTCGGTAAAGTTCGTGAAATAGAATTTTAACGCATTTTCTTGAACCCGATCAAATTAATAATGAAATTGTAATAATAAACTACAAATTCAAAATTCAACAATTACTTAACGGAACGAATTTTTATAAAGTTTTGCTAAAGATCCTGTAGGATAGCTACTAATCTATTCTTTCAAGGGAACATCGATTAATTATTACGTGAGGCGTTCAGGGGCCGATGGGGTCGAGCCGAATCTTATCTAATCTTACTTTGGGCAAAAGGAAGGTCTCCCAAATATCACAAATTTTTTTGTCTTGCAAAATACCACATATGATTGTGGGTTGGGGGAATGATATATGCCAAATCTCATGACATCTTACCAGAGGGGAGGGGATGGGATTTTAAAAATCGCAAAAAACGCCTCGCCCAATTAATGAATGTCCCCCTAAAATAACTGTATGGTTTTAAATGACATTTGGTATGAAAGATTTTCAAGTGCTAAAGAAAGGAATAGAGTTACTTTTTTACTAAAAATCGTATAAAAGCTGATGTAAGAGAGCTAACATTTCTTTCTTGAAAAGTAGTTTTACGAATTTTGATTGGATTTCTTTGGATCTAAAGTCTGAAAGTATCTATCATTTTTTTTTTCTGTCAAAATAGATTAATTTTTATATTTCGCTATGAACGTAGGGAATCTTTTAATCAATCAGTTAAATTTAGATACACTCAGCAAAGCGAGCGGGTATCAGCTAGTTATTAATAAACAAAAAAAATACATTTTATGGTCTTTCTTATATGATTCTAAAAAGTTTCTCAAAGACCTTGTAAAAGTATCCCTTAAATAAATGGCTTAAACAAAGCTTTTAGTTTTAGATATTCGTTAAATTCAGCTTAACACTTAAAAGTGTAATCTAAAAATTTAACACTTTAAAATAAAGCAAAATATTTTCTTTCTGAACTAAATTTATGTAACGGTGAAAGAAATCGCTAAGTTTCATAAATATATTATGTATGAATGTAATAATTCCGTGAGACCTTAATTGAATCGAACCTGAGAATTTCCTTCCAGTTAGTTAAGAAATTGCATAACAAACCCAAAGTGTCATTCAGTCACTTGACGACAAGAACGTTCCAAATACATTTCCGGGAGCTTTGAACTTGCAGATCCCCAAAAGCCCTGGTGCAGTAGTATACAAACAATAAAATGTGCAACTCACTTTATAATATGCAATGTTGTTGTCAAGTTGAATTGTTGATAAACTAAACACTAAAACGTCAATTGAACAAATTATCACAGAAACGGTGCAATAATGAAGACGACTTTTTCAATTGGCCAAGGTACAACAGAGAGCTATCCAACAATTTGTGGTGCCTTTGGAAAACTGATGTCCCGATTGTGTCACTGCCATAGCACTTAGTGTTCCGGGGAAATTCTCGAAATGTCCCACAAAGACCGAATGTTGCGAGATGTCGACGAACAGCTGTACTGAGTGTTGACTCAGAGCGGAGGTTCTTTAGCTGGCTGAGATTTGACATGAACGAAACCCACACTGACACAGCGACAGACAAAAGACACGTTCGGGGAGTGAAACGCACAAAGGCTCGGGCACTTCAATAATGGCCATTTTAGCATCCGTTTCCAGCAGAATGTCGGCCTTAAGACCGAATGTTTTTATCGTTTCATCACGAACAAAGTGTACTCTCGCTTTAGTACACCAGCACTTGGTTACGTATCGACCTGAAATAGCTCTCGGTGTTGACGTTCAATTTGTCCGAACGAGAAACGCTAATGAAACCGTACGAGCGTCCAACAAAGATAAGCAAACTAAGAGTTGTTAGTAGCGCGGTGCTGTTGGGAATTTTACAATGTACTGGGCGTCGGTGCACGTGCACTGAGCGACGCATGTGTACGTAACATGCACTTAATAGGGGCCGAAACAAAGACTTCGAACCATACACATACGGAAAGGATGGTGATGATGACGCTCGTGATGAAGAGGAACCTGAATCATCTAATTCTAAAACCATAAAGAAAAAAAGAAAATTAAATCCTCTTAAGGCTATCAACTAAGAAAAGAGCAGAGAGCCAACACAAAGAACTTAATCGTCAGAACTAAATATAATATTTAAAAAATGATTCATTAACTTAATACAAAAAAACGAAAGACATTTTCAAAGAAATTTTTTTTTATTATGAAAATTTCATTGTTAGAACTTTTTTCAAACGCCTTTTTTATGGTATAACTGCATCAAAAATTTTTGTGATAAAACTGATTGTGAGTCAGTTGAAAAGTAGGGCAAATTATAACTTTTGTCAGAATATAACTTTGAAATAGTTTTATCAAGTTTTGACAAATTATTTTTTGTGGGGAGGATATTTTATATCCTATCAAAATATGACAAAATATTGATAGCACGACTATTTATTAGTTTCTAATAAAGTTATAAGCTTAGAAAAAATTAGATTAAGAGGACAATGAACGCCTTCAAAACATGTTTTAAAAATTTTTCATGGGATTTCCAACTTATATATTATATATATATAATATGAATCACATATATTCAAAATTTTTTTAAAATTTTTCATGGAATTTCCAACTTATCTATACTAATATATAAAATTGAAGAGTTTGTTTGTTTGTTTGTTTGTTTGTTTGTTTGATTGGTTGAACGGGCTAATCTCAGGAACTACTGGTTCGAATTGAAAAATTCTTTTAATGTTGGATAGCCTAATTATCGGGGGAGGCTTTAGGCTATATAACATCCCGCTACGACTAATAGGAGCAAAGCATCGATGGAAAATGTTGCAAAAATCAGGAAAAAATTTTCCTTTTGAGAGCGTTCGTGGCCTGCCCTGCGTAAACGGTTAAAGTTACGCAAAAATTATGTGCAGCAAAATTGTTCCTCTTAAAAAGTTCTACAAAAAAGTCCGCGACGGCATATGTCTATCTTTTACGGTTAGCCCGCTATAACCTTTTTAATGGTTGTTAAGGTTGTTTCAAAAATAATTCATTACTTGCGAAATTGTTTTTAGAAACATATTATTAATTCTTACCCAAATAAATATGACTTTTAATAAAATTTGTTGTGATAATTAATGACAATCTGAGTCATTAAATAGAATTCTTTTTATTAAGGGAAAATGTCTCATTTACCCGGGAAATTGAAAAACGGGTTGAAGAAAAAAATTATGCATAAACTCTATTTTTAGTTGAAAATGGATTTTGGTGATATTTAAGTATGATAAATATGCGAATCATTATCTAAAACACGTTTTATTTCGGAAAAATTTCTCATTTCATCGGGAAAATAGAGAAAAACTGGTTCGAAGAAAAATCATGCTGAAACCAAACATTTTAATAACTCATTTATTAGCTAAGAGTTAAGTAATAACTCATAAGGTCCCCAAGGCAAAATCATAATTTTTCTTTTCATACAGTCCACTTTTTATCCAGGAAAAATTTATGTTCCCGTAGGATAGATACGTTTTTGTTTTTCACAGAACAAAAGATTACCATAATTTCTTGCAATATGGTGGTTTAAGAGACAGTGAATGATGTGGGTTACTTTTTATGTTAGAATATTGTACGGTTCCCGTAGGATAGGCTAAAAATAGAATCCTTCAGGAACTGAGTACTTCAAAAGGAGTTTTCTAAAAAGACATGAATAAGAGTTTTAACGAATTTTCCTCAGGAAAGCTTGATCTCTTTTTTATCCAGGAAAAATGTTCTACTCCCGTTGGATAGATATGTTTTTGTTTTTCACAGAGTAAAAGATAGAGATGATTTTTTGCAATATGATAGTTGAGTGATAAGATAATAATATAGATTATTTCTTATGCCAGAATAATGCACGGTGCTCAAAGGATAGCATGATAATTGTCTCCTGCGGGAACCTGTGTTAAAAAAAGGTCGTGAAATAGATCTTTAAAGTTCGTGAAATAGGGTTTTAACACATTTTCTCTTTAGGATTAAAATAAAAATTACAATTTTCACTTGAAGATATGATTTTTTATTTAACATCCGAAAAATAATGAAAATTTTTGAAAAATTGAAATTTCTTTCATTGTTAATTTTCGAATACATATTTAGAATTTAACGTGTTAAATTACATTTAAAAAATCAACAATTACATTTTTAACTTTTAACATTTTTCAAGACTCCCCACTCTTTAAAATATGTTAGGCCTCTTAAGTGAGCGCTTGCGCTTTTCCTTCTCAATATTTGTGTACTTCTAACGTTTTTTCAGTAGTCAGTACTGACTACTGAGCTGATTCATAGATCATTAGACATTCAGGCATTCAGCTCCTTGCAATATATTATAACAGATACAGAAGTACAAGTTTAAAATATATTATTTGTTACAACGGTTACAGGCGTTGCAATAATCAAATAACATTTCAATTTTTTTTACGTTACTCTTTGTTTAAGTTTGATATATTCTTTTTTCTTCGTTATATTTTAAGTTTACATACGTAAATTTTATCAATAAAACACCCCAGTAGTGTTATGCAGCGTTCCTTTATTATTCCCGTTCCCGTGACATTTTCTACTATAGTTCCACTCTTACTGATCATAGTGTGATGTACCTAAGATAGCTTATGAGTTATGTTATACTTTTAACATTACAGACATACAATGTTTTTCTTGGTTTCGTCCGCAAGGTTTTAAATTAGCATTATAGGTACCAAATTTTATCTCTTCAATGGTTCTTAAGTGATTTGTGGATAAAACAAAAAAAGTTTCAACTCCTTTAGAATTGTGCCATAGGTTCCCCACGTTTAACCCTCTCGCACTCTTATCTGACGCAGACGGAGTTGCGCGGGTCAGCTAGTATATTATATATAGAATATGAATCACATATATTCAAAAGAAATATTTTTTTAATAATGAATATGTTAAATGGATGGAACTATAAGCAATAACGGCTTAGCCAATCTTTTCAAAAAGTTCGAGTTTTTATGAAGAGCGTATTCCAGTGGTTCTCAACCGGTGCACCGCGAGCTTACCTACTCTACAAGTGCACCGCGAAAAATTTGGTAAAAGTGAAAAAATTCGCGAAAAAATGGTGAAAACCAAAAAAGCATTTCTTTTAAATAAATTAACTTCATTTTTACGTACCTAAATAAAAATTATAGCAATATGAAAAACTGACCTCAAAATACTTAAAAAAAATCTTAAACAAAAAATTCACTTAAATGTAAAAATAAATAATTGAGTATCCTTCCAGTGTCTACAACTGACAAGTTATTAGGATGGTATAATGTACAACTATTGTTATTTTTGGAGTTGGTGTCAGCCAAAGAAATACGTTTATATTTAACGAGAATATTTTATGAAATTTATTTTTCAAATGAACTTTTATACTATATACTAGTACTGTGACAATATCAAGCGACCTTTAAACTACAAAACACTTATAACTAAATAAACCTTTAACAAATGAACATTAATATGTATTTCCTTAGCTGACACCAACTCTAAAAATAATAATAGTTGTACATTATATCCTCCTTATGGTTTGTAAGTTGTAGACACTGGAAAGATACGCAATTATTTTTTTACTTTTTAGTGCATTTTTGACGTGATAACGTTTTATAAATTGATGAACTACGACAAAAAGTCTGAAAAAGTTCGGCCATTTTGTCACGTTACCTACATTTGAACCTGTGCGTGCAAGCGAGAACGTGATACAAGTGATAGAGAGGCACGATATTATTGTTGAATCCTAGACAACGTAGGAATGGGCAAATGTATAAAATATATCTACATATATCGTATCGATATTTACAAGCAATATCGATAGATGCAGAGTAAAAAATATCGATACTTCGATATATCGATATTTTCATCTCAAAACGCGATTACTTGAAAAATTGTCAATAACTATAAGTGGAATAAATTATAATTATTATAAAATATAATAAAACTCTTAAAAAAAATATCGAGTTTGGTATTGGGAAATAAATATCAACTATCGATATTTTGATATATCGATAGTTGGTGCCCTTACCTAAGACAACGTGTTTTGTGTTTTTCTTTTACAATTTACTTAATAAGATTTAATTGATTTTTTTCTTCATAATTTTCAGTCTGATTTCATTTTGAAAAAATTGTTAATTTTCAATTAACTCCTTTGTATTATACAAAATAATGATAATTCAGTGATAATAATTCAATTCATAAAAGGACGCAATTTTTCATCAATTAAGTGTTCTTTATGACGCGATCACGTAAAACTATCGTCCGTAAACCGACTTTACAGACAATCAATTTTTTGTTTAAGAGTTTTTATTTATTTCTCGATTTTTAGTGATCTGAAGTTTGATAAATGATTTTATTTCTTTGAATATTGGTAAACCTACTAAACGCACTACTCATATGAGGGCAGCGTTTTTAAATGTTAAAAACTACTTCTTCATCCCCTTTTGCTCTTAAGGGTTGAAATTTTTTGCTTTTAAATGTAATGACAGAAACTTAGAGGAATACTGAAAAAAATTATCAAAATCGAAGCCATACAATAAAAAGTTAATATTTCATCCCTTAATTTTCAACACCTTAGAAGTGAACGATTTTCTTCAAATTAAAATGGGACCACACGGAAAGCACCAGCTTTCAAATAAAATAATAACCATAAAAATCGGTTCAGCCAGTCGAAAGTTCTGAGGTAACAAACATAAAAAAATACAGTCGAATTGAGAACTTCCTCCTTTTTATTTATTATGAATTCGGTTAAAAATAGGTGAAATTTTGTATTCAACTGTTATTTTTTTCAAATATGTAATAAAAATTATTTCCATATGTTTTATGATATTTTAAATCTGGTGCACCGCCACTTTTTCTCATTATCAAAAGTGCACCGTGACTTCTTAAAGGTTGAGAACCACTGACGTACTCAGTAACTGATACTCTAATATATTATATTTAATTTACCTTCTATATCGACTATCGACCCCGTTTGTTGGTTAATTGTCGTAACTGCAAACAGAGTTATTTAAGAATACTACATTTCGCAATATCGCAATAACGTCATTTCTACAAACTTACGGAAATATTTCCGTGAATTAATTTCAAAATTTTGAAATATCTTATGACAGGATAAAAGACGTTGATGGATATAATAGGCCCGTCAAAATCGACATAAAAAATAGCTAAATTTGCAAAACATGATGTCTCTGATTTTTTAATATGTTGTTTGGACCCATTAGGGCTATGTATTCTCAAGTTTGCAACTACTGGTTACTTACTACTTGGTACTCCAGTATTGGTGGAACGTCAGAGTTTATTTGAGGCTAGTCACCGTCGTTCTCTTCATTGCAGTTTTGCACATTTCCCCAAAGCAAATAGCTCATATCGCAGAACATCTATGATCTAGGCCCTGCTTTCAGGCAAGTGTAGCCACCACTCAGCATCTCTTCTTGCATTTATATGAGAGGCGTTTAAGTAGCTCTGCGGGGGCAGGATCTTGCCGGCTGTCAATGTGGATGAGTCCAGCCGGGGTCATACCTTCTTAAAAATCACTCTATGCAACAAAAAAGTGTTTAGGTACATTTCTGGGAAAATGCAAGTTTAACTTTTTTTTAAAGATTTTGAGAGAACTACGAGGCTTACAGATCCCGCTTTGCACGTAATTTAAAACTAATTAAATTACTTACAAACATATATACAAGTTTTTCTCATAGGATTTTGCGGCGCTCGTACGCCGAAACTGTTAATTTTACGAAAAAAATGGTTATGGCATAAATTGTAGAGAATTTTCTCTACTTTCATTTTGTATAGAAATTTTTTTACTGTAAAATGAATCGGAAAAGAGATATTATAGTGTTATCGGTAATTTTTTTCAATATGGCGGCGCGAGTGGTAAAGTTGAAATTTGGAAAGAGCACATAGAAATCTTTAAAATTACCAGTTTTCAAAACTCCCGAAAAACTATCCAAATAGCCTATTATTCTATAACCAAATGCCTGTACAGCTTGTGAGAATTGAAAATTTTGAGCTGCCAAAAAACAAGTTTTGAATGTCCCTTAACCAATTTAACTGTTTTTCTTTATTTTCTATCTTTTAAACCATAATTTCAGATCACAAATCTTAAAAACTCAATTTAAATTCTCGAATTGAACCATTTCAATGTTGACGAATTTTTCAACTTTAAAATTTTCTAAATTAATTAAAAGGACCAAAACTAATCTTAAGATAAGGTCAAATTGTTGACATTTCCAAATAGAAAATATTAAATTTTTTCCAACTACAAGAAAATGCTAATGTCCTCGTTAACATTGACCTCTTTCTTTAAGAACTATGATAAAAATTAAATGACTTCAATTTAAAAATTTAAAGTATGAGTAATTTTTCCAATCATTTATCACTTTATTAAAGTGAGTTACTAAGAAAAAAAATATTATGCTATGTACATTTCCTTGAAAACGAACATTTATCAAAATTAAAAACCACAAATTTTTGTGTGTGCTGTTTGTATAAACAAGACGAACAAAAAGGTGGAAATTAAGCGATTTTTGTCGCGTCTTGATTGCTAAGATTCCATAAATATGCTGGCTGGGTGCAACGACCTAATTAAGCGAACCGCTAAAAGGACAAAAACTTGTACAAAAATTACATGAATCAAAGGTATAGTTGTGGTACATGGACGTATCGAATGGGGGGCAGATGTTCCTCCTTGGATCTACTACATAATTAAATGTTATTATTGTAACGTTTTTACGGGTTCTTAGGTTTCGGTTGTTGTAATAACGACAAATTTTTTTTTAACAATTGTTTATTGCTTTATCTCACACTAGTTACACTTAAAAACTACACGTTAACAATAATTTATATACACGTAAATAGCTATTTAGTTCACTACTTAACTATTCAGTTTTCATAGACACTTATTCCCTAATTATTGTTACTCACTATTGCACTGTTTTACTTTATTTCACAATGTTCACAATTTATTTAACACGGTTCACTTTCACTATTTATTTTAGCACTGATCACGTTCACTATTTATTTCAAGACTCGTCGAAGATTTATTTCAATACTGATCACTTTTACGAAAGACTGCAGACATCGACGATTTATTTAAGACTGACTCTCCTCTATTTGTCCAAGGTTTATATAGGATTTCGGAATCCGTCTCGAATATTCGGTTCTATTATTCTTTGCTTGAAATTACCATTCTTTTGTTTAAATCTTCGTGCTAGGTGGTCTCGAAGACGAAACTCTTAGAGAAAGAATATTATGGAATTCCATCCTACGATAACAATGCTTCTCCTTTGGCTGATGATTAGTTCGGCCCACCCACGGCTGAGAGCAAGTGACACCACCCCCAGAGTCATAAAATGGCGGCACTCCTTTAAACACATGGCGACACATTCTTAGACTTGTGACATGATGTATTTTTGAAACTATAGATTTGGTAAAATTATCTGCGGCAAAATTCTAATTTTGATTACCAATATTAAAAAAGTACTAATCTTAACAGTAAAGAAACGTTCCAAAAATTTTTTTGTGATGAAGGTACTTTTCTTCAAATGTCTATCCTTCACTAGAACAAAAAACTGGATACGTTCTTGTTCTTTAACGATTGAGTCACTCATTAATTTGAATGAAATGCTAATAACAAGGACAAAATGGCCTTTGTTTGAAAAGATGAAAAATCCATTTTGATTAAAGGGAAAAAGAATGAAAATTTCTGTGAATCAATTTTCAAAAATCCATATTTCCGTTAGGTACATCTAAAATGAACTTTTCACAAGGAAATTTATATTTTATCAAAATGATTATGCATCAACGTTTAGTAATTGCATTGCAATTGATAAGCCTTGACACAGTTTTCCTATTTAAACGCTCTATGATCGAAACAATATGAAACTATTAGTTTCTGAAAAGTGCAACAAAGGAAACGTCGATAGTTTGTTACCAATTTCCTCCTTTGTTGCTCTCTCCACAAAGTCCAAACTAACAAAGCGAGTTATTAATTACCATTTTATTTTTCAACAAAAAAAAAATTAATAAGAGATCACAGTGTTGCCTGTTTGATTAGCATGAATTGTTAATCAAATCGAAGTTCAAGGCTCGATTTCTACGTTTTTCTCATTATTAATAACTATAAAAAAATTACTTTAAAAGTTTCTATATAGATATTTAATTCGATTTTTTCACAGACGAGACATTAAAATATTCATTGGAGTTCTAATTTTTTGTCTGTTATAGTACAATTAAATTATTCATGAGTTGATAATAAAAATATTTTTGTTCAAAAAAGATAAAGCGATGTTCCTTGAAACATTATAATTACACGCAAATGTATCATCATAAAACCAGTTTTTTTGTGACTGAATATTAATAATTTTTAAATAAATTAATTCAAAACGATTGTATTTAAATCAATTTAATATACAGCGACCAGAACATTTAAGTCTATTGACTTTAATATGGTTTATAATAAATTGATTGTTTATTGACTTATGAAAAATATTTTTTTTAATATGCGACTGCTTGCGTCATTTGAATTAGTACTAAATTTCTCATTTTCTGATACCTAGTCAAATATTAACATGAACTTTAATTAATTGATCACCTTGAAAGATTTATTTCTTGTCTGGTTACAAAAAATGTTTTGTGTGAACAAAAAATTTTCCTCAAAATTAACAATTATTATTGATTAATTTATACTAACGGTGGTTCATTGTTTAACATTTGGTCGTAGATCATTACATTTTTGAAGCGTAAATGTTATTGATGATTACTTCTTTAGTGCATTTTTAACTATGCACATAATTCTATGCCTTGATTCTGCACAGTATCTCCTAATCCATCTATTTTTCTTCGAAATCTATTCGGCATGTTTTTTAAGAGAATCAAATTTGTGACAAATCAAGCACAATCGAAGCTCTGCATGTTAATGGGTTACCGAGGTAGGACACTTTGAAAATAGGCCAGTTTTTTTCAAAAATTGAAAATTTTAGTTTTAGACCTTTTGTGGGTGGAAGTTGCGTCGAAACCATAGATCATACAACCTAAACTTATTGAATATAATTTGTATACAATTTAGTTAGCTTTAAATTAAGTGTAGAACGGGGTCTGTAAGTCTCGTAGTTCTCTCAAAATCTTAGTGAACCCATATAAAGTAAAATCGCATTTTGGTGGGTACTCCAGTATTGGTGGATCGTCAGAGTTTTCTTGAGGCTCGTCTCATGGAAGTTTTGCACATTTCCCCAGAGCAAGTAGCACACATCACAGTACACCTAAGCCCTGCTTTCAGGCAAGTGCATCCACCTCTCAACACCCCTTCTTGCATTTAGAAGAGAGGAGTTTTAGGAGCTCTTCCTCGGCAGAAGCTTGCTGACTGACAATGTGGATAAGTCCAGCTGAGGTCATACATGTTTAAAAATCACTTCATGCTACAAAAAAGCTAAATTTAAAGCTAATTAAATTGTCTAAAAATATGCGAAAGAGCTCCTAAAACTCCTATCTTGTAAATGCAAGATGGGGTGCTGAGAGGTTGCTGCACTTGCCTGAAAGCAGAGCTTAAATGTACTGTGATGTGTGCTACTTGCTCTGAGGAAATGTGCAAAACTTCCATGAGACGAGCCTCAAGAAAACCCTGACGATCCACCAATACTGGAGTACCCACCAAAATGCGATTTTACCTTATATGGGTTCACTAAGATTTGGAGAGAACTACAAGACTTACAGACCCCGCTCTGCACTTCATTTAAAGCTAATTAAATTGTCTACAAATTATATTCAATAAGTTCTTCTTGTAGGATCAACGGTTTCGACGCAACTTCGATCCAAAAAAAGGCTAAAACTAAAATTTTCAATTTTTGAAAAAACTGACCTATTTTCAAAGTGCCGTAACTCGGTAACTCATTGACGTGCAGAACTCCGGTTGGGTTTAATTTGTAACAAATTTAATGCTCTTTAAAAACATACAGAATAGCTTTCGAAGAAAAATGCATGGATTAGGAGGTATTGAGCAGAAACTGAAACAAGTCCCAAATTTTCACGGTTTTTCCTCTGTAAAAAATATTCCACAACTTTTTGGGAGTTGCAAACTTGAGAATACATAGCCCTAATAGATCCAAACGACATACTAAAAAATCAAAAATACATCATGTTTTGCGAATTTATTGTTGATTTTGACTAGGGATGTGAGATTAATGGAAAACAATCGATTAAATAAAAATCGATTTTAATAAAAAAAAATTGATTTATGCCAAAAATCGATTCTTTATTATTTAAAATTCTACTTGCTTTTCATATTCCAATAATGATGAAACCTAAGAGATTCATACTAACAATAATTTATCAGATTAAAAATCAAATAAAATGATATGAATAAAAAAATAACCAATTCCAAATCTAAAAATTAAAGCGAATCTTCCATTAAACTTTCAAGGTAAGGAATAAGGCAAATATGATTATTGATACACAATTTCAGTACTATTAAACGTTTTATTATAATAAAAATGAAATGATGAACATCCTAACAAAATTACAACCTTATTGCTTCAAAAAATATTTTCGATTTCAATCTTTTAATAATGAATTTTAAATTTAACAATCAATTATTTCAATGAATGTCTATTATATTTAAATGACAAGAATGAAAAAAACCGTTACAGCTAGTTTGCATTTAAGTTTGCGCTGTTTATGAAAATCGATTTAAACGCGTAATTTATATAATCGATTATTTAAAAATCGATTAATATTACTATGAAAATCGATTATTAAAAAATAATATTCGATTTAAATAAAAATCGATTATTTTTTAACATCCCTAATTTTGACTGGTCTATTAGGAAGTATTAGCTATCCAATATGCTTTGTAAGTTTTTCAGGACAAATTATGTTTGCATTACTATTTTAAGACTTGAGAATTTTCATATCATTTTAGTTTTTTCCTACAGAAATCGTCATTTTTTTAAAAATGAATTATATTCAGAGTGTTATCTTATGAAATCTCAGACATCTTTTCATTAAATTTCATCAACATTTTTTCAGTCATTTATACTAGAAAATGTTATTTATCCCTGAAAATCGTGCACGCTATTTTACGATACGATTCTTTTAAGTTCATTGTCTTATAAAATTAGGTACGTTTATTATTGCTCTGTTCCTATGTAAGAGAGGCGTAAATTAAAGAACATTGTTTACATTCAAAAGTACCCCACAGGAATCGGGGATAAAAAGTTATTTGTGTCTTTTTTAAAAGCTTTCCGCATCCTTGTTTAAATTGGTTTAAATCGGTTTAAATTTTCAACTTCACTTTATTTTTGTAAGATGGCACCTCTTACAGGCCATTGACAACCACATGTATTAATGTCGTTGATGTGAGGTTATCCAAAACATTAAAAGTTTTTCAAACAAACTACGTTTAAAAAGTGAATTATATTCAAAAAAAAGCAATGACCGACGAAACTGAAACCACGGAGGATGCTACTGCGGTGATCAGCGACGCCTGGGAAATGAAAATTCCCGAATTCAAAAAGGAAGATAATCCCCATTCGTTATTAGAGGAAAGTTCTTTCGCCACATTATTTCCTCGATATCGAGAACAATATTTAAAGGAACATTGGCCCCTGGTGAAAAAAGCGCTGACTGAACACGGAATCAAAGCTGAACTTGATTTGGTCGAAGGCAGTATGACGGTGAGAACGACCAGAAAAACTTGGGATCCTTTCATTATACTAAAAGCGCGTGATATGATCAAACTTATGTCACGTAGTGTACCGTTTCAACAAGCATTGCGAGTGTTGTCCGACGAAAATGGAGCTGATATAATTAAAATTGGTTCACTGGTACGAAACAAAGAAAAGTTTGTTAAGAGACGGCAACGTTTAATTGGACCGAATGGATGCACCCTTAAATCGATAGAACTTTTAACGAATTGCTATGTGTTGGTTCAGGGACAAACAGTCGCGGCTCTAGGACCATATCGAGGTCTACAACAAGTCCGAAAAATTGTTGAAGACACCATGAAAAATATTCATCCGATCTACAACATTAAAGCACTGATGATCAAACGAGAACTAGCCAAAAATCCCGAATTAAAAAACGAAGATTGGTCCCGTTTCTTACCGAAATTCCAAACCAAAAACATCAGTAAAAGGAAACAACCGAAAAACAAAAAAGCCAAAGGCGAATACACTCCGTTTCCACCTCCTCAAACCGAACGAAAAGTATCTAAAAACCCACCAAATATTTATCATTTATCATTACACATATTTTTATGTTTTCAATAGATCGACAAAGAATTGGCATCCGGAGAATATTTTCTTACCAAGGAGCAAAAACGGGCGAAACAAAGCAAAATACAGGAGGAAAAACACGCCGAAGCGGCTAAAAGACGTGAAGAGCGACGGGCTCAGGCATTTATTCCTCCCGAGGAGGAAAAGCAGAACCTTCCATCCACTTCTAAATCGAATGATGTTGATGTTGAGGCTATTAAAAATAAACTTAAAAAATCACAAAAAAATAAGAGACAAAGAACGAAGTAGCATAATAAAATTGATGCTGGGAAATAAATGTTAAGCGAATTATATTACTGGATTTTTAGTTTTTATTTGTAGATAATATCCTTTCTAAGAACATAAAAAAAACGCTATGTGTTTAGTCTTGCAAAAACTCAATTCAGAGGTGACTTAGAAAAAGTATGGGAAAACCCAATAGTAGAATATCCGAACCTAAGTCGACCTTCACCGAGTTGATAATAGAATGAAACCTTTTTTATCATGAATTTAGTATATTAGGAAATATATTAAACATGGATTGGCTAAAAAAATCCGGGGCAGACTATTATTAATTATTTTTTTAAAAAAATGATGTTTAATAAAATATTGCAAAAAATTTACACATCATAGGCGACTGCGATGTTGGGTCCTTTATTATTACACAGTATATATACTCGGGTCTCTGTCACATATTTCCACACGCATTAAAATTTAAATCTTTAAAATTCGCTAACCCTTAATAGGACCGATTTTTTTGCAGACAAACCTATATACATATATCAAGTATATATATATATATATATTTTTTTTTTTTTTGTAATAATAACGATTCATTTGTACGGCGTATTTTTATACATCACTTTCTTTGTCGAGTGATGTAAATATAAGTCCGTTCTTTTTCTTAGGATAAGTCATTAACCAGGCATTTCCCACACCTCTATAGGTGCATGCACTGCGTATTATATATAAATACGAATTTATCAGAGGCGTGCGGTCCATACATGCTGTAGATGCGGCGCATGCCTTTGGATTGTAAGACGATTTTAAAAATGTAATAATTTTTATGATATATTCATTTAATTTTTAATTTACGCAATTGCATTTGTAAAATCATTCTAAAATTGATATATTTTTATCATTTATAAATTTTTTAATTTACGTAATAATAAAAGGTATCACTCATAAAATTGGCATAGTTTACCAAATCAAAAGAACGGCAAAAGCCGAATGAATGCGCTGGCGACAGTAGCATGCGATTGTTTGTTTCGAATTGGGCGCGCATGCGCACTAGTACGGTCGAATACTATCTCTCTCGGCATTTAACATAGCCGATTAACGGTCTGCAGATGCGTTTGCCGTTTTGAATCTAAACAGTGAATTTAATTGTTACTGAAACTTTTCGTTATTTTGCATTATTGACCCAAAGGCCATACAAATGTTCTGTTCTTTAGGATAAGAACTATTTTCGTGGTTTTTAAATACATTATATGATGTGGTTGTTGATGATTTTTGTAATAAGGAGCGTCGAATAAGGTTAATTTAAAAAAAATACTTATAACACCACGTTTATCAAATAAAAAAAATTAATTTTAAAAATGTGGTTCTTATAACCCCCCTCCCCCCACTTCTAACCGCATTCCCTGTTTCAAAAGACACCGCACGCCACTGGTATGTATATATATTTTTGTATATCCTGGTAAATGAATCTAAAAAAATATAAAATCAGTGCAGTTTTTGTGTGAAAGATGCACAAAAACAGATAAAAAGCTTCAACAGTTTTATTATATATATAGATATTGATTAAGTTGCCTACAAATTATACTCAATAAGTTCTGCTCGTAGGATACGCAACTTCTCGCAACTTCTGGACTATAACTTTAAAATTTGAAGCATTTGCTACTTTTTTAATCGACTTCAAAAAAAGGAGGAGGTTCTCAATTCGGCTGTATTTTTTTACAATAGTTTAAGGCAGATTTTTTGAATGAACAATCTTCATAAATTGTTGCCACTTTCAAACGATGTTGACAATCATTTTAAGAGTCTAACAGTAGATTGAGGATTAACTAGCAATTTTTTTTTTTGATTATCATTATTTTGATTTTCCTCCCAAACATCCTTAAGCTAGTTCCGTATTTATGCTAAGAAACGTTACAACTAATACTTTACAAAAGTAGCAGGGCCTTGAAAAAAAAAACAACCATTTTAAAATTTGAACTCTTTACTTAAACGATACATTGATTGTGCAACAATTAAAATGTCATCATTAGGAATATAAATATAACCCATGCTATTGTGTTATATGTGTTAAATTGAAACCATGCACAATGAGCACATATCCATATTATCTTAATCTCTGTATTTAACACCTTTATCATAATAGCACGGTTTATTACATTCCATACGAATTAAAAACTACAACATGTACAATATATACTTTTAAATTTCGATAAAATATCTAAAATTTGAAACAACCAAATATAAGTTAAACATTTAAGAGTAATCACAGTTGCATACTAAATGTGATTGGTTCATAAATCAGACAATCTTCAAGATTGAATTTTCAAAAATATCGATCGAATCTCGATCAAACTAAACTAAATCTCACTTAGTTAAATCATTTATATTTTGTGCGTATAACATCCAAGATAATGTGATGAAAGAAAAAAATATATAAAAAAAGCAGCCCATAGTGGGCAGAGCACTATATAAATTTGAGTAGTTACGAAAATTACAACTAATTTCATAGTTTTATATCACGTTTAAACGACTATAGTTGGAACGTTTTTTTTTTTGATAAAAATCTCACTTTTGACAAAAACACAAAAAATCAGCGTTGACTAGTTGTGAATAACTTTGGCACAACAAAAATTGTTAAGGACAAATTAAAAAAATATATCTTTAATAAAATATAAGGTAAAAAAGATCTTCTAATATCTTCTATGTGAGGAATTCCCCAAAATGAGTTGAATGGTGATTGGACAGTGTTTCAATTGACTTGTAAAGTAGTTAGAAAAAATATCGCGAAGTGATGTAGTGTTATAATTTCTTCAGGGACTTTTAATTCATTTCTTAAAATATTGAGGGAACTCGTTGGAAATTTTGCGCACCAGCTGTTGATCCGCGTAACTTTCCTCAGTTTCTTCGCAAAAAATACGAGTAAAACATTTGAGAATATCATCACGTCGATGATAGTGATCCTCGTAGCATGTGTTTCGTAAAACTCGACGACATAACTCCAAATATTGCTGACGACGCTAAAAATTAAAAAAAAATTTATATAAAATTATAAAACAAAATTTCATTCTAAAATAATACCTGATCTCCAGGTGAAATATCTGAGAGCTGCCTTACGATTATATCAATCAATACTTTAACATCATTTGTATAAAATAATTCAGCCGTATGACAATTACTAAATAAATCGATGAAGAGCTTAATAACAGAATGTGGAGGAGTTGGTTGATGATCGAAAATTCTTACTGGGTCCTCTGAAAATAAAAATAAAAATTACTTTATTAACACTTCAAGTTTCCTTAAAAGTTTACCTTCTCGATTCAATAACAATAAAATCTTCTCTGTGAACGTTTTGGCCTCATTTATTTCCCCAGCAGCCACCACCACGATATTCTCATCATTCGAACCGTACTGTAGATTAAACGCCAAAATCAGATTCAAAAAAAGATCAGGAATTTGTTCATCGATATCAGTGTCCGGTGGATTTTCAATCGATTTGAACAAGAATAGAATAAAATCAAGTCCCAAATGTTCTAAAATATTTGATTAAATATTAATTATAAAAAAAAAACATTTTCATTGTTGCCAATAAATACCCAAATGTGTAATTGGCATTTTTTCTCCCATGGAAAAAATCATTGTTAGTAACAAGGCTGAATAGTTCAATCGTTGCATATTCCTTGGATTTTCTAGCATGTCTCTGAAAATAGTATAAAAATTTCCGAATGTTATATGAAATAAAAAAATACTTAATTAAAATATAAATTATGTTATTTTAAATTTAAGAGACTTTAAAATTTTCATAGTTTAATTTTTATATGACTAAGAGACTTTTGGATCATCTATAAAAATGTTTTGCATTCTCGTTAAGGGTGTAAAAAAAGATTCTTATTGTTTGACATTTTATTCATTTCGTAAGCATTGAAGTCAATTGTTTATGTATTACATTATTTTTGTTATTTTAACGGACTTCAAAAAAAAGGAGGAGGTTCTCAATTCGACTGTATTTTTTTTTAATGTTTGTTACCTCAGCATTTCCGATTGGGTGAAGCGATTTTGATGATTCTTTTTTTATTTGAAAGCTGGTGCTTCCCGAATGGTCCCATTTTAATTTGAAGGAAATCGTTCACTTTTAAGAGGTTAAAAACTAAGGGATGAAATATTAACTTCTAATTGAATAGCTCGATTTTGAAAATTATTTTTTTATTTGAAAGCTAGTGCTTTTCGTGTGGTTCTATTTTAATTTGAAGGAAATTGTTCACTTCTAAGGGCTTGAAAACTAAGGGATGAAATATTAACTTCTTATGGGATAGCTCGATTTTGATAATTCTTTTTTTATTTGAAAGCTGGTGCTTTTCGTGGGGTCCAGTTTTAATTTGAGAGAAATCTTCCACTTCTAAGGGGTTGAAAACTAAGGGATGAAATATTAACTTCCTATTGACTAGCTTGATTTTGATAATTCTTTTTTTATTTGTAGAACACAACTTTAAATTATTCTCCTATCCATTAAAAAAAAAACTCCACTCATAAGGGGTTAAAAATAAGAGATGAAATAATATTACAAATTTTTCCTGGCTAACCCGATTTTGATAATTTTGTTTCTATTACGTACAACGTACCTTTAAATTGTTCACATTTCAATTTGAAGAAAAAAATTCACCCCTTAAAGATGAAAATAAATAGGGGATGAAATAGTGACATTTAACCGAATTTTTATAATTTTTTTTCTGTTGAAAAAAGTAATCCACTTAATTTTGTCATTACATTTAAAAGCAAAAAATTTCAACCCTTAAGGGCAAAAAGGGATGATGTAGTAACTTTTAATATTAAACGGCGCTGCCTCATATGAGCAGCGCGTTTGGAAGGATAACTATTTTCAAGAAAATAAAATCAGTTATCAAACTTCAGATCACTAAAACGCGAGAAATAAATAAATATTATAAAAAAATAAAAAACCGACTTCAAAATATATAAAAACTCTTAAACAAGAAATGCACTAAAAAGTAACAAAATAATGGCGTATCCTTGCAGTATCTACAACTTACAAATTATTAGGATGATACAATGTACAACTATTGTTATTTTTGGAGTTGGTGTCAGTCAAGAAAATAAATATTAATGGTAATTTGTAAAAATTGTAAAAAGGTTTAGTTGGTTATTGGTATTTTGTAGTTTAAAGGTCGCTAGATATTGTTACAGTTCGAGTATATTGTTTAAAAGTTCATTTGAAAAATAATTTTCATAAGATATTCTCGTTTTTTGCTAAGTACTAATATAGTCGTATTTCCTTGGCTGACACCAACTCCAAAAATAACAATAGTTGTACATTGTATCATCCTAATAATTTGTAAGTTGTAGATACTGCAAGGATACGCCATTATTTTGTTACTTGTTAGTGCATTTCTTGTTTAAGAATTTTTATATATTTTGAAGTCGGTTTTTCATTTTTTTATAATATTTATTTATTTATTATCAAAATCGAATTATACGCTTCTTGAAACGTATAGATTACCTTGCTAATTCCATCGGTAAGACCGAGTTAAGCATTATATTAACAACAATCGCTTCCAAGCTGCACATCACACCAAAAGCTTGCAACAAAAGCTGCCGAATCGACCATCTCACTTCCATCTGATAGTATTGAATCATAGCAAAAATAGCATTGTATTGATCCTCTGCCATTATATGCTTAGAAACATTAGCATCAGCATTAGACTAAAACACAAGCCAAAAAGTTACAAACATTTTAAATTTATTTTTTCATTTCCTTACCAATATCGAGATTAATTCAATGATATATTCAGTGATGATTGACTCATCTTCATGCAGCATCCAGCTTCGTTGTTGCGAATCCTCTTTACACGATGTTAACTCGGTGAAGATAATTTTAAGTCGGGTCGCATCATAGGTTTGATTAAGCATAGGCTCGGGGGCCTTCAACGGGCCTTGAACGTGTGTTAAAATCGATGATAAATACGGTGAAAAACTGGTCGGTAGAAGTTCTTGTAAACCTTAAACAAACCAAATGAAAATATTTTTCGATTGATTGTTTCCAAGGACGAACCTTCTACGATAGTAACAACAGCGATTTGAGACATTTCATGACTTAGCTGCGTATTTTTTCTAACAGTCTCGACTAGTTCGTAGACTGGTTTTGGTCCGATTTCAAACAAGGAGTTCTTTTTTGATTGATCGTTGCATTGGCAAAATTTACTTCGAACATTTTGGCAGAGAGTGAGATTACAATCGGGACATCGTAGCTCGCTCGGTGAGGCTGAGTTTGAGCGTTTCCCATTGGCTACATCGAAGCTAAAACTGGCACTTGGTTTACTTTCAGGTTTGTAATGGTCGCCGATTTGACTTGGTTCGGGAATCGTGTCCGAGTACGAGCTTTTCGAAGTTTTTATATCGCTTTCGGAAGGTTTTAAAATCAATTTTGGCAGTTGACTATTATCACTGCTGTCGTCGCTAAAGTGTGTGCTTCCTCCACGTGATTGTGACGATAGTTCAGCCTGGCGTTTCTTCTCGGCCAGCCTCAAAATCAACTCTTGTTTATCGGACGACAAACCCGATTTACTGCTCTCATTTCGTAGGGTGGCAATACAATCATCGAGAAACTGAACCAGAAACGCAGACGACACGGTCACGGACGTAACATAGTTCGATGGCACAAATCCCATTTGACCTTTTTCATTGACAACTTGCCACCAGTTGCGTTGTTTTGTCGATGTCTGGTGCAACAGAAAGTGGTCACCCTCTCGAAAGCTTAACGTTTTCGCAAAGGTAGCCGTAAAATCGTACATGGCCTTCAACATGTCAAAATTACCTAAACGAACACGAAGAGTTTATTTGGCTTTTTGTAAGGTTTTATCAATGAAATTGTCTCACCTAAACGTATTGTTTTGTCAGACATTATACACGAATTGATGCCACGCCTTGGATTAATCAAAATTAGGTCTAAATGTCACTGAATTTCTGATCAAACCTGATTAATTATTAATATGCATTTCACATATGACAGCTGCATATTTTGACAGAAGGCTGATCAGATTTTGTTTGATATTAGTTAATACAGATTTCTTTATTATCAACTCGTTTCAAAGCTTTTGCAAGCTTTCAAAGGATTTGAAGACCAACCAGGATAACAATGAAGAAAATGGTTGTAAAAAATACGACGTTGATCAATTCAAAAATTTAATTTTTTAACCTACTTTAACAATTTTATTTAGGAAATTTATTTAGGTAAACATTTTATATATTATAACCATTATAACACTTTGGTCAAGCATGAGCTTAAGAAAACGAGCTTTATTGAGACATTTTTTGTGTTGTCTTTGGTAAACTTTTAGCAGTCCTTTTAGTTATTTTAACTTTTGTCTTTAAATTAAGTAGCTCCTAAGAAAAAGTCACTTCAGTTCATTTTTTTTAGAAAGAAATTTTGGTGGATTTTGAATCTCCATATTCAACTCTTGATTAACTATCACAAGGAGAAACTTTTAGCAGAGCTTAAAGTTATTTTAGCTGTTGTCTTTAAATTTGGTAACTCTTACGTAAAATCACTTAAGTCCATTTTTTTTAAAGAAATTATGGTGGACTAGCTGATACCCGCTCGCTTCGCTGAGTGTATCTAAATTTAACTAATTGATTAAAAGATTCCCTACGTTCATAGCGAAATATAAATATTAATCTATTTTGGCAGGAAAAAATTATAGACACTTTTAGACTTTGGATCCAAAGAAAGTTCATCAAAACTAGTAAAACTACTTTTCAAAAAAGAAATGTTAGCTGTCTCACATCAGCTTCTATACGATTTTTAGTAAAAAAGTAACCGTATTTCTTCATTTAGGACTTGAAAATCTTTCATACAAAATGTCATTTAAAACCGCTCAGCTATTTTAGGTTGCATCGTTTAATTGCGCGATGCGTTTTTTGCGATTTTTGAAATCCCACCCCTTCCTCTCTGGTAAGATGTTATGAGATTTCTTTGCTGAGATTTGGCATAACCCTTTCCCCCAACCCGCAATCTAATGTGATATTTTTCAAAACAAAAAAATACGTGATATTTGCGAGACCTTCCCTTTCGTAATTAACGGATATTCCCTTAAAATAATAGATAAGTAACTATCCTACAGGATCTTTAGCAAACTTTAGTAATTGTTAATTTGTTAAATTTTTTAGTTTACTATTTTAATACGTTTATTTCTAATTTTTAACATCTTCGACAATGAACAATGAAAAATATTTAAAAAAATTTTTTCATTATTAATTTTATCGGGTGTTAATTGAAATTCATATTTATTTTCCAGTAAAAATTGTCGATTTTAAAATTTAAACTTTGTAGAGATTTCTTTCGTTATTGTGTAAAATTGGAGGAAATGCGTTAAAATTCTATTTCACAAACTTTACCGAAACTTTTTAAATGTAAGTACGTTTCTTGTAGGATATATTTGTTTTGTTATCCCATGGGAACCATGCATTATTCTAGCCTTAAAAGTAAACTCTATATCATTCTCCCCCAAACTACCACATTGCAAAAATCATATCAACCTTTAACTCTGTGATAAGCAAAAAACATATCTATCTCACACGGAAATAGTACATCTCTCCTGAGTAAAAAGTGGATCAAGTCTTCTTAAGGAAAATGAGTTAAGACTCTATTTTGTGAACTTTAAGGAAACAGCTTTTTAAAAACTTGGTTCCTGTAGAATACATACTTGTTTTACTATCCCATGGGAACCGTTAATTATTTCGGTATAAGAACCTATATCATTCTCTGACCCCTTAACAACCACATTGTAAAAAAGGTAGTTTATCTTTTGCTCTGTAAAAAACAAAAATATATCTATCCCACGGGAACCGTACATTTTTTATGGGTAAAAATTATACTATTTGTTACACCTGATTATAATCTATATTTATGCCAAATTTCATCCAGATCTATTCCGTACTTTTTGAGTGAAAGAGCAGCAAACATCCATCCATCCATCCTTACAGACTTTCACGTTTATATTATTAGTAAGGATTTTAAATCTTCATTCAACCCTGATAGGTGTTTATTAATGTGATATTAACTATCACAAGGAAAGTTCCTGATTCAGCCTTGTTTGTCAGAAATCAGAATATGAAAACACAACCTAATATATATAGAGAGATCCATATATATTATATCGTTCTACGATCAAGCTAATTTTTTAATTATCTAAATCTCTGCTTATAATAAACTATCAAAACAACATCAATTTTAGATGATATTCAGGTATGATGATAGGAATCTTAACATTGATCCTTTAGGCTGACGATTTTTTGTAAGTTTTAATTTCTTTCATTTCAAATTTTCTTGGCTACATTTTCTACCAAATTTGTTTTAATTAATAAGATTTCTACTTTAAAAACTAATATCAAATCAATTCATTTTTTTGTTGCTGACAATAACTTGATAAGAGTTAGGAAAAACCTGCAAGAATCCTCTCGAAAAGATCGTTTTAACCGTATGAAATGGTTCAAATAAAAATATTTTTTATAAAATTCAATGAAATTCGGAACGAAACATTTCTCATTTCTTTGTTGAAGATTTGGCCTAGGTCAATAATAATTCGATAAATCGAATGTTTGACGACAAATCCAGATATTTTTCAGTCAACTATTACAAAAAAATAATGTTAACATTCATCTCCAGCTGATTCCGTTTCATTACACAGTTCTACAAAAATAAATTATTGTTGGCCTGGATATCTTTACGAATTTGTATATTTTCAAGTGCACAGTTTACGAATATATTTATAAAAGTAATGAATGTACTCTAGTTTTTAGGATTTCGGCGTATCTAACTAATTAGTTTTGGAAAAAAATTAATTACTCAGAGCATTGTGTAGATTTGAAAATAGTTAAATTTTTACTTGGTCAACAAAGTGGATACATAAAATATCCTTGCTTTATTTGTCTGTGGAATAGAAGAGCAAAACAACTTCATTGGGAACAAGATTTGTGGCCTTTGAGAAAGTCCTTAACTGTTGGTAGTGTCCGACCAGTTTTTCGAATCACAATTTTTCGAAACACAATTTTTCGAAACACAATTTTTCGATTGCACAATTTTTCGAAAGAACAATTTTTCGAAATAATGCAGTCTAAATCAACTTCTGCAGGTAGAGTTGGTGTTTTTGAACAAAAATCAGTGTAAATAAACCTCGACGAGTAGGGTAAATGAAATAGGTACATAAATGTGTCAGTACATATAACTTTTTTTTTTTCACTTTTTACTATTTCTGTATCTCTTTTCGTTCTGGAAATAGCGATAATGTAGTACTTAAAATGAAGGGGAGAGTAAGGTTAGCGTGGCACCATGAATTGACGACGGTTTCTGATAAAACAAGTAAAAAAAAAAACGAAAATGAAGAGTGCTAATTTGCGAGTTTTCGCTTTGTTTTCGATAATAACCGGATTTCAAGACGCATTTTTCTTATGGGAAATGATTTTGATAAATCTGTCAATTAAGACGTAACTATGGAAACTGTCATTTATTTTAAGTTAATTCATATAAATTCATTCAACAATTTCCTACTACAAATGCCAAATGGGTCCAGGGGGGCCCTCTGGCAGGGGTTTGGCGGAGCCCCCAACAAAAGAAATTGTAGTCATCCGAAATTTATTATTTGACTGAATGTGCACTTCCTGACACCACGAAGTTTTACAAAAAATTAAATGTTTTAACATAAAAATTATGCTGCAAATATCTATGAGTTTTGAGAATTCATTGAAAATCTTTATGAATACAAATCCTGCATTATTAGAGCATTTTAATTTTAGAGAATATTTTTAAAATCTATAGTCATCTTTAAAATACGTGGTATCTAAGGATTGTTTATTTTGCCTATTATATTTTCTATATTACTTGAGTTCAAACTCGTTAGAATTTCATTAACTTTATGGTGTTTTCTGTGTTTTATTCCTGAAATTTTGTGTTATTTGTGATGTTTATAAAATATGTGTCCTTTGAATTGCAAAAAAATGAAAATTATTATCACTCAATGGAAGTTTAATATTGAAAACGTGTTCGCAGATAAAAAATATTGAGTGTTCAAATTGGACCATCTAAGTTCCCATAGTTACTCATACTTTGAATTTTGCAAATGGCTTGCTTAAGCCTCATGCTGTGGTCAAAATGTATCGATTTCTATGGTACACAAAAGCATAACGTTGGGCGATTTCAAATTCTCTAAGCGCCACGTTAATCTTACCAAAAATGAACAATCTGTAAACTATAACTTATAGGTACCTATTTACAAAGGTAAATTACATGGTTTTGTATATGTTAAAATGTCCAAAAAATTATTAAATTTTATTTACTAAATAAAAGTTTTTTTTTCAATTACATTTGTTTTGTGTAAACTGGCAAATAAAACTTAATTTATTCTAATTATTTCGGTCCCTAAAATTATTTATTATTAATTTTTCGAAAAATTGTGTTTTGAAAAATTGTGTTTCGAAGAATTGTGATTCGAAAAATTGTGTTTCGAAGAGCCAAGTGCCAACATAGTACATAAGCCGTTATTAAACAGAAACAAAATCATACTTCCACCATTAGGAGATTGTTGTAAGTAAATTTTCTGGAAAAATTAAAAGAGTGGAATATTTGATGGTCTTCAAACTCGGCAATCAATGAAAGATGAAAATTTTATCAATTTTATGACAGTTCCGGAAAATTAAACTTTGAAAGATTTTATATTGGTAGTAGAAAATTTTCTAACTAAATAAAGCACCAAATTATAAAAAAAAATTGGACAAAAATATTGTTAAACTGCAAGAATTTAGGGGCAAATATAAAGTATTTAAGTATAAAGTTGCACTTTCTCTATAGTCATCTGGATAGATTTTCTGATAATTTGGTAAATTATAGTAAGGAACAGGGAGAGAGCTTCCATTAGGATCTTAAAGTAATAGAGGAAAGGTATCAGGGTAGCTGGGACCGTCACATAATGATGGATTAATTAGATTTATTAGGAAAATTGAAAATTTGCTAAGAACATTTTCTATGTAATTCCGGTTTTTCTACAAGTTTTATTTGAAACTTTTTTTTCTAACTTTTCTCCCGTCGCGGTCGGAGTTATTTTGATTTTCTTTATTTCTTTTCCAACCCTCGCCGGAGGGTAGGAACAAAAATATTTTCACAGATAGTTATAGAATACCTCAAAGGAAATTATATCCAAAAGTCAGCCATTCTGCAAAAATTTTTCAAAAAAAACATTTTCCTGTATCTTTACTTCGATCCATACTAATTTAAAAAATAAAATTGACATTATAAATACATATATACAGTATAAATCGTTTATAACGACACCGGATATAATGAACAACTGGTTGTAACGTACAAAACATTCGGGTCCCGTGATATGTCTTAGATAAAATTCATAGGATAATACATATCGGTTATAGTGAATATCGCTTATAACGAACGAAATTTGACGGTCCCCTGAAGTTCGTTATAAACGATTTCTATTGTATTTGTTTTTTTTTTCATTTTTTTTCGAAATTTGTAGTGTAAAATTAAAATAAAGATTTAAAAAAAAAAAAACAGATCAAATTTTGGTATATTATTTTTATTTTTAGTCTAAAAAATTACTATATAATTACATATCATTACTTTGTAGTTTTCTTTTAATTTTTTTTTATATTCACTTCTTTGTTGTTCTTAAAACTAAAAGTGATCATGGCTAACGTTGACTAATATAAAAGTACCTAATATAAAGTATACCTACACTCCCACTTTCATTACAAGTAAACCACTTCTACTTATAAGTGATTCACATTGTTTGTGAATTTAATTGATTAATCGCTTCTTTGTAAATTAATAATTTTGTTTGTGGTACCACTTCTAGAAAACATTATCATTTTGTTAATTAATATAATTTGAATTCAATTTCGTTAATTGACTCTTTTACTCTATGTCTAAAGTTCCAAACAATGAACTTTAAACGTGTTGTAAACATTAATTTTCCCTCACTAAAACTTTAAGTAGGTGTAAACCTAAAGCCAATGAGATACGAATTATCAAAGATCCTGGTTCAAACCTTCGACTAATTAAAGTTTAACAGTTGTTCTATGCTCGTATTATCAAAACAAATCATTTACGTGCAATCTATCATTTATGTAGTTGTAATGGAAGCGCTTATTTAACTGACCAATGAACTGATTCATAAACAATAAAGATTAGTCCATACAAATAGTATAGGCTTAATCTATAATTATCCTTCATTAAATTAAACGCGATAAAACTGCAGTCATCAATCTTTATCGTGGCGTTTTACTGGTGAGCTTTTCAAAAAAAAAAAAAAAAATTTTTTTTGAAATTTTTTGGAATTTATAAGTCGTTTGACTACAAATATGGTGGTAACCAGAAAGGTTTTTACATCAATATTAAGGTTTCACTCAAACCCTTTTTTTGATTTAAATAGTATAGACTTTTTTATTTTTGAATTTTCATAACTTTAAAACAGTTTATTATAACAATAATTTAAATGAAGAGATGTAAAGGAAATTTTATTGTCTAGAAAAAAGTCCTCAGAACCAAATTCCTCAGAATAACCGTTTCAAAGATATCCGAGTTCAAAAATAACATTCTTTAATAGGAACTTTGGAACAAATGGAAAAGGAAAAAATTAATTTAGGTAAAATCTTAATATTGATATTTGGAGCTCGTTTTGGTCGTTTATGGACATTTTAATTTTAATATACCTATATTATTAATTTTTGAACACTATACGATTTATTTTTTATTTTTATTTTTTTTAATTATGGTGAGTGAAACCAGGATATGTGGGTTCCTATTCAAACTGTTCCATGCCTTAATATTTTCCGATAAAATATCACTTAAACTCTCGATAAGTCAATTTCCCAGGGACCATAAAAAACTTCTCGACTTATGTATAGTTTGACTAATTATACGTTCGAGTTATCAAGGATAGAGTTCGACTTATACATTGTTTGACTCATTGAAGAAAAATGTTTCAATTTCATTCAACAAAATAAACAAGAAAATTCCAAATAATTCCCGTTGAATTAAAGGACCTCAGCAAACAGGTCGACTTATGGTGATGTTGCCGGTTAAAAGTTCCCGCAAGGCCTTTTCCAGAAGTTCATCTACTAGAGCAGAGCTGGGCAGATTTTTTCAAGAGATGGGCTACTTCTAATTTTCTATAACTATGGGGGTCCACTCGGTGGTGGGGAGCTAAAAAAAAACAAAACAAATCCAGCCCCCATAACCAAAAATTAAAAGATACAAAATATCATTATATCAAATGATGCATTGAGGTGGGAAATCGCCCTTTTTCGAGATCGTCACTCTAACATTTTATTTAATCCTTGACACTTTTACACTAACTGAACTAACTCTTAAAAGGATAACATTAAAACCGGTCATGAAACGAAACCCTCCGATAAAAATATATTGCAATTAATGCAGTGTAAGAATGGATGTATGGGTGTTTGTTGCCCTTTCACTGAAAAAGTACTGAATGGATCTGGATGAAATTTGGCATAGATATAGCTTATAATCCGGTGTAACATAAAGTATACTTTTTATCCAGAAAAATCTACAGTTCCCGTGGGATAGATATTTTTTACATAGCAATTTAACTTCCTTTTTTACAATATGGTAGTTTAGGGTTCAGAGAATGATATAGGTTACTTTTTATACCGGAATAATGAACGGTTCCTATGGGATAGTAAAACAAGTATGTATTCTATAGCAACCGAGTTTTTAAAAGCAGTTTCGTTAAAGTTCACTAAATAGAGTCTTAAATTATTTTCCATAAGAAGACTTGATCTACTTTTTAATCAGGAGAGATGTACTATTCCCGTGGGATAGATATGTTTTTTGTTTATCGCAGAGTTAAAGATTGATATGATTTTTGCAATGTGGTAGTTTGGGGGAGAATGATCTAGCTTACTTTTAAGGCTAGAATAATGCATTATCCCATGGGAGGGCAAAACAATTATATACTACAGGAACTGTATATTTAAAAGTTTCGGTAAAGTTCGTGAATTAGAATTTTAACGCATTTTCCTCAAGAAGGCCTGACCAAATTTACACAATAAGGAAAGAAATCTCTACAAAGTTGAAATTAAAAAATTGACAATTTTTACTGGAAATAAATATGAATTTCAATTTTACACCCGATTAAATTAATAATGACATTTTTTAAAATTTTTGATTTTTTTCGTTGTTTATTGTCGAAGATATTAATTAGAAATAAACGTATTAAAGTAATAAACTAAAATTTCAAAAAATTAACAATTACTTAACGGAACGAATTTTAATGAAGTTTTGCTAAAGACCCGGTAGGATAGCTACTAATCTATTCTTTTAGGGGAACATTCATTAATTACGTGAGGCGTTCGGGAGCCGATGGCGTCGAGCCGAATCTCATCAAATCTTACTTCGGGGAAAGGGAAGGTCTCCCAAATATCACTTATTTTTTTGTTTTGAAAAATATCACATTAGATTGCGGGTTGGGGGAAAGGGTTATGCCAAAGCTCATCAAGGAAATCTCATGACATCTTACTAGAGGGGAGGGGGTGAGATTTAAAAATCGCAAAAACGCCTCGCACAATTAATGGATGCCTCCTAAAATAGCTCAACGGTTTTAAATGACATTTGGTATGAAAGATTTTCAAGTTCTAAAGGAAGGAATACAGTTACTTTTTTACTAAAAATCGTATAGAAGCTGATGTGAGACAGCTAACATCTCTTTCTTGAAAAGTAGTTTTACAAATTTTGATGAACTTTCTTTGAATCTAAAGTCTGAAAGTAACTATCATCTTTTTCTGTCAAAATAAATTAATTTTTATATTTCGCTATGAACGTAGGAAATCTTTTAATCAATCAGTTAAATTTAGATACACTCAGCGAAGCGAGCGGGTATCAGCCAATATGATATAAACGCCTGAGTAAGCTTAATGAAGCCTTAGACATCAACGTACAATAGCAAAAATATTTGAGAGAAACTTTTAAACGACTTTTTTAACTTTCCATTTGACCAATTCATTTTTCTTGTAAAAATTACCTAAACTATTTTTACAAGTAATGTACTAGATTATGGATTCTCCAGACAGCCAATGAACAAATTTTAAGAACCGCTGTTTGTTCTTATTATAAGATAACGTCCAAAACCTTTAAAAGCAGATAAACTAAATACAGATTACTTTTTTAATTCAAGGGATTAACGTTTATTACTAATCTCCTGATAACTAAAGTCGTTATCTATATTTCATACTTAATCGACCGAAACATTTCTTTCGATTCAACTTGATTTACAAAAGAATATTAAATACCAGGATCCGTTTATTTTTAATTCTAATTTTACAGTTAAATAATTAGTGATGATAACAATTTTTAGAGTACATTTCCTCGATTGTAACGAGGAGAGAAACGATTGACGTTTTACGATTGGAATCATTTTTTTTTTCGATTTTGATTAAAATGGACAGCAATTTCCACCGATATCATCGATGTTGACACAGTTTGTTTTTATATGCTCGTTGCACACTTGTTCAGTGCAGGCCAATTGTGGTGTTAGATTGAATGGAACACCAAAACTTTCCACCACCCACATGCAAAGAAGTCGGGAAAATGTCGGAGGAACGGCAATATGCTGTAAAAATAACAATAATTATCATTTTATTGCCAGTCGATATCTATAATTAAACTCTGTTAGTAGAACCTATTTAGGATTCATCAAATCAAATGATTGGACCTTTTCTGTCTTAAGATATATTCATACATATTCTGCACGGAAAAATATGAGTCACCCCTTCAAGAAGACTGGATTATGTGTACCAAATGTAAGAAATGGGCCCATGACGAATGCACGAACGGTCAATACACGTCTAATAATTACCTCTGTGATTTGTGTGAAACATAGTTAATCATTAAAATTTATATATTATCATTACCCAATTTAGTTTCTATTTCCCCCGTGGATTGATTACAATTACCCCACACATTACTGGGGAAAAAGGAATGCCAATATTTTTATATTCTATATTTTGGTTATTATTATGTTAATGTAAAAAAGTTTTGTGATAAAATTATTAAAGTAGATAAGTTATGTTTAGGCTATAGCAAAAGCTTACTAAAATTGTTATTTTGTTTTATTGATTAAGATAATTTAAAGTTAACTGTTCTCAAATACCTCACTTTCCCCTATACATGAAGCTTCTATGTATCAGCCCAAAAAACGTGGACATTATTAGCATGCATGGTATTCGCTATGACTCACTACCAGATCATTAAAATTTTGAACCTATCGAAACTTGTGGTCGATCGTCGATTTTCGTAAAGATTGGGCGCATATTTTTTTTTTTTTTTGGTTTATTTAAGGTCGCATCAACTACTATGGTCATTAGCGACCGTCGAATCCAAAAACCCAGAAAAAGCATCTTAGGCTTTCACTGGGATTCGAACCCAGGACCACTGGCGTATAAGGCCACTATCTAGTTTACCACGCCACTAAGTGACCCAGGAGCGCATATTAGTACCCATAGAAAATTAATATCGATAATCAATACAAATTTTCTGTGTGTTTTTTTTTTTCGAGTGGCGAATCTGCCAGATCTGCAGCGATAAAAATTAATAGTGTACACGATGAAGATACTATCAGTGTGAGGATTACCCAGGAATGGTTTAAAAAAAATTAAAGTTGGAGGATGTAGCATTTTTGACGAATTCCGTTTAAGACGTCCTGTTAATTTTGGTACAGTCTTTCGCCATTTAAAAAATATTGGGAAAGTATCCAAGTTTAGATAGTAGAATAAAATAGATAGAATAAAAATTTTCACTTCCCTTTTATCGTGCCTCGAAAGAAAGCCATTTTTAGTTTGGTAACAGGTGACGACAAATGGATTATTTATCATAACGTCACAAGAAAAATACAGTGGACAGAAAAAGATAAGCAACCAATTCAAACAGCAAAGGGGTCTTTACGCCACGCTTGTATTGATTATCGATATTCATTTCCTATGGATACTAATATGCGTCCAATCTTTACGTAAATTGGTGACAAAGTAACTAATACATTAGTCGACCGACGACAAGTTTCAATAGGTTCAAAATCTAATGTCGGGTTCACACGCTTCAACTTGAGTTGAACGATAATTTTCTCTCGTTCAACAAAAGATTGACTCAGTCAAACTTTTGTTGAACGAGTTTTGTTGATCAGTTTTCTTTTAATTCTGCTCAATTTGCTTCCCATTCAACTCGCTTGTGCTTCACTTCTCGCGTCGCTTTCCCCTCTACGGTCTAAAAGATTGAAAATTATCGTTCAACTCAAGTTGAAGCGTGTGAACGAACCCTTATTGACCTGGTAGGGATTATGCGCACGAACTTTTGGACTGACCTAATATATACGAACTCCCACCCTTAACCCTCTTTATTTAAATTTTTCCAGGAAAAAATTTCAAACAAAAGTTGTAAGCATTAATGCGTCCAAGAACTACCGCAAGTTTAAAGAAAATGTTGGAGCCATTTTCGATTGAAAAAGCTCAAAAACTCCTTAATTAAGGGGGTATTCTAGTGTAGAGGCCCGAATTTCAAGCACTTTTTGGCAAATTTACACAAAATTAGTTTAAAAAAAAATTCATTGTGTTATGCGTCCTTGAAGTAGAAGGGGGGAAAAAGGCCGTGTCCTCGTCGCCATGATTTCTACCCTTGTGGTCATTTGAAAAATTAAACAATGATGGATTCTTAATAAGTACAAATGTCGCTATCGCATGAACCTGCAAAACTGAAAAAAACATTTTTTTTCATAAAATGGCGGCTTCTCAAAAATAAAGGTCACTTTTTTCACTAATTTTTTAACTTGGCCGAATTTTTTAAAAATATTACAAATTTCAAATTTTCATTTTTTGTTGGTTCATGCGATAGAGAGATATTTAAAGAATATTCATGCCAAATTTCAGGTAAATCGACTGATTAGAACTTGAGATATTGTGGCTACCGCATCGAAAAAAGTAGTTTCGAGAAAAACGCGCTTAAAGTTTTACGTTAAGTCCAACCGATCTAGTTGCCACGACACTAAAACGGCTATAACTTCGGAAATAATTTGAATTTCAAAAAATTATTTTATAGATATTATTTTTTATAGATTATGAAAAAAAAAATTCGAATTTTTCTAATTTCTAGACTAGAATACCCTCTTAAAGTGGAGCTTCCAGTAAACCAAATTCAACCAAAAGCTTTGAGGCACAACTAGATGTAAATTGCAGGCTAAATTCCAAGTTTAGTGAAATTCGGATAAAGCTTTTGATACGATATCGCTGTCACTCACACATATACACACAGACATGTTTCTAAAAAGCACTTTGTTGGATCCAGGAAACCTCAAAAAGTGTATTTCCGGTGAAAACTCGAAATCGAAGATTCAACCCGATTACAATACTTAAGGATACTAAAAGTATAGAAAGAAAGTAAAATGGATTAAGGTAAATCTGATATTTAGATCTCGTTTTGGTTCTGAAATTTTTGTTTTATATGTATTCTAAGTATTCATTTTTGGATAAAATCAGGGGCGGATCTACTTAAGGACTTTTTGGGCTGCAGCCTAGTGCTCCGTAGGTAAAAAAGGTTCCCAGCCTCAATTGAAAAAAATAGACGTTATTGTAAAAAAAATACAACCATATTCTCTTATTTCTCTTGTTGTAAAATTTTTACGTTAATTTATGAAAAGAAACTTGTTGATGTTTTCCCAAATTGCTATACTGTCTAAATTATTTTTAAACATTGCCAATCACAAGTTATAAAATAAAGTGTTCTTTCTCCAGGATTTCGTATTAAAAAAAAAAACAAATATAAAGTAACAATGTCGATCAACTATCAATTAAATCATTAAACAGTTCTTTCTATATATTACGATTTAACAAAGGACTTGCATTCTACTTATAGCTTTATCGTTACAGAAAACAATTTTTAACCAACTGGAAATTAGTTGAGTAATTAGGTAGGTCTTAAGCGGTATTAGCTCAGGGGTCCAAATTCACAATCCGTCCCTGATGAAGCTTATAAACTTAAAAAATGATTTTTTATTGAATTTAATCAATAAATTTTCTTCAATAATCATATATTTGATACATTTTTGATATTTTTCTCATTGATTCACGGATAAAATATTGACAAATACGAAAATTGCCGAGGTCGATCAAAATCGACGCATTATGCAACTTTTCCAATTCTTCATACTTCGGGCCGCGACTTCGGCCCAAGACCTGATTAGTGTTAATTGAGCGTCGCGTTGTCTCGTCATGTTACTTGTCATTTCTCGAATTTTCGAAAAGCGACATTTTGGGTTCAAATCCTGTATGGACCAGAAAATTTATGACAAACAACCAGTTTTACGTGTCCTTAACGCATTGATCAATTTTCAATTGCACACCCGAACATTTAAATCGGTGAAAAGTCGAAAGAAAAATCGACGACCTGTCATGGCCGACATCTTAGACCGGCTTGTTTTCGAGTCTCCAAATTTGATAATAATATGTTCTATAAAGTCAATTTTTGTGTTAAAAACTTTATTTAAAGTGTTAGTGATTCATCGATCGAATTCGTTTTGGAGTTTTTAACGTTCGAGTCGATAAAAAGTTCGATAATGTGTTACTGCGTATAAAGGTTGGTGTCGCATTTCTATTGTTTCCTGTGTTGCAATATTGAATGAAATAAATGAGTTGAATCCTGAACATTAATTTCATAAATATTACACACAGGAATAAAACTTAGAAATAATTTTATCTCTTATTAAGTATGGCATTGAGGAGCATATCCGTATATAAAAAGAGGAAGATGGATGGTTATATTGTACTTATTAACCGATTTCAAAAAAGGAGGAGGTTCTCAATTCGACTGTATTTTTTTTAATGTTTGTTACCTCAGTATTTCCGACTGGGTGAAGCGATTTTGATGATTCTTTTTTTATTTGAAAGCTGGTGCTTCCCGAATGGTCCCATTTTAATTTGAAGAAAATCGTTTACTTCTAAAGGGTTGAAAACTTAGGGATGAAATACTAACTTCTTATTGGATAGCTCGATTTTAAAAATAATCTTTTTATTTGAAAGCCAGTGCTTTTCGTGTGGTTCTATTTTAATTTGAAGGAAATCGTTCACTTCTAAGGGCTTGAAAACTAAGGGATGAAATATTAACTTCTTATTGGATAGCTTTATTTTGATAATTCTTTTTTAATTTGTAGAACACAACTTTAAATTAATCTCCTATCTATTTAAAAAAAAAACTCCACTAATAAGGGGTTAAAAATTAGAGATAATATTATAAATTTTTCCTGGCTAAGCCGATTTTGATAATTTTGTTTCTATTACGTACAACGTACCTTTAAATTGTTCACATTTCAATTTGAAGAAAAACATCCACCCCTTAAGGATGAAAATAGGGGATGAAATAGTGACATTTAACCGAATTTTTATAATTTTTTTCTGTTGGAAAGAGTAATCCACTTAGTTTTGTTATTACATATAAAAGCAAAAAATGTCAACCCTTAAGGGCAAAAAGGGATGATGTAGTAACTTTTAACATTTAACGACGCTGCCTCATATGAGGAGCGCGTTTGGAAGGTTAACCATTTTCAAGAAAATAAAATCAATTATCAAACTTCACATCACTAAAACGCGAGAAATAAATAAATATTATAAAAAAATGAAAAACCGACTTTAAAATATATAAAAATTCTAAAACAAAAAATGCACTAAAAAGTAACAAAATAATGGCGTATTCTTGCAGTATCTACAACTTACAAATTATTAGGATGATACAATGTACAACTATTGTTATTTTTGGAGTTGGTGTCAGTCAAGAAAATAAATATTAATGGTAATTTGTAAAAATTGTAAAAAGGTTTAGTTGGTATTGGTATTTTGTAGTTTAAAGGTCGCTAGATATTGTTACAGTTCGAGTATATTGTTTAAAAGTTCATTTGAAAAATAATTTTCATAAGGTATTCTCGTTTTTTGCTAAGTACTAATATAGTCGTATTTCCTTGGCTGACACCAACTCCAAAAATAACAATAGTTGTACATTGTATCATCCTAATAATTTGTAAGTTGTAGATACTGCAAGGATACGCCATTATTTTGTTACTTTTTAGTGCATTTTTTGTTTAAGAATTTTTATTTATTTTGAAGTCGGTTTTTCATTTTTTTATAATATTTATTTATCTTACTTATACTATAAACGTGAAAGTTTGTAAGAATGGATGTTTGTTGCTCTTTCACTCAAAAAGTACTGAATGGATCTGGATGAAATTTGGGATAGATATAGATTATAATCCGGTGTAACATACAGTATACTTTTTATCCAGAAAAAATCTACGTTTCTCGTGGGATAGACATTTTTTTGTTTTTTACACAGCAAAAGATTAACTTCCTTTTTTGTAATGTGGTAGTTTAGGGGCCAGAAAATGATATAGATTACTACTCATACCGGAATAATAAACGGTTCTCATGGGATAGCAAAACAAGTATGTATTCTATAAGAACCGTGTATTTAAAAGTAGTTTCATTAAAATCCACGAAATAAAGTCTTGAGTCATTTTTCTGACGAAGATTTTATCTACTTTTTACTTAGGAGAGATGTACTATTCCCGTGGAATAGATATGTTTTTTGTTTATCGCAGAGTTAAAGATTGATATGATTTTTGCAATGTGGTAGTTTGGGGGAGAATGATCTAGCTTACTTTTAAGGGTAGAATAATGCATTATTCCCATGGGAGGGCAAAACAATTATATTCTACAGGAACTGTATATTTAAAAGTTTCGGTAAAGTTCGTGAAATAGAACTTTCTTTGAATCTAAAGTCTGAAAGTAACTATCATCTTTTTCTGTCAAAATAGATTAATATTTATATTTCGCTATGAACGTAGGGAATCTTTTAATCAATCAGTTAAATTTAGATACACTCAGCGAAGCGAGCGGGTATCAGCTTGTTGCTTGGTTATAGATTGTTTATTTACAGTCAATAATTTCTTATTGTTGGGAATCGCCTTAGGTAGAATTTCATTAATTTTATGGTGTCTTTTGTGTTTTATTCTTTAAATTTTTTATTTTTTGTGGTTTTTTAAATATATTTTCCCTTAATTGGCAAAATATATGAAAATTATTATCAATCATTGGAAATGGAATATAGAAAACGTGTTCGCAAATAAATTAAACATCTGAGTTGTTTATATTGGATCATGTAAGATGATGTTAGTTACCATAGTCACTCATACTGCAAATTTTGCAAACGGGTTACTTATAAGGTTCACTTACACTTTGATTTGTGCGAGTACAAGTGATTAGTAATACTTGTGAGTGATTAGTTGAAGTATGTAGTGCAAGTAGTGTCCATTGTACTGTTTAGCTGCTGCGCTTAGTTTAATTGAGTTTCCTAGGAAACACAATTAAATTCACAAATGCGTGTTTCCTAGGAAACATAATTAAACACACAACTGCGTGTATCTTAGGAGGCAAACTGCAGATGAAAGACGTGCGGGGACATGGCAACTCGCAAAAAATATAACACGCTTCTATTCATTGATTACTAATCACTGTCACTAATCAATTGCGATCCACACGTGTTTTGTTTTAATCACTAATCACATACACTAATCACTCGCACTAATCAACGTGTAAATGGATCTATAGGCCTCATGCTGACATCAAAATTTATCGTATAGTAATACGTATTGTTTTATTTAGAAAAGTTATTAAATTAAATCGAAAAAAAGGGGGAAAAAATGTGACACACTGTGTGGTCATATTGTTACTTAGTTAAAATTTAGTCAAATGTGGAATTCCTATAAACTCAACCAAGAAGATGTGATCCTGCAGTGTGTCTAAAGATTCACTACTTGGCTTGATTTTCAAGCTAAATTAGACTTAAAATTAATTCTTAGTATCCAAATATAAAATCAAGTCAAGCTTAAACTTTCCAAGCTATTTCATTTAAAAATCAAAATTCCAAGCTAATTTTTTCAAAAAAAAAAAAAAATGGTCAACTACTTGATGTAATGAATCCTTTCATAGTTTAGTTAACAATTGGAAAAAAGTCTGACACATGGTATGGTCATGGAAAACATTTTTAAAATTTATTTAAACATATATCAAATCGCTTCAAATTTCTGAACTTCAAAAGATGTGACCATACGGTGTGCCACATTTTTAACTTCAGAGTAAATGGTTTTAAATTTCCGACTTAATTAATATATAGTTACCCCAATATGATACATAATATGCTCATCTACGAAAGGATCTGGAATGAATGGAACATCAGCACTCGAATTTTTCAACTGCAAATAACCCCGCATTATGTGATAGCGTAAAAACGGCGATTTCTCTGTTAAACACGTTTAGTTTAAGTTATTAGAGTTAGGGTGAAATTATTTTTAAAAAAAGAAAAATATTTACCATTGTCCGGTAGGGAATCATAAACTGCCTGTCCTTGTTTTTTCAAAGCAACACTCAAATCCACCACTAAAACCACTGCAACAATATAACAAAAAATTAAACTTTTCATCGTTGGCAAATGAAAAAAGTTTGTTATTAATTCGTCTGTCTTTGCACTTTTGAAACAAATACAAAATGAACTTTTTTCTCACGTCTTTATATATACCAAAAGAAACACAGATTTTGTTAGTTGATTTATGAAATTTGATCTATCGGGACTTTGCGTGGTGTGCGGGGAGATATCGGAGGTGGATTTAAAGTCGCACCTAATCCACAGATTAAGCGTTTTATTTACACGTTTAATTCGAAGTTATCTCTGGTTCCATGTAAATGATAATCAATTTAATTCATTTATTGGACAAAGGCGTTGTTAATGAACGAAATTTTTATTTATTCAAGTCGTGATAATGAAGACAATTTTAAGCTGATTGATTACAAGTGAATGTTAAAAGTTTGCTCTAATGATTTGGATCAAGTTTTAAACATTATTCCTAAGTATGTCAACCAATTTGAATTCTTCACAGTGGATTTCAAAAGAACTATTGACGAATATAATTTCGGGATCCCAGAAGATTTTCGTGGTATCTAAATCCCGGGATGTTGGTTATATTCATATATAAATATAACATCATAAAGTTGCAGTTAAAATTCTCGAACTGACTTAAATTTTAAGTACTTGACTGGATTTCAGATATTCCAAGTCAAGTTTCACATTTTAATTTCAAGCATTTTTAGGTACTTGAAACATCCGTTTGAAATTTTTGTGTAAAGTTTGAATTCATCTGTCTTAAAAACTTCGCCTAACTATTTTATGCTGAGCATTTGAGATTTTTATCAAAAATGCCTAATTGATTTTGAATCCAAAATCAAAGGCGCAGTGATTAAAGCAATTGCTCTCTCCGCCTCGTGCGTCCACTGGTACTTGGTTCGAGTACTGTTGAATCCCAGATTTAAGATCCTAGACCTAAGATAAAAGTTGATCAATAGAAATTCTTTGTGCTTATATAGTCGTGATATGACCTTTGATGTTTTTTTTTAATGTATTGTCCTACCCGAATTAGCAGTAGTCCGCTATACGCAAGCTTGTTCGTTTCGTTCACTTTATGTCACACTAGCTGATACCCGCCCGCTTCGCAGAGCGTATCTAGATTAATCTGATTGAATAATAGAAAATTTTACCCAAAATAAGAAATTAAGCTATTTTTACAAAAAAAGATAATTAGATATTTCTAGACTTTTATTTCATAGAAAGTTTATGAAAATCCGTTAAACTACTTTTCCAGGAACAGATATAAGCTATCTTATAGGTAGGATCTTTACGTTTTTTAGAATATTGTAAAATATTAAGAAAATTTTAAGCCTTGAGAACCTTTCACACCAAATTTCATATAAAATCATTTATTAATTTTAGTAGAATGGATTAGTGGCGATCCTTTAGGAAGTGTACCTTTTTTAGGATCAATAATATTTAGTGTGTTGTCTTAAGATCTGAGGTATCAGATTTGGTTGCCTTAGGTTTCATTATTCTAGGATATAGTATTGTTTTAAGTCCATTATGTCTTATCGGCAAGTCTGCTATTTCCCGAGGTCCAAGATTAGACAACGAATTCTTATATATCTTGCTAAAATAAATTGAAAATTAAGAATATAGTTTTTTGGTAAAAAAACAACGCGATGGTCACATCTAAGTTGCTACTTTCTCTTGAAAAATAAGTTGGGCTGGATTTCTTTTTGTTCTGGGGGCTCTGCCTAACGGCTTCACCTCTCTTAATCAAACTCCTAATCGGGATCACTTAAGTCGAACTGTCTGTTTTTGTTATTTATTCTTGTGGGTCTCATTTTTGAACTAAGATATTTATTTTTATGAATGAAATCATATTTACTGCAGAGTATTTCCTTCTCCTCCCTCAACAATTCGAACGTTTACTCAGCCGAACTATTAATAATTTATTAACTACCCGTAAATTCACAATGGATTTATGGTTTCTAGGAATTTAACTAAGATATGTTAGTATATGTGCATTGTATCACAACTGCCTGTCGATGTATGTTTTTCATTGCGCAGTTTTTATAGTTTTTATTTTTTTGCTCAGAAAATCAACATTTTGTCGGAAAAAAAAATATTTTAAAGCACTTTTTGTAATATTTACTACTTGTAGTGAAAATCTCGTCCAAATCGGACTAGCCGTTTTCAAGTTTGCCAAGAACAAACAAACAGACAGGGAAAACTATTCGAAATAAAAAGTAGCCTATAATGTAAGTTACAATATTTAATAACTTTTTGTGTTTACCCTGGACAAACCCTATTATTACCCTGTTTTTTGGGGGAAAATTACAATGTAAATGTACACTCCAAGATACTTTACAGCTTCCGATTTGGGTTTCCATGGTATCTTTGCTTGGCCTATCTGCAATTCTCGAGGTGTAAGATGTTAAATCGACTTAAAACACCAAAAAAAAAAAACAAACTAAAGAAAAATTTTACGAGTTTTATGTAAAACTTTAAATTTTTCAATAAACACTAACAATAAGCCATTTGTAGACATATCAAAAAAAAAAAAACAATTTTTGCTTGGCAACTTTATTTGGAATTTAAATTTAAGTATGTAATTTCGAATATTGACTTTGAAATGACCTGAAATTTTTGACATCAAGTAAGTCAAGTATTTTACTAAAATGTGCTTTGGCTTGGGTATGCTTGGTGAATCTCAAGGTACAATCGAAAATTGCGTAAATATCAACGAAAAATGTTCACAATGCATTTTGATAACTTTTCCGGTTTTATTCTCGACTATTTATAATCTGAGTTTTATCCTACAGTTCATTGAAAAAGTTTCAAGACTGGTTTCACTTATAAGTTTGGAATTGTAAATTTATAAATGATTCACTTTATGGATAAAAACATCTTTGTATATGTGATTTAATGGCCCATAAATATAGTAGGTATATTATAAAAAATTGTAAGCGTTATTGACAACATTTCGAAAGTTGTGAGCGCCTAGTGGAACGTTATTTATGACACGTGAAAATGAAAATTGGTCAAACAATCAGATGATGCATTTTTCAATTATCCTGCAAAGCAATGGAAAAGTTATTTTAAAAATTTCAGTTGCAAATTTAAGTTTTTCTTTGTTTTTTCTGGTGTGTCATCGGTAGTAAAACTGTACCAAAATGTTAGACATTTTTGGAAACTAGAAAAATTGTATGTGTCTTAACACTTATATCAGTGAAGCCAGATTGTGGGACTTTTTTATCCCTACTTAGTAGCAGAAACGCCGACAAATTGAGAAGAATAATGGCCCTTCCATATGACACGGATAGGTAACACATACTTACATAGCGTTGTATGGGTGTAGTTTTACCCATAGTTTTACCAGTTTTACCTATCCGTGTCATATAGAAAGAACATTATTCTCCTTAATTTGTCGGCGTTTGTGCTGCTAAGAGGGGGTAAAGAAAAAAATCCCACGATCTGGCTACACTGGTTGATATTTTACATCCCAATGAACATAAAACTTAGTTAACTGTTGTGTAACGAAATAATGTCACGTAACTGTTGCAAAACTATTTTCTATTGCGCTCGTGCTTGGGATATTCGGTTGAATATTTCTCTCATTTTCTTGGTAATTCATACACTTGATTTAAAGTTATCTTAGCTCTGTGGTTCTGTTACAGATGAAAATAAAATCGTGTACTTACGATGTAAATTTAGCGAAGTGTACCAGTATAATTATGGCAACATTTTGTACACTACGCATCAATTATACCGTAAGTATACAGTTTTAATTTCATATGAAACAGACCTCATAACATATTCGAGTGGTTTGTCAGACTTCACGAGTCTAAATAATTAGTTTCACCTTTCTTGGTGAGATTAATCGGATCAGTGAAGGTTTTTTTTTGAGATTTTTGAATATTTCCTCAATATTCTCTGCGTTTTGTGGCCGAAAAAATTTGAAAAATATTTTGTGTGTTCAGAGATTCATATAACTTTATGTTTTGTATATGCAACCATTTTTGCGTATAAGTTTACATGTTTGATATTTATTTAATTTTTTTCGAAACATGATTTTATTCATTAACATTTCTAAAATAACTAATTTCCAAACATAAAATCAAGAAATTTCATATCTAATGACAATGTTGTTATACAAATTGAAAATTTGGATCAGCGAGTTCGATTACGGAACGAATTATTAAGTTCTTAATAAGTTACGAATTAAGTTCTTCTACATACAATCATATACAAATAGATACAACGTAATTTCTCTTATCTATACTAATATATAAAATTGAAGAGTTTGTTTGTTTGTTTGTTTGTTTGTTTGATTGTTGGGTTAAACGGGCTAATCTCAGGAACTACTGGTTCGAATTGAAAAATTCTTTTAGTGTTGAATAGCCTAATTATCGGGGGAGGCTTTAGGCTATATAACATCACGCTACGACCAATAAGAGCAGAGCATCAATGGAAAATGTTGTACAAATCAGGAAAATTTTTTCCTTTTGAGAGCGTTCGTGGTCTGCCCTGCGTAAACGGTTAAAGTTACGCAAAAATCATGTGTAGCAAAATTGTTCCTCTTAAAAAGTTCTACAAAAAAGTTCACGACGACATTTGTCTATCTTTTAAGCTTAGCCCACTATAACCTTTTTAAGGGATATAAAGGTTGTTTCAAAAATAAATCATTATTTGCGAAATTGTTTTTAGAAACTTATTATTAATTCTTACCCAAATAAAGGTTTTTAATTAAATTTGGTATGATGATAAATGACAATCTGTCATATAATAGAATACTTTTTAAAACGGGAAAATGTTTCATTTACTAAGGAAATTTAAAAATGGGTTGGAGAAAAAAATTATGCATAAACTCTATTTTTAGTTGAAAATGGAATTTGGTGATATTTAAGTATGATGATAGCTAACTATGTGAATCATTATCTAGAATACGTTTTACTTCGGAAAAATTTCTCATTTTATCGGGAAAATAGAGAAAAACTGATTCGAAGAAAAATCATGCTGAAACTAAACATTTTTATCTGATTACAATATATTTATAGTAATAACTCATAAGGTAAAATCATATTTTTTCTTTTCATACAGTCCACTTTTTATCCAGGAAAAATGTATGTTCCCGTAGGATAGATACGTTTTTGTTTTTCACAGAAAAAAAGATTATCATAATTTTGCAGTATGGTGGTTTAAGAGTCAGTGAATGATATGGGCTACTTTTTATGTTAAAATATTGTACCACTCCCGTAGGATAGGCTAAAAATAGTATCCTTCAGGAACTGAGTATTTCAAAGGAGTTTTCTAAAAGTTCATGAATAAGAGTTTTAACGAATTTTCCTCAGGAAGGCTTGATCTCTTTTCTATCCAGGAAAAATGTTCTACTCCCGTGGGATAGATATGTTTTTGTTTTTCACAGAGTAAAAGATGGACATGATTTTTTGTAATATGGTAGTTGAGGGATCAGATAATAATATAGATTATTTCTTATGCTAGAATAATGCACGGTGCTTAAAGAATAGCATGGCAATTGTGTCCTGCAGGAACCGTGTGTTAAAAAAAAGTTCGTGAAATAGATCTTTAAAGTTCGTGGAATAGCGTTTTAACATATTTTCTCTTTAGGATTAAAATAAAAATTACAATTTTCACTTGAAGATGATTTTTAATTTAACATCCGAAAAATAATAATGAAAATTTTTGAAACGTTGAAATTTCTTTCATTGTTAATTTTTGAATGTCTACAATGTTTAGAAATAAACGTGTTAAATTATATTCAAACAGTCAACAATTACTCTACTTACTCAACTTTTTCACTATTGAAAAATTTGAACTTGGCAAAAAACTCAGTTAAATATAATATTTTATATAATACATTCAACATTTTCGATTTGATTTGCTACTTAAGGAACACAAGTATAAGTATTTTATAATATTCATAAAAACGTATAGAGCCTATAAGATAGCTCTTCTAGATAGCTATATGGAATATCTTCCTTGAAAAGTAGTTTATTGGATTTTCATGAACTTTCTATGAATCAAAGATCTAAAAATATCTATCTGTCTTTTTTTGTTGATGGGATGAAAGTTTCTATTATTCAATCAGTATAATTTAGATACGCTGAGCGAAGCGGGCGGGTACCAGCTAGTATATTATACAATAACTGTCAAGAAGATCTATCGTTGGCTCTTACATACATTCATGTGGAAAAAATATTTCTAATGACAAAATATTAACAATGTAGAATGTAATGAATTTTAGTTTGGAAATTTACTGGCGCCGATAACGCTACCTGTCATATCTCAATAAGTAACAAAGAAGAAAGTTGTAAAACTTTTTGTACGACAATTTCCAAGTAAACATTTTAAGATCATTCAAGTGATTGAAAAGGATTCCCGAGATTCTCGTTTTTTGTACAAAGGGAAATCCCAAAGTTACATTTGCTTGATGTCATACAGATTACAGTCACATATTCATGATAATCGATTTTATTATATTATCTGCTATTATCGGCTATTATCTACAAATAAATTTTATTTAAAGTGACGTTATTTTAATGACTGATTCTATTTTTTCTGGTTTTATCTATTATTTCAAAGTGAACTGAAGTCGGGAACTGTTGTAGTTATATTTTCGTTCTTGTTAAACATTAATTTACACAGTAAGTACAATTTAACATTATGATTATGAAATTAAATGGAATTTTATAAAATATATATTATATATGATTTGTGTTCCTTAAATTTGAAGGCTTAAAATTGTAATCTGAAGAAACTTGAAGACAGCAGGAAATAGGAAATTCTAAAATTAAAAATATATAGAAATTCACTTCGATTTATTTAAAAATTAATTTAATCAAAAAAATAAAGTTATTGGCACTTGTTGCAGGACTGCATTGGGGTACATCACTTGATCCTCTTTCAAATGTTTCCAACGCGTTTCAAATACCAAAAAGTGGAATTAGTTCCTGAATATCGCTAACACAGGTATTTTTAAAGAATAGAAACTTAAGACAAACTTAATATTTATTTTATTTATATTTTAAGTATTATAATTATAAAAACTAGCGCAACTACAGTAACTTCGTTCCCATAACAATTTAAAATTTACATAATATATATTATTGCATATATATATATTTATATATATACCAGAATACTTCCTTAATATAATAAACAACGCAGACGAAGTCGTGGGGATCATCTAGTATATATATATATATATATATATATAAAATCGAAAAAAAATTCTTTTCATAATCCGATAGTTTATATAATAAAAATATCTCCCTAAAAGGATTTTTTAAAATTCAAATTATTTCCAAATTTATAGCCATTTAGTGTCGTAACAACTAGACCGGTTGAGAGTTAACGTAAAACTTTAAACGTGTTTTTCTCGAAACTACTTTTTTTGATGCGGTGGCCATAATATCTCAAGTTCTAATCAGCTGATGTACTTGAAATTTGCCATGAATATTTTTTCATTATCTCTCTATTGCATAAACCAACAAAAAATGAAAATTTTAAATTTGTAATATTTTTTAAAAAATTCGACAAAGTTAAAAATGAGTGAAATAATCGCCCTTTATTTTTGAGTAGCCGCCATTTTATGAAAAAACAATTTTTTTTCAGTTTTGGAGGTTCATGCGATAGCGACATTTGTACTTATTAAAAATCCATCATTGTTTAATTTTTCAAATGACCACAAGGGTAGAAATCATGGCGACGAGGACACGGTCTTTTTTTTCCCCTCTACTTCAAAGACGCATAACTCAATGAAATTTTTTTTTTTTGTTTTGAAATTAATTTTGTGTACTCTCTGAATATGAATAAGCAAATGATAAAAAAATGAATACTAAAAATATCAAATGCTTTTTTTTATCAATTGTCAAAAAACGCTCGAAATTCGGGCCTCTAGACTAGAATACCCCCTTAAGAAAATATTTCATGTATAAAGTGTATAAGAATGTGCTGTCCTCTAATGTTAGCCTGTTGAACATAATCGGCTATAAAATAAATTTGGAAAAATTTAGGCACGTCACTGGGTAGCAGAGAGCCAATAAGATGATATATTAGTCCCTGTATTTTGAACCTATAGTTAATTAGTAATTCAATTTTTAAACTATTCATGTTTATATGATCCATCAGCAGTTGATGACGTCACAGTACAACAATATATAAATAATTAATAATTAAAAATATTGCATAAATTTTATCAATTATTTGCGTAATGAAAAGATGAACAGATATAGAGAGCTTAAAAAAAACAAGAACTTCAATTATAAATTATTTTAGTTTTTATAGCGATTTTAATTCTTGAGTTTTTTAAGAATTAAAACTTTTAACTACTTTTACACTTGGAGAAATTGCGGATTCTGAGGGAGCAATTTTTTGGCATATAGTTTAATTAAAAAAAAAAAATGTTTCTCGTTAACTTAATTCTTTCTGGTTAAAAAATATATGGAATAATAAAAGAGAGTGTTGAAATGTAATTTGATTATTGTAACGGTTGTAACTTAAAAATTTATTTTGAATCTATATTTGCAGTAAAATATTAAAAATGCTAAAAGATAATTTTAAAAAAAAGCTACAAAAATATTTTAAAAACAGAAAAAAATTAGATTTCAAAAAATATTTTATTTATTCTAATATCTCGTTTAACTGCATGAAGTCGTCAACTCAAATATGAAAGAAACATTCCCTCTATAACGTCATTCTCTCTCCATAACAGCGTTTGCCCCACTCTATCAAAACATCGGAGAACAACAGAAGCATACGTCGTATGGTTAGAAAAATCGCATTTTTTAAAACTTTAATTACTTTGCTTTTAATGAAGATATCGTGATAATTCTTTTTTTAGATAAGGACCAAGTATATAAGAAGTAAAACAAAAAAAAAATTGATCGAAATCTATCCAGTAGTTTTTGAGTTAAAAGCGAACATTTGAAATAGCTATCATTTTATTTATATAGATAGAAAGATAGATATATGACATTTGACAAAATTTTATAGAACCTGTAAGATAGCTAATATCTTTTCTTAGAAAAGTAGTTTTAAAGATTTTGATGAACTTACTTAGGATCTAAAGTCTGGGAGTATCTATCATCTTTTTCTGTCAAAATATTAAAGATTAATATTAATATTAATATTTCGTTAATATTAATATTAATAATATTTATATAATTAATATTTAATTAATATTTCGCTATGAAGGAGGGAATCTATTAATCAATCAATTAAATTTAGATACTATCAGCAAAGCGAGCGGGTATCAACTTTATCCATCGTTTTCAAATTTTGACCTTAAGTTCAAATCACAATCATTTTTACACCGGCTACGTATAACGTTTTCATCTTTATTCCTAAATAATAATTTCTCTGTATTGAATAGTTTACTACAATATAATTTATATTGCTAGTAACTATATAAAGTATAAACGGAACTATATGCATACGGCCTTTATGCATGTACTAATTCCCACCCTTAACGCCCTTAACCCCAGAACCGTCCTTATTTGAGTTTTCGCAGGAATAAGCTTCAAATAAAAGCTGTAGGCAATAATGCGTCTAAGAAAATCAGAAGGCAACAGAATCATGGCTCCACCGAAAATGTATTGATTATCACGAATATCTTTTCAAGTTCTGTCCAATGACCTCTTGTGAGCCATCGTGCAATCGTCCCAAACGATCAATTCGCATACCTATAAAATCTTTGCCATTGCACTGTTTTGGCAATGTTGCCATTAGTTGGTGTTTCGTTGATTTGCATGCTATGATAAATAAATGGTCATTTCAAGTCAATGTGCAATTCGTCCGCCTTCTAATAAAGTCGCAGCTATTCCAGATGAAGCCAACGCTAAGGCTACCTTATTTTGCGATTTGATTTTTGTCAATAACAATCAAATTAGGTACGTTTTTCACCCCCACCCCCCGAACATCAAACAAGTAAATTCCGACAGAGCCAATGTTCACGGTTTCGATCAAAGTATCGTACGCAATTTCTATATATTGTTAATTCAATTGTGGAACATTTGAACGAATTATTAATCCAGTAGAATCACCGCTGTATCTTGTCGCTTTACCATATTCAAAAATGATTGCCATTTCCTCAATTGTTACAGTTTTGGCGACACAATAAATCTATTTTTGGATCATAGTGGAATGGTACTCATTCCAGGATCACAGGAGCACTGTAGGTACCTGTGGAATCGTTGAGTTTCATTATATCTTGCTCACTGTTGTTGTGTTTGTGTTCGATGTATGGGAAAGTGGGGTATTTGAGAACAATAAACTTTAAATTATCCTAATTAATAAAATAAAATAACAATTTTAGTAAACTTTTGCTATAACATAAACTTTAACTTATCTACTTTAATAATTTGATCACAAAACTTTTTTAAATTAACATTAGAATAACAAAAATATAGAATATAAAAACTATTGCCATTCCTATTTCCCCGGTAGTGTGTGGGGTAATTAAACTCAATCCACGGGGGAAATAGAAACTGCATTGGGTAATGATAATATATATAATATAAATTTTAATGATTAACTATGTTTCACACAAATCACAGACGTAATTATTACACATGTATTGACCGTTCGTACATGCGTCATGAGCCCATTTCTTACATATGGTACACATAATCCAGTCTTCTTTAGGGGGCGATTCATATTTTTCCGTGCAGAATATGCAATAATAGTCCACGCCGTCACTTTCCTCGAACACCGTTTTCAAATTTCTAACGACCGCTGTATTGTTGACTGATGGTGGGTTCGTTGTACTTCTTCGTTGTTGAATATTTTTATTTTTCGTTGCAGTTTGCCGTTTTTGTTTTTTCTCTAATTGATGTCTTATGGGAGTGCTGGATAAAATTTGAGAATGTTTTCTTTTTCTTCGTTGTGAAGTTTCTATTTTAGGAATGATCGGCACGTTGGCTATGTCAGAGAGGAGCACAGGAGTTAACGTCTAGGACTAAACGTTCGCTTTTAACTCAAAAACTACTGGATAGATTTCGATCAATTTTTTTTTTGTTTTACTTCTTATATACTTGGTCCTTATCTAAAAAAAGAATTATCACGATATCTTCATTAAAAGCAAAGTAATTAAAGTTTTAAAAAATGCGATTTTTCTAACCATACGACGTATGCTTCTGTTGTTCTCCGATGTTTTGATAGAGTGGGGCAAACGCTGTTATGGAGAGAGAATGACGTTATAGAGGGAATGTTTCTTTCATATTTGAGTTGACGACTTCATGCAGTTAAACGAGATATTAGAATAAATAAAATATTTTTTGAAATCTAATTTTTTTCTGTTTTTAAAATATTTTTGTAGCTTTTAAGTGTCTTCACTTTTTGTCTTTATTTGTGTTTTTTTGTTTTCATTATTTTAAAGTGTTCCTCGTTTTTTTTTAAGCGCTTTGCTGAGAGTATCTAAATTTAATTGATTGATTAATAGATTCCCTACCTTCATAGCGAAATAGGTATAACAATGAATTTCTTTTGACAGAAAAGGATGATAGATACTTCCAGACTTTATATCCAACGTAAGTTCATCAAAATCCTTAAGAGTATTTCTCTAAGAAGAGATATTAGCTATTTCACAGGTTCTATACGATTTTAAATATAATAAGGTCCTTAAAAATTTTTTTAAAATCTTTCATAATAAACGTCATTTAAAACCGTTCAGCTATTTAAGTAGACAAGAATAAGATTTGTCCTACAGGAACCGTACCTTTTTTAGAATAAATGGTATTCATTATGTTAATATCGGATGTATCTTTAACAAAACTTAATAAAAATTCGTCCCGTTAAGTAATTGTTAATTACTTAAAAATTTGGTATATTATTATAATACGTTTCATTCTTATTAATATTTTCGATAATAAAGAAATTCAAATATATTTAATAAATTTTATTATTAATTTTATCGGGTGTTAAATTGAAATTCATAATTTTCATAAATTCATAAAATTATACTCAGTCATGAAATAACTAAATTTAGGATTTTAGTAAATGATAGAATGTTGGCGATTTTGCCACCGTGCATTTTCTGTCAATATATCAGAAATAAGTGGGTAACTAATTTTCTTTTTTTATAGAACAAATATAATCTTCTTCGTCCATATGAAACTGGGAAGCTTCATATTAAATATCATATGAAGCTATCTCTTTGAGTCGAACAATGGGTCAATCAAATTCGCATACTTCCAACGAGCCACGTTCCAGCAAGCCACTATTACATACCTACGACTACCAGTATGACTACGAGGCTAATTATAAATGTTATTATACCATAATAACATTTCTGAAAAATGATCTACAAGATTTAAATTTTTATTCACTGGGAGGTATTAAACCAATAAATGTAGTAGATTACCAAATGACCTCAATCGATGGTTTGGAAAAGATTGCTAAAGGACGTAATAAAACGGAAGTATTACGAGAAATAATCAACCAACAAATACCAAATATTACACATAGCGATTTTAAAAACATGACTGAAAATTACATACAAACTTGTGAATTCTATTGGTTTGGCTCAACGCATGCTTGTAAAATTATTTTTTGTGAAAATTATGATGTTAAATGGCCGCTTAATGATTTTGTTGAATTAAGTTATGACCCGTATAAAGCCAAAATACAAGTTCTGGCCAAAGCTTTATTATGGTTTAAATGCGGGGACATTTTTAGAAATTGCCCATCCAATGAAACCGTGCATCGGACATCTAAAAGTCAACCGACGGTAAATAACATTGCTGTATTAAACACAATGACAAATCCAAATGCAACTTCAATTAATGGTCAAAAAAATGCAGTTGATCCTTTTGTGCAGCAACAAGAACCCCACACGAACACCAAAGTTTTTTCATTCGCCGCTGAAAGTATACAACAACATGTTTTAAAAACAGATAAAAGTAAAAAAGAAATAACAGACAATACCTCCGCAGAAGCTTTAAAATGTTCCCTGCAAGATAGTATTGTACAAGAAAGAGCAATAAGCGTCGACTTCACCACCATTACAGGATATTTAATATCTGTTTTAGAATACAAATGCTTAAGAAAAGTTGTATTCAATAGTCGTTACGTGTATATATATTCAGCCAATGTTTGTGGACAAATATTTCGTGAACAAGGCCACTGCGAAAATGAGCTGAAACAAAGTCTTCGAAAAAAAGTTCAAAAAATAATTTCAAATATATCACAAAAAGACTTTGATGACCACTTTAAAAATGTTTTATGTAGTTTTGAGCTAAATCGTATGACTTCGGTTAATACTTGTAAGGTGACCGTCAATGGAAGGCAATTCACTGGTGAAGGAAAAGATCGACAGGAGGCTGAAAAACAAGCTGTCGGCAGAGCTGTAATGGCGTTAGCTTGCAACATAAGCCCAATGTCTACTCAAAAATTAGAAGAAACTGTACCAGTACCAGATCGAAATGCAGCCTCAATCAAGGATCAAAATTTATCCACTCAACAACTTCGAGAAAAATTAAGTTACTGTTTAGTGAAAGAAGAAGGACCTGATCATGCCAAAGTTTTTACTTTTGCCGCTGAATATAGAGGACAACGATTCCTTGGGCAGGGCAAAAGTACAAAAGAGGCTCAAAAGATAGCTGCAGAAGAGGCAATCAAGGCGTTAATGGGAGCACCAAAATCATCTCAACATCAACTAGTTCTGAAACAAAATGAAATCAATGTAAACTACGAAACTGTTACAAAATATATAATAAACGCTTTGCAATATAAATGTCTTAAAAAAATAAAAATTGACAACAATTATATGTTTGAATATACAGGAACAACTTGTGACCATACATTTTTTGCGCGTGGCAACTCTGAAGAAGAACTGAAAACAATTCTTATGGAAAAAGTTAAAAACCAATTTTCTAAAATGTCACAATCAGAATACGATAATAAATTCAAGAATGTGAAAAGTATTTTTGAAATCAATGATCTAGGTTCCCATACTGTAAATGTTTGTAAGATATCAGTTGATGGAAAGCAGTTCATTGGTAAAGGAAGGACTAAAAATAAGGCTCAAACAAAAGCTTTTGCTCTCGCCTTAATGGCTCTCACATATAAACTAAACAAAAAAGTAGCAGTGCCGGATCAAAACGCAGCTTCAATCAAGGATCAAAATTTATCTAGTGAACAGGATAAAAGTAAAAAAGAGGCTCAAAAGATAGCTGCAGAGAAGGCAATCAAGGCGTTGACTGAAACACCAAAACCTAAACAGCAAGAACCAGTCAAGAACCCAATTACAATTAGTGTGGATTACAAAACCGTTACAGATTATATCAAAAATACGATACAATTCCAATGTGTAGATAAATTAAAAACTGAAAATGGTTTACAATACAAATGTTCAGCAACAGTTTGCGGACAAACATTTATTGCACAAGGGGACACGGAAACACAAGTAGAAAGAACGTTACAAAACGCAATTTTAAAGCAAATATCGCAAATTTCTCAACAGGATTTCGAGCATCAATTCAGAAATATTCCATGTAGTTTTAAAAGAATAAACAACAATTATGGTAATCGTATCAGTTGTCAACTAGAAATCAATGGAAAGCAATTCATTGGTGACGGTTTTAATATGAATGCAGCTGAGAAAAAAGCCGTCGCCGAAGCTTTTATGGTTTTCTCTAGTGAAATTAAGCCGACAGCACAAACTGTCTCAACACCTGATACTTCAAAGACGAAAAATTCTTGTGATCAAAAATCTTCCAATTCCCAAAAAGGACCAATGTTGGATAGTAAGAAAATCGCACCTTTAGCTAACGAAAAAGAACCACCCAAAACCAATCAAAATTCAAACGATAAATTGCCAACGAATCAACAAAATATGACAATAAATTTAAAAAATGCTACTTTGACGTCCGTTAATTCATCGTCAACAGTTAACAATTTGATGATAGTTGATAAATCTCACGGATCCACAAACTCAAACAATACCATAGTGAACGAAGAAAAACCCATTGAAGGACAATACTTTGACATTGGACAGGGTAAAAGTAAGGAAGAGGCTAAAAAAGGAACTACAGATGTGACGAACAAGGCCGTGATTGGAACATCTTTAACATCCCAACAAGCTGAGGAACAAAGGAAAATTAATGTACCTGACTGTTCTTCTCACGAGTCGCGATACAATTGCTTAAAAAAATTAGATCCAAATATTGAATACTTTACTCAAAACTTAATTGGTAAAGATCCGAAACCATTTAATTTCGTTACATTCATTATTGTCAATGGAGAACCGTTTTATGGCCACGGTAACTTTAATATTATTTATTGTTTTGGTAGAAATTTAAAAAAAAAATATTTTTTGTAGGAATTAATAAAAAAGGTGCTCAGGAAGCTGCTGTTCTTTCAGCATTTTCAAAACTCTTTAACACCTCAGTTGCATCATCAATTAAAAGTGACCAAATGAGAAGTGACAACAGCCAAAAAAATCAAGAAATGTCTCAAGAACTAGTTGACTATATTGGATAGTAAGTGAATTTTTATTTTGCATCACGGTATTATGAGGGCGTTCCATTCAACGCTCTTTTTTAACCGACTTAAAAAAAAGGAGTAGGTTCTCAATTCGACTGTATTTTTTTTTTATGTTTGTTACCTCAGAATTTCCAACTGGGTAAAGCGATTTTGATGATTCTTTTTTTATTTGAAAGCTGATGCTTCCCGAATGGTCCCATTTTAATTTGAAGGAAATTGTTCATTTATAAGGGGTTGAAAACTAAGGGATGAAATATTAACTTCTTATTGGACAGCTCGATTTTGAAAATTATTTTTTTTATTTGAAAGCCAGTACTTTCCGTGTGGTTCCATTTTAATTTGAAGTAAATCTTTCACTTCTAAAGGGTTGAAAACTAAGAGATGGAATATTAACTTCTTATTGGATAGCTCGATTTTGATAATAATTTTTTTATTTGAAAGCTGGTGCTTACCGTGGGGTACAGTTTTAATTTGAGGGAAATATTCCACTTTTAAAGGGTTGAACACTAAAGGATGAAATATTAACTTCTTATTGGATAGCTCGATTTTGATAATTCTTTTTTTATTTGTAGAACACAATTTTAAATTAATCTCCTATCCATTTTTTATAAAAAAAACTACACTCATAAGGAGTTAAAAATTAGAGTTGAAATAATATTATACATTTTTCCTGGCTAACCCGATTTTGATAATTTTGTTTCTATTACGTACATCGTATCTTTAAATTGTTCACATTTCAATTTGAAGAAAAAATCCACCCCCTAAAGAGGAAAATAGGGGATGAAATAGTGACATTTAACTGAATCATCGAATTTTGATAATTTTTTTTTCTGTTGGAAAGAGTAATCCACTTAGTTTTGTTATTACATTTAAAAGCAAAAAAATTCAACCCTTAAGGTCAAAAAGGGATGGTGTAGTAACTTTTAATATTAAACGGCGCTGCCTCATATAAGCAGCGCGTTTAGAAGGTTTAACCATTTTCAAGAAAATAAAATCAGTTATCAAACTTCAGATCACTAAAACGCGAAAAATAAATAAATATTACGATATCATCAAAATCAAACGATAAAATTGAACCATCATTCACCAGCAAACGATTGCAAAAAAAAATCGCAATATCGCAAAAGGGGGTGCTAACTGTCAGTCGGTCAGGGGCTGCTCATACGCATCTGTTGTAAAATTGGAAGAGAGTTTTAGTTTTGTTTCAGATAAAACAGAGAACTGTAACATTCATATATTTCTCAAATTCCAAGTTTTTATTTATTTATGTTTTATTTAATTTTTTTTGCCGTCTTGCCGCTTCTAAAAATTTGTCGCTTTGGGCCCGGGTTCATATGACTTCATAGTAAAAAAAAAAATCCGACCTTATCATACTATCAGTTCATAATTATTTTTTCTCCTACGCATTGATGCTCTAAGTACAAGATATAGTCTGGTGAATAAATGGTTTGTATAGTGCGTTGGAAGGAAGAGATACTACGGGATCTTACAAAGAATAGTTCAGAGGCTAACATACTAACAATCTCCATCCCAGAGGTCGCTCGGGGGACGGGGGTACCAAAAGGTCCCGTTTTTTGCTTGATCGCGCTTATATCTCTCAAAATCGCTCATATCTCAAACACAGTGGGCTTTAGGAAATCATTTTATAAATGAAAGTGGTGCTTATAAAAATTAAAAATTTTAACAAGTTTGTTTCAGTTCATTTTTTCTCTATCTTTGTCAGTTTTTGAGTTATACATTGGTAAAAGTAGCAAATATGGGTGAACAAAATGCTAGCCCTCAGTTCTTAAATATCGTATATCGAGATGTTAGATGAGCAATGTTCTAAGACTCGCTTTAACGAAGTCGCGAGTACAGTTAGTACGGTATGAAATCTAAACGGAGGCTGACCAATGACTGAAACTACTTGATCAATTAAATTTAGGTTTCATATTGCTTTGTTTTTGGTGAAGTATTCACTTTTAAATATGCAGCTCGAACTGAGGCTTTTCAAATCAAATAAATCCTCTGCAGCCATTTTGGCAGAATAAATTAGTAATTGTCCTACAGGATTGGTAATTTGTTTTCAGCCTTATACGAGAAAAATTCAAAACATTCCAGTTAAATTCCAACAAACGGAATGTAATCGCAGGCATCGCTCAGAGTACAGGCTACGAAAAGTCCACAACGAAGCTGATTGCTGTCAGTACCGGAACGAAATGTATTTGTGGAAAACATGTCGATTCCCACGGAGAAACTGTTAATGACACGCATGCCGAAATTGTAGCCCGAAGATGTTTGCTGGTTTACTTTTACGAGCAGCTCGAAGCCGTTAAACAAAACGGTAAAAATTGAGGCCATCATATTTTAGCGATTTTTACAAGTTGAATATTTTATTATAGGAAATACAGACGCGTTCATATTTGAACAAAAAGAGAGCGGTTTGGGGTTTAAATTGAAGCCGAATATAAAATTTCATCTATTCATAAGCAAGTTTCCCTGTGGCGATGCTGCGGTATCAAGTGAACGTACCAAACATAGTTTGCTCAGATTCAAAGTTGAATCCCAAGATGGGTCATCTCCTTTGAGTCCCAATCAATCGTTGCAAACCTTGGATGGAGTTTTACAAGTATTAATCTTTTCTTATATCAAAAAAGTTATAATCTAACATTTTTCAAAAATTGTCTCTATTTTAGGGAACTCCGTTGCTCACTATGTCATGTTCCGATAAAATCTGTAAATGGAACGTAGTTGGAGTTCAAGGAGCACTGTTATCAAATTTTATTGATCCCGTCTACTTTGATAGCATCATAATTGGCAGTCATTTCGAAATGGTTGCATTGAAAAGGTGACGCAGTAAATTTTTGTTCATTTTTAATACAATTATCTAATATTTACATAAAATTAATATAGGGCCTTATATGAGAGAATTGAATCTATAGCTGCTGAACTACGTGCTCCGTACATATTGAACAAGCCAAAAATTCATCGAGTGGCATCCGTAGAAGAACGAGCTGCTTCGTTTGCACCCGATAATAGTGTTAATTGGATAATTGGTTCGTTTTATATAGAAACTGTAAATTCTATTACCGGAAAAACTGCGAGTAATGAAATATCTAGATTATGCAAGAAAGCTTTCATTGAAAGATATTTGGGTCTTATTCGAAAACTAAACACAATTCAACTGATCCCAACTGTACCAGTTCCATTAAAAGGAGAAACCTACGAAATGGTCAAACACTCAGCTAAACAATACAAAGTAATTTACATTTTTTTTTTTTCGATAGTTATAAAGATTTTACATATAATTGAGGAGCAAAAAAAATTTTTTTGTATAATTTAATCAAATTATTATCAGTTAATAATTTTTGCTTATGGTTATTATTTATTTTTAATTTGATGATATAGTCTAAGATCCGAACCTACCTTCACCGAGATGATAATAGAATGAAACCTATTTTATCATGAATTTAGTATTTTAGGAAATATATTAAACATGGGTTGGCTAAAAAGATCCGGGTCAGACTATTTTTAATTATTAAAAAAAAAATATATTGCAACATCAAGATAATAGAAAAAAAAAATTTATTACCATAAGCGCTGTTTTATTGCGAACACGTTGATATAGGTTAGTCTGCAAAAAAATCGGTTCTGTTAGGGGTTAGCGAATTTTAAAGATTTAAATAAAAAATGCGTGTGGAAATGTGTGACAGAGAGATCCGAGGTTAGTATACTGTGTAATAATAAAGGACACAACATTGCAGTCGCCTGTGATGTGTAAAATTTTTTCTATATGTTGCAATATTTTATTAAAAATCATTATTTAAAAAGATAATTAATAAATGTCTACCCCGGATTTTTTTAGCCAACCCATGTTTAATATATTTCTTAATATACTAAATTCATGATAAAAAAGGTTTCATTCTATTATCATCTCGGTGAAGGTCGAGGTTGGTTCGGATCTTCTACTAATACATTTTATTATTGGTCTATATTCTTAATACAAATGTTATGTTTTCGTTTGACAAATTTATTTTATTTTATTTTTTTTTGTAGGAAATCAAAGAGATTTTGTATGAATCATTTAGAAACCACGGTCTGAACATATGGGTAGGGAAGCCGATCGAAATTGATGATTTTGAAATTTTGTTTTAATTATGTTTAAATGATTTAAATCTATATTTCAAATTATTAATTATAAGATTTTGTATAGATTTATATTTTTATATAATATAGCACCAGTTACTTATTATTCAGATATAGAGATTCATTTTTGAAATCATTCTATGAGTTACAGTTTATTTTTGTAAATATTTAAAATTTTAGAGAAAATTTCCGATAGTAAACATTTATACTGTTCGGTTTGCTTGGTTGACACCAGTGGCGTGCGGTGATTTTTGAAACAGGGCATTCGGTTAGAAGTGCCGTGGGGGGGGGGGGGGGTATAAGAACCACATTTTAAAATTTTTTTTTATTTGATAAACGTGGTGTTATAAGTATTTTTTTAAAATTAGCCTTATTCGACGCTCTTTCTTACAAAAATCATCAACAACCATAAGCAAAGTATTTAAAAACCACGAAAATATTTCTTATCCTAAAGAACAGAACATTTGTATGGCCTTCTGGTCAATAACTCAAAATAACTCACGTAAAGTATCAGTAACAATTAAATTCACTGTTTAGATTCAAAACGGCAAACGCATCTGCAGGCCGTTAATCGGCTATGTTAAATGTACTAGTGCGCATGCGCGACCAATTCGAATTAAAGAATCGCATGCTACGGTCGCCAACGCATTCCTTCGGCTTTTGCCATTCATTTGATTTGGTAAACTATGCCAATTTTATGAGTAGTACCTTCATTATTACGTAAATTAAAAAATTTATAATTGATAAAAATATATCATTTTTAAAATGATTTTACAAATGCAATTACATAAATTAAAAATTAAATGATTAAATCATAAAAAAATATTCAATTTTTAAAATCGTCTTACTATCCAAAGGCATGCGCCGCTTCTACAGTATGTATGGACCGCACGCCTCTGGTTGACACGTATCTACTTTTCCAGGATTTATTTGAAATTTTATTTATTGCCGCTTTAGCTGGTAAGGCTATGTCGCGACTTGGTCAATAAAAGTCAATATAAGAATATAAATGGTTGGTGTTTTTATGGCTCGCCAGTACTCCATAAAATACAGACCTTCTAGGTTTAGATGTATTGGAGGCATTGGTAGATGATAGGTGGAGCCACGTCCCGTTAGGAGTCGCTTAGCGGTAAGTACCTAGTTCGCAGCAGTATAGACATAGAGGCCTCAATGCTTTTGTCAGTAAGAAGCAGTGCGTTAATTTGATGTGCCCAGTTATCAGGCGAGTAAGGACCACCTTGTCTTCTGAAATCACCAAAAGTGATTAAGCTCCAAACTAGAGGCTTAAACGAATTCAGAAAGTAGACAGAAACTCCCCACTTGCTTTGCGAACTCTTTTGTAGTAAGTTTTTTTATGTTTGTAAATGAATCATTTAATGAGGCTTTTGAGGACTTTAATTCTCTCAAACCATTTTGGCGGCCTCTTTGATCGACCTTCTCATCCCTCCAGAACAAGTTAATTAATTTTAAACGGATGTTAATCTATATCTAAAAGTTTCTGTACAAGTTCTACAATATTCTAATTTTCATCATAAATTTAATCAAAAGGGCTCGGTGAATTTTTTTTAGTCGCAAATTGAACCTTGTTGGTAGGCTATTTAATAATATCATTGTTCAATGATTGATGAATTGAATCATTGTCAATGATGAAAGAAAAATTTATATAGGTACTTCAATGTGTTATTTATATTATCTTCTCTTGTAGCGCAGTGGTACAGCGGAGCAGAAAAGGTTCTCGGTTCGAATCCCCGTCAGCGATGAGGTATTTTATTCTCTATATTTCATGTTCATGAATTTCAATGTTAACTAAGAATCGATGGTATCATTGATTTACTTTTTTCTTATTATGAAAATCGATTTAAACGATTGAGTCATTTTAATTTGATAACGTTATGAAAATATTTAAAAAAAAATAGAATGAATTTTCATTTTGGGGAATGGTTATGATGTGTCGATTTACTTTGAAGGTTAATATATTGTACTTAAAAATTTCTTTTAAACTTTAACTAAATAAGCCTACTCAATGGCCAAACTAATTAGCTTAGATCAGTATCTAAGTTGCCAAACATTGGTTTTTTTATTACTTACTGTTAACATATTTCATACACGTCATATTTAATGAATTGTTTGTAATATCTTTAAAAACCAGAAACAATTGTACTTAATGAGAAGCATAATTATTTTTATAAATTTTATATTCTTTATATGATACCTTTATTATGATATACTTATTTATTTTGATGTATTATAATTTAAATTGTTGATAAATGTTATTTACAAATGCGATATTAACGTTAAGTAAATATTTAATTTGTTGAAATAATTCTTCTATTTCTAGAACTATCCCTTTTTAGACATTTTTTCAGATATTTCTCCTTTTCGAGATGTTCGTAATTTTCGGTCTTCAGAAAAATTAATGTAAAGTTTAGCGCAGACAATCACTTTATACATAACTGTTACGAGGGTTGTCTATACAAAGCATACAACGCTTAATAAGAATTTGTAATATCGAAAATTATGAATATTTCAGTAAGGATCTAAATAATCGGTAACGACAACTTTTCCGATCTTACTCTCGACCCTCTCGACTATCGATATTCTGAGTTTCATCGCGAAAATCAATCGGGAAGTCTCCGCTGAACTTTTGCTCAGACGCAAGTTTAGAGTTGTATATTAATTATTATTAACACATTGAAATTAAATTGAGATTAATTACAACACTTTATATAGAAGTTTCCTCGAATTTTTTATATATTCTCTTATATCCTAGGTGATAGAGACGTCGGCAGCCAACCAGCGGACCCTGGGTTCGATTCCAGCCCCGACCCGGATTTTTTTCTTATGTTCTAGTAGTTCTATAATATGCATTCGAGCTTGAATTATCATATATCAATGTTTATTTAAATATTCCAGTTATCCTTCTATTTAATTCGATCCTTCGATCGTTCAAGTCCTTCGTCATTTGAACGGTCGATGAGTTGGAGTTGGTTGGAGTAAAGTATTTCTTTTATTATCATTATGGTAATTTGATTTTATCATTGAACATTGTAATAATTTTATTACGAGATTTTATATATATAGTTTTTATTAAAATAAAAATTGATCGGAAAAATTCGAGGATGAATTTTCCGAATTTTCACTTTTGGGAAAGCGTGGTTTAATTCATGCTTTAATTTCCACCTGAACCCCAAATTTTGATTTGGCATTTTTCATTTTTTTTTGATGCGGCGCCGCATCAAAACCGCACCAAAATCTGCGAAATTCTTGAAAAAGCGTCAAAATAGGCACTTTTTGCAACTTTAACGTCGAATATCTCGTTAACTATCAATCGTACGTTAACGACCGTAGCATCATTGGCATCAGCGTGAATTACCCTATCGATTGACATAAAGAATGTCCCGGGAAAGCTTAAGGGATAGATTTAAAATTTTCGAGTTTGGAATCTTCGACCAGATACCTTTGGGAAAAAATCAAAATTTTATGGACAAATTTTACGATGAAATTCGAAGCCAATATATTTAAAGAATTACACCTGTCAAATTAGGATACTTATCGCGTCATCTATCCACAACTCGTTGAACTAATAATGTAAGTTCGAAATAGTTCATCGTATTGTGG